>OZ022420.1:26513041-26882851 GCA_963989365.1 Rhimphoctona megacephalus
ATTAACAAGTGTTTCGAATTTTTTAACGCATCTCTGTAAACTCGCACAAATTTTTCATTGATGCAGGTTCTTCTTTACACACGAGAGAAAGAAACATTTATAAGACCGGGAGAAGTTCGAGAGTGAGTTTGCTAGAAACGTTATGAATATTACTTGTTTGAGAAAGAAAAAATCTGAGAGCGAGAAAGAGAATAATAAAGCCTGTGAGCGAATCTTGAGTGTGGTTCCCAAAGATTTTTTTTATAAGAGAGGCGAGAGATCCCCTCTGCTGTTCCCCTTTATCACGTGTGTGTCTCTCTTTCGTTTTCTCACCCCTCAGTTGGAACGAGCAAGGTCTGTGGGTTTCACCCCAAGTTAATTTTGGTACCCTGGGCTCGCAAACAACCGTCGAATTCGAAAAATGAAACGGTCGAAGCGACTCGCAACGTCGTTGCTGCGTTTGCTGCTCGAAATTCCTCCTCGCATTCCCCTCCATTTCCATTGAATACGTGTTGCCTCCTCAACTTTAACTTGGGGAAATATATATCCATATAGAACGTATACATATGAGACATTCCACGCCATTTCACCTAGCTCGTGACCCCTACCATTTTTAATTTTCTTGAATTTTTTTTGTAAAATAGTACCCCATGAAGCAAATATGTACACCAATTTTTATATTTTTATCTCATATCTTTCAAGAATTGCAATTTTTCAAAAAGTTTCGATTTTGGAAAGTTTAGCAACATTCTGACGCCGATTGTTCTTAAGGGTTGTTCTACACAACAAGAATAAGAATAAGAAGATCGGTGTGAAAAAAATTCTGATACGAAAAAAAATTTCAAACGAAGAAAATTAGATGGAAAAAATAATTTAGTTAATAACCATTTAGTTAGTACCATTTAGTTAGTATATTATGTGAATTAAGCAAAAAAAAACTCGTCAAGTACTTCGGCTAAATTATGTTTTTCAATCTAATTTTTTTCGTTTGAAATATTTTTTCGTATCAGAATTTTTTTTCATACTGATCTTCTTATTCTTATTCTTGTTGTGTAGAACAACTTTATCGTAGAAATACTTTATTTTGAATTAATTGAATGGTTTTTTTTTTATTAAAGATTAATAGGTTTTAATGTATTTGACTATTAATGCTTTTATAGATTTAATTTATTTAGTCACTTTTTGTGACGTTTAAACTGAATTCTTGTGAGGCTCTCTTATAATTTTTTGTAAGAATTTTAGAGCATCGACTGAGAGTCTATATATAATTAGCCCGCATGGTAATAAGAATATTTCAAAATAATATTTGCTTTCATTTACAGTAAGACATAAAAGGGAAAAAGGAGATGTATTTTCAATGGGTTTTTTCGATATTGGAGATTAGGCCAATTCTATTACTTGCGGTATTCGTTTATTCTCTCAAGCCGTTGATTGCTTCAGAGGACGGACTGTTTTACGGCTGAAAGCCGACTGAAGGTTTTACCAGAAAACATGCAGCTCGCCAAAATTCATTTCTATTAGGCAATATAAATGAGTTCGGGCCGGTCGAAGATTTTCTTGCTCGTTTCTGGCGACCACATTTTTTATGACCGCTCATTATTTATGAAATTTTGCACGTACGCTAAAACGTACGCTCTTGTAGAGGATGTCAACCCTTGACCGAAAACAATCTAAAGATATTGAAGAACCAATGAGAGTACACGAGACAACTTTTGCAAAGGCTCCCACTGCACCCGAAGGAGTGAGAGTGATTTTGTACTTTTCATTTTTTTCAAAAAGTAAAATGAAATCTCACCGAAAAGGTGCTGAGCCAATATCAATCAATATGGAGTTCTCAAAACGTTGCCGAGTGAATACTTTAAATACAATCTTTAATTGCAAATGGCCGAGTTAACACTTAGTTTTAAATTCGAAGCTTACGCACACAAGATTGTAAATTTTTAATAGTTTGTAAAAAATACAGTTCAAGTTATTGAAGCATTGTGTTCGAGTATATGTTTTTATACAAAAACAGTCACCCTCTATTAATTTAAAGTGTGATATATCGAACCCCTTTCGTCACGCGTTAAGTGCAATAAGCCTTACCAACCTTATTGGATTGCAAATAATAATCGCGAAAAAGTTTGGTATGAAACAAATTTAATTACTTGAGAGAATTTTTGTGAGGTTTTCCTATCATTTTTTGCGAGATTTGAAGTGAATGAGAGAATTTTTGTAAGGATACGCTATACGTCCAACGAAAATGGACTTGTCTCAATTTTTTCACTGTTTTTTTTTAAGAGGATGATCTGTCTCCTTTTTGCGAAGTATCATGTATTTTCTACGTAAATACTACTTTGCATTCACCTAACCATATTTTTTTATTGATATTTGGTTGATTCTATTTGTTGAATAGTATTCGGTGTAAGAAGTATAAATTATTTGTACTGCACACTTAACTTTGATGTTACTATTAAACATACTAGTTACTAGTTCACATTTTACTTGCAGCGTTCTTGCTTATCAAAATAAAATCATAAGAAAGAATAATTCTGTTTTTGTTGATATATTATACCGTTAAATGTAATATGAAAAAAACTTGAATAAATTGTTAATAAATAAATTCAGATACATAAGTAAATGAATAAAATATCCTGCATGTATATCGATGAAAGTTTTTGGTCCGGATTGTTCAAAGAAGAACTTTTCTACATTATATGAACATGTATCGATGGAGTTTTTTGTTTGGATTGATTGTTTGATTTATTTAAAGAGAAGCTTTTCTGTGGTGAATAAATACCTACCGTTTTTGGTGGACCCTCAGGGCTTTGAAACACACACATGTTAACGACCAAGAACTTGATATGCGCTGCAATTTGACGACGCTGAAGTTTGCAACGTTGGAGTCTAACGAAATGAACGAAAAAATCATTTGTAATTCACATATTTTTTATTTCGTGAATCATTGGTGTATATTGAAAAACTACAAATTGAAAATTAGGCAGGGAACAGAATTGGAGAATTACTGGAATTATTGGAGGGTTTTTTCAGATCATTTCGTTGGACTCCAACGTTGCAAACTTCAGCCTCATTGCAATTTGAAAGTATTGCAGAATATACAGTTTTCTTTGCTGCTGCAATTTTACTTCATATAATGGAATATTTACATAAAAATATAACAGAATGCTTTGCATAGAATGGAACAAATGGACACTTGATCCGAAAAGATTCTGCCGGGTCAAGTCTTACAGAGAATGTATTTTTCTCTGCTAAATGTTGTAATATGTATAATATATATGTTTAAAGGTCATCACTGCGGCGATTTTACTATTTATAATGGAAAATATATGAGTACAACAAAACGTTCTGCACGAAACAGAAAAAATAAACTTTGAAGAACCGAAAAAGATTCTAGCGGTTGAAGTCTCACAGAGAATCTATTTTCCTTCACTGAATTTGGCATGTAATATAATTTAAGGAAGTGGATGGGTTAAAATTAAATCAAAATACATTTTTAATCACTTTTTGTTTTTATTCATTCCTGAATAGCGGATGGAATTGGATAATTGGGAATTCTCTGACTCTTTCGCACTTTTTGGAGGTTATGATTATCACGATTATTGTTCAATGCTTAATTTTTCTACATTCCCATTATTTAGCGAATTTTTATTAATTTTTAAGGGGTACACGCGTTATTTTCCCAGCCAAGTGAACTCCACCAATATTATCCTCGCCCAAAATATCTCCGCCCAAAATATCCCAGATCAAAAATATCCCTGCCTACACACATCTCCATAATTTAATATCCCCAACAAAAATAACGCAGGAATTTGGAAAATATCCCTAAAAGAATCCATCATGAACACATTATCATCACATCATACAGCATTATCACACCATACATAATCATATCATCATAATCATATCATCATACAGCATTATCACACCATACATAATCATATCGCACCATCACATATCAACCCATATCATACAGCGTCATCCCAAATAGAAATTCGTGCAGTCGGCATTAAGATTACCATGGTGTGTAGTCACAGTGCCGTCGCCGTGCCGCGAACTGTCTATCAGGGATCACACATCATACATCATCCTATCACACCATGATACATCATCACACACCATACATCACCATATTACACCATATCACATCAACCGACACCATACAGCGTCATCACACACCATACCTCATCCTATCACAATATCACACACCACACAGTATCATCATAATACATCATGCACTATAATATCACACCATAACACGTTGTCACACATACACGTACACGTACATGGAAATTATTTTTCTCATTTCATTGTTATTATATTATATCATCATTCAATTCGCACACCACAGTTTTTCCATCTTAACTGACGTACACTATTCATAATATTCGTGCAATTATTTTATTTCTAATAAATACATTATATTATATGGCGTACTTTATTTGCAATGCGAATTTAAACACTTTCAATCAATACTAAACATTCTTTCTGTACAATTCAGAAACCTTCGTATTCCCTTCATATTTCATTATATTCCATATATATTATTATTCTTTATATATTATGGAACGTTATTAACCCGTCAGTAGGCGCGCTATGAGACTTTTTCTCACACTCATATTAAAACGATAATTACTCGAAAATTTCAAATGGCATAAGCATTTGAAATTTCAAATGACATAAGCATTTGAAATTTTTTCCATCTTCACCAAATTTATTCTTCTGTATGATAGAAGAGTTAAACAAATTTTTTTGAATTTTTTTAATTATTATTTTTTTGGTTTTTAGTGTCAATTATCGTTGTATATATGGTTTTTAAACAATAAAAATGTTTAATAGCTACAATCACTGTAGCGAAATTGTTTTCAAGTTTCTATTTATCAAATTAAGCACTTGAAGCTATACATGTGAGAAAATCTCCCATCGCGCGCCCAATGTTTAAAGTGTACGTAGCGCGCCAGCTGACGGGTTAACTAGGATATTATTTCAATGGGATATTATGGCATTGGAATATTATTGCGCTGAGATATTGTCGCTAGGGAATTTTTTTGGTTTTGATATTTGAGTTAAGTCATTTTTGGAGGGAAATTTTAGCAGAAGTTACTCTGGGCGACACATATTTTTAAGTAATGGATGGATTAAGTAACTGAACCGATCGAAAATATCTTTGACGCTTCTCCACTTTTTAGAGGATATAATCACAGCGATTATTTATTAGTAGTTGATTTTTATACAATCATATATTTTTCCTAATATATTGCCCGAACTGATGTTTAAAATATCTCACATATTTCAATGTTTCACAGTGATTTCTAAAACTTTAACAATTTTAATACGACAATGTCGTGTGCGATTAAGTCTCTTGTATTATTATGAGTAGGTGTTTCAAAATACAAATGATGCCAACGTTTTTAAAGTGTCCCCCCTTATCGTGCATAACCATGGCTATCATCGCTATTAACCCCTTACCTGTGAGCACTTACGGTGGACACATGTTATTTTTGCGCATATATGCGTCATACACAGTGAAGGGGTTAATCCTTTATCCTCGTCGCTCCCTCCCGTAGTACGCTGAGCTATTGCTACCAACATTTCAAGTCTAATGTAGACTCGTATAACTTTAGGGTGTGCGAAAATTTTGGATGACGATGACCACCCAAGCTGATGGAAGCTGAAAACGCTATGCAATAAATTATATTGGCGAAACGCGTATAGCTATAGCACTGATTTTTTTTAATCGATGGAGAAAAGAAAATAAAAAATTATCTACGCTTTTTGTAATCTACGAGACACTACAATGAATTAAATAAAAATTCTGTAAACTTTGTAGCGGGCGAAAACCCAATGTTTGGCGTATGTATATTCGCGACAGCTCATCGAGGTAAGTTGGTATGTCAAGGACTGGATTGTGGAAAATGTACTTCTCCCGATTCCCTACCACGAATCTTAATAATACGGTCAACATCGGTTTTCTCACAGGAAAGTAACTAGGTATTTTCGATAAATTTTTTCGTGCTGAACACTAATTCGGCCGCTAAAATTGCCTATCACGCCAGGTTTTTCAGCGAGTTAAGGTCAAAAGGTCGAAAAAACGTGTTTTTGAGCATAATTAGGAGTTTATAGCGCATGAACGCATTGTGCTAGAAACATTTAATAAATTTCAAAATAGAGCTTAAACCTTGTACTTTTAAGTGCAATAGTTATACTTTTTCCCACGTACCGTTGGAACACTCATAGTATTTATTTATAATTTTGCGCAAGCGCGCACATGCATTTAGGCTTGACTGTACAAAGTTTTGGAAGTTTGTGGTAGAGATGCGAATAGACTGTCTAAGAACACTTACTTTTAGGAGACCCCCAAAATTTTCTCCGTTGTCACGTGTTTCTCACCTTTTCTAAAATATTTCGAAAAAAAAAAAAACAAAAATTTTGATAATATTAAATTTTGAAGCCGGGAAGTTTCTACTTTCATCAAACGTGTAATCAATTATTCAGAGAAAAAATTTCAGCAATTAATTGACGAAATAATTTAGCTCACATTGTACCGGACAGAAAATTTTTGGTGATAGATTGGAAAAAGAAAGCTTCAGACGTTTTATGACTTGCTATATGATGTTGAAGTTTCCATCGTTTGAATACAACGAAATCCCTCCTTTTTATAGAGCGCAAAGTTTATTCGGAGTTCTACGATAATTCGTTAATATTTATTCGAAATTTAAAAACTACATCTGCGAAAAAAAATAGAACCATTTGAAAAATTGTATAAATAATGAATGGAAAAAATATTTTTCGTTGCGTTCCAACGATGCAAACTTCAATATCATCTTGCTATTCTATATTAATCGCCAAAGATTAGTTTATTTGTAGATTAATGCAATAAATATACTTTGTAATTTGTAGTAATACACTTAAGCCCATATCGACCGTGCATGCTCGTGCTCGCGGGAAATTACAAATAAACACTACCAATGTTCTAACGGTATCTGGGAAAAAATTTATAACTATTGCACTTAAAAATACAGAATTTAAGCTCTATTTTGGATCTTGTTAAAAGTTTCTAGCACATCGCAGTCATGCGCTCCCGTGTGGAAAATTATTAGGGCAACCCGAAATAAATTTGGGGCCCGTAAGGGCCGAAATGTGGATTCCCTACTAGGGACTTCCACGCCACAGCCAAACAAGGCCCTACAAGGGAAATAACAGGGCTGGTTGAGTTTACAAGAAAAGGCTTCAGTGAGGAAACTTATTAAGGGCCCGGACGGGTATTGTCAAGGTAGCCTTAAGTCTATCGTCCTAATACTGCCAGGCCGGAACCCGATCGGGAAATGTCAGGGTTGCCAATATTATTAAAACATATGATGCATTTGAGTTAAATTTTTGAGGATATAGTCCTATTCTTTATCACAGTAGTTCTCATTAAAATAAATTGTAATATTTAATATCAAAACTGATGTGGATTCTTCTGATTAGACGAAAAATCTGAAACTGCTTTTATCATTTCAGTTCACAAACGAACGTATTTTTTTTAAGCAATAAAGCTTATTTTCGCAACATCGAATATATTTAATTATTTATAGACAATTAGAAATAATTATTTATTAATAAATAAATAATAAATAATCACTATTATTACATATTAATAATAAAATATAAACCATAATTATATTTATTATTACGTTAATAATATAATAATAAATATTATTCTATGTATTTTTTATTAATAATTCAATTCATTATCATTTATACTTGATATTATTGTTATTGTTAAATGGAATTTAAGCTTACTGTTACGATTTCTGTCTTACTTTAAGAACTCTGTTACTTATAGATTGATTAAATATACTGTGTAATATGTACATGACGTATCTGCAGCTTGTGTTACATTTTTGAGCCAAAATTTCTCAACTAGATAATAGTGTAATGGGTAGCGTGCGTGCACGTTGGGTCAAAGATCAATAGGTAGGTCGGATCGAATCTGGGTGTAAGTGAAAAAAATTTTCCGCACAAGTTAATATCCGGAGTAATGCGAACACTGAAATAAGGTGAACTATGATCAGATATGCAATTCTAACCATAAAAAAATTATTTTTATTAACATTTATTTTTTGCTAGGGCTCCAATAGGACTTCCTTCAAAGGCCCCGACCTTTTTGCCCGGTTGGGCCTTCGTTGATAAAGTGTGACCGACCCGCAAGGGGCCTTTAGGGATTCCATATTGGGGCCCTAACAGAGTAAGGGAAAAATAATCAGGGCCTAGCCAAGGCCCTAACTGAATTTCCACACGGGCTACAAACTCTCAAATATGACCAGAAACACGTTTTTTCGACATTTTGACCGCAATTTACTGAAAACCCTTGCGTGATAGGCACTTATAGCAGCCGGATTCGTGTTCAGCGCTAAAAATCTATCGAAAACATCTAGTGACTTTCCTGTAGGAATAAAAGATATAAAAATGTTGCCTAGTGTAATCAGCGAAAAAATTGAAACAATAATAGAAAAGCAAGTACAGAAATCCAAACATTTATTTAATAAAATATATTACAATTTCAACATATTTGTGAAGCCAATTAATGTAAATCTTCATTCGACTGCTTTTTTTACATACGCCGATTTTCTTTTATATTCTGTTTGACTTTCTCTGAGAAAAAACCAATAATAGGCTCCTCATCATAACTGGATCCATTCTCCCTTTTTTGTTTTTGACATTCGCAAAAACAAAAGTTGGCGTACGCAAAAAAACAATCGAATAAAGATTTACGTTAATTGGCTACTGAAATATCTTGAAACGGTAATATTATTTGTTTAATAAATGTTTCGATTTCTGTACTTCTCTTATTGTTACTATTTTTATTTTATCTTCGATTATTTTAATTATACTGTGTCCATAGATATTGATTTGAAAAAAGGAAGTTACAGTTGTACGAAAACACCCACTTCCATATCAGTCGCAAGGCTTATTTTAAATTTGTATAATTATTTAAACAATTAGAAACAGATATCCCTTCTGCGATAATTCATCCTTTGAAAGCAGAAGTTGATACCATTCTCAAAGCAGTAATCATTTTAATTCGTGATTCTTAACATATGTAAGTGCGCGCACGACTAGAAAGGAGCGTTTGACGTTTTTTAACAGATTTTGCGACGGAACTTATAGTAGATGCATTCAAAACTACAAGGTTTACGATTTATTTTAAGACTTGACAAAAGGTCCTACCACGTCGAGTTTATGTGCCACAAGTTCAGAAAAATTGCGTAAAATGTGTTTTTTCGACACTTTGACTTTGATGTTTGAAAAAACCGGACGTGACAGGCCATTTTACCGACTGAATTCGTGTTCAGTGTTCAAAAATCTATTTAAAACACCTGGTTACTTTCCAGTCACCAATTCCATGTTGACTAATGTAATTTTTTTTCATGAAAGTATAAATCAAAAGGAAAAAAATCGGTATACTGACATTTGTCGATATCTCGATTATTTTAAGAGCATTAGAACGTTTCTGAACTTTTCAAAATCCACATTGTTTGAAAAATTGTAATTCTTAGAAGTCATGAGATAAAAATCTAAAAATTGGTGTGCATATTCGTTTCATGGGGTCCTGTGTGGAAAATTACTAGTGCAGCTCGAAATAAATTTGGGGCCCGTAAGGGCCGAAATGTGAATTCCCTACTAGAGACTTCCATGCCACAGCCAAACAAGGCCCTAGAAGGGGAATAACAGAGCTGGTTGATTTTATAAGAAAAGGCTTCAGTGAGGAAACTTATTGAAGGCCTGGACGGGCATTGCCAAGGTAGCCTTACGTTTATCGCTCCAATCCTGCCAGGCCAGAACAAGATCGGAAAATGACAGGGTCACCAATATTATTAAAACATGATGTATTTCAGTTAAATTCTTGAGGATCTAGTCCGTCTTCATCAGAGTACCTCTCATTAAAATGAATCGTAACATTTAATATAAAAACTGATGTGGATTCCTCCGAGCGGACGAAAAATCTGAATCCGCTTTTTTCATTTCAATTCACAAACAAACGTGTTTATTTTAAGCAATAAAACTTATTTTTGCAACATTGAATATGTTTAGTTATTTATAGACAATTAAAAATAATTATTTAATAATAAATAATCATTATTATTACATATTAATAATAAAATATAAACCATAATTATATTTATTATTACATTAATCGAATAATAATGAATATTATTCTATGTATATTTTATTAATAATTCAATTCATTATCGTTTATACTTGATATTATTGTTATTGTTAATTGGAATTTAAGTTTACTGTGACTATTTCTGTTTTACTTTGAGAACTCCGTCACTTATAAATTCATTAAATATACTGTGGTAATATGTGCATGACGTATCTGCAGCATATCTTACATTTTTTAACGACATTTCTCAACCAGAAAATAGTGTAATTGGGTAGCGTGCGTGCGCGTTGGGTCAAAGATCAATAGGTAGGTCGGATCTAATCCCGGTGTAGGTGCGAACATTTTTCCGCACAAGTTAATAACCGGAGTAATGCAAATACTGATATAAAATGAATTATGATCAGATATGCAATTCTGATAATAAAAAAAATATTTTGATTAACGTTTATTTTTTGCTAGGGTTCAAGTAGGGCTTCCTTTAAAGGCCCCGACCTTTTGCCCGATTGGGCCCTCGTTGACAAAAAATGTTAATAAATGTGTGGCAAAAATTCAAAGATATTGTGTTTTAATGGTTCATCAAAAAAATTCCCAAAAAAGCGAAAAAAATAGCTGTCACATGGGATGACACCGTTAAATTGTTCGTTGCTTTTTTTCTTGACATAAACTAAGGTGTTGACTTGAACATTGAGACTTACGCTTGACTTGAAAATTTTGTTTACCTAATTTTGAACATGTATACTGTAAGGAAACGCAAAAAAAATGTATAATTTTTTTTACTAGTCACAGTGGCGTTCCCCCTTAAATTGCTATTGGTTATGATTGTGATGAGCCTCATAGTTTCTGAATCATTGCAGTCTAGTTCGAGAAGTCGTAGAGCATAATGTCAAAAATTAGCCCCTTATTAGTGTCTGATGCATCTATGAGCAAAAATAAAAGGTGTCCACCGAGATTCTAACGCATATACGTGTCATCATTAAAAACCGATGACAACCGATTTCTAACATCGTGCTTAGAATAAAATTTGATTTCTCTGGGTTTCTGGGTACGCTGAATCCAAATTTCGGATCGAAATGATGAAATTACAGATAGCGGCTCCAACATGCCTGCCACTTTAATTAAAAAGTTGTCCGCTTAACATGGAATTGGGTTTTTCCAGGTTTTTGGGGTCACTGAATGAAAATTTCATATTAAAATTATGAAATTCGAGCTGGTTCCTTTAAAATAGCTACCAATGCTCTTAAGAATTGTCGGATTAGAATAAAACTTGCTTTTCCCATTATTTATTTTCGTTCAACTAAACTAGATTTTTGTTCAGTAAATTTGGGATGATCTTTTCAGGTCGGAGTTAGTTGGAGAACTGAGATAAGAAAATACCATTCACGGGCCCAGAGTGTAGCACGAGCAGATTGTCTAACAAAAGACTTCATATTCTTCCAATTTTTTTCGATTCTCTATTTTTTAAATTTTTTTCTGGATTTTTTATTTTTCACGTTTATTGAGGGTTCTAGAACTTAGGAGTCGAAATATTGAAAAAAAGAACAAAAAAACATTTTTTAAGACCAAAAACTAGGACGCGCAAAGAGTCTACTTTAAAAAAAAGACTCGATCTATACGTCTATTTGATGGGGGAAAATACTAGTTAATTGTACTACATGTTCCAAATATAATTTTTTGAATAAACGATCTAGCAACGCTTCAGACATTTAATTTTTGGCACATTGTCCGCGCATGAGTAAAAATGTTAATAAAGATGACTTACGAATAAACATGTGGAAAAAATGATTTTATGGGAACACCGTCGTCGATGTTTGAATGAGTAACGAAAAGCGCATATCATTTTTTTGCTAACTTATGAACAACAATTATAATAATTCTTAACCAGTTTGGTTCATAACTGAAAGGCTCGATTGGACAGCCGATAGAAACGAAACTAGAGGGTATCTCAATATCAATTTTATCGTATTTTTTATTGACCACAAGAATTTCTTTCATATAGACATTGCGAGAAGTTTATACTTCTTTGAGTGCCGATCATATACTGACTTTTCTTCTCAAGTACCAGTATTAAAAGGTAAAGATAGGAATATAAAACAAAAAACATAGAAATGAAGCAAATATGCTATTGTCCGTCTCGTCGTGAAACTCGATTAGGTATTAATGTAGCACGCGACTAGTGGACTCTGGTTTGCGTCCAGTAATGACTGGTCATGATAAAAGTGCGAGATCTGTCACTACAAGTGTCAGCCACTTGGCCTTTCACAATTGTGTCTGCGTATGTACATATGTCCAATTTAATCTTCTCCCCTCCCCCCCCCCCCCCCCTTCCACTCACCCTCTCTCTTCTCCGCACTTTCATACATAATCATGATATGTTACGGAACTGCTCTGATGCTATAGTTGAGGCCTAGTAGATTGAAAAACATTCGTTATCGCTTTTGACGATACATTCTGATTCAACATGGATATGAAAGTTGTGATTGTAAATATTAGGTAACTATAAATAAAACTATATTTACACCTAAACTACCGCCCAGCAAATACAGTTGAGGTAATTTGTGAAAATTTCCTGTAACCAAAAATATAACAAATATGTCATATAACACTGCTATCATAGAACCGTAACTTTTTCGTTATAATCATAAATGAGATGGAGTTCATATACGCATGAACACGTGTTAACTACATAACTACCCGTGTAGAAATCCGCAAGATAGAAATTTGTTTGGTCCTAATGGGTAGCTAGCGTTCTCTATAAAGCGTACCTGGACAGGAGCTAGATAGACGCTCGATATATTGACATTTTCCGCTGTCTCGTATTCAGGTAACTCAATTTGGTTGAGAAATTCTGTTGCCAAATATGTAATCGTCGAATTATCGATAAAAATACTCACTGCAACATCTGCACTGAAAACCGAATTTTGTTGAAATATTGAAATATTTTGTTGAACGTATTCAACAAAATTATTTCGTCCAGGAAACAAAATTTTTGTCGTTTCAATAAAGTTTCTTTTCAGTGTAACGAAGTTTTGTTGTAACATTTGAAATTTTGTTGCCTGGACGAAATAATTTTGTTGAATACGTTCAACAAAATATTTCAATATTTCAACAAAATTCGGTTTTCAGTGTGTGTTTAACGTTTAGTCCAGTCGGAAGTACGTAAAATTGGACGACTTCTATTCAAGGATACCAGAGCAGTGCTAATTTTTTCGTAGGTAAATTGGACCTCCGGCAACATACCCTGAACATTTTTACAAAATATTGGTTGTTTTTTGGCCGCCAAAAATTATGGAAAAAAAACCAGTATTTTGATGTTATTTTTTGGAATAGGATCTATCAAAAAATGCGTCCTACAAAAGTTGTGTGCTATAATGTCATCTACAAAATAAGTCCTATACAAAAATCATGTAACATTGTTAATTTAGCGGTAAATTGCAGTTAAACAACGATTTTTTTTTGATTATTGTATGTTCTATCGGTTATTTATCGACGTACTGT
Organism: Rhimphoctona megacephalus; assembly: GCA_963989365.1. Taxonomy (NCBI): domain Eukaryota; kingdom Metazoa; phylum Arthropoda; class Insecta; order Hymenoptera; family Ichneumonidae; genus Rhimphoctona; species Rhimphoctona megacephalus. Next base: position 26,526,666 of record OZ022420.1, read on the forward strand.
TCTGAGGCTCATATATCACCTAGAAGAGTCTATCCCCAAGAGATGTATGTAATTTTTGTCCATCCATGTTATATAGTTTAGCAATAATAGCAGATTTGCGGAAATCCGGCGCTTCCAAATTCTAGCCTCTACAGAAGGCTCACAGAGTGCAAAAAATTTAGAGTGGTTCTTTTCAGTACGTACATTCAGGATTTAACTCAAAAAAATGATATCGGGAGAGATAACAAGTTTTTCGAGGTTATAAATAAAATTTCAGTTTATAAACAAATAGCAATAACGCCTTAAATTGTTGACCTACTTAAAATATTCTTTGAGATTCTTATACGTTTGTGCGAGACGCGTAATTTAAAAAAAAAGGTCTCAATATCTTTGTTACAAGCCGAGATACAGTTATTTGTACGTTTCTTCGATTTATCAAATTTATCAAATTTGTTTAAAGCAGTTCACTCATTTTTTATTATTAAATGTACATAATGTACTAAGTATGATTAATAAACGTTATCATAACCTCGCTATGTACTTCGGTCGAAATTTTTTTTTTTAATCCAAATTTTTTTAGTCGGTAACTTTGTCAGCATAAATTTGGTTGTTTCACTAATTCAAAAAAAGATTAAGTATATGAAGAAATACTCCAATAGAGATAAAATGCACTTGAAGTTTTGAAATGAAAAAAAACAAAATCGGAATGAAACAAACTCACAATGGAAGCAAGTGGTGCGAAACAATTCTGAGCTAAAAGAAAAAAATTTCATAAATACTTCAACAATTTTTTTTTACCAATTGCTCATAATAAAATTCATGATCAATGAATATTATAAAAAAACTGGTGTAGTACTTCGGCCGAAATTCTTTTTTCCAATCGAACTTTTGCTCTCGATATTTTGCACGCATACTCTTTTTTTTGTTCAGAAATATCGTTTCATTTTGATTTCTTTTATTTAAAAACTGTTAGTGCATTTTGATGCTATTGAAGTAATTTTTCGATGTAATCATTTATGAAATATTTTTCGATACGAAATTTTTTTTTCTAACAAATTTTTTTTTTTTTTTTTAATTTGACGTGTACTTTACATACTTTCTTTTGCTTCGAGAATTTTGTTTTATTTAGATTTTTTATTCAATTCGAAAACTTTTAGTGTATTTTATTTCTGTTGGCATGTATATTTCGGTGCAATATTTATTGAAACAATTTTTTTTTTACAAAATAAAAAAAAAAGAATTTGTCCTTATTTGTTCGTGGTGCTTTTATGCATCGTATTTTCTCAGAACTACTGCAAGTTTTTAAGTAATCTAATAATTTTATAAGTTCTGACGATTAATTACGAAGTTTGAATTTACTTGATCACTTCTTAGAGAAATATTTTACAATGCATTTTTAGTCCCAATACAATCGCGATACAGTAGCTCGAAATTCGATCATGTATCCATTTTTAGCCGAAATCAGAAAAAAATCGCTTGAGCGACTTTAAAATTTTTTTATTAAGGATCCAATTCTTGAGAGAATCACTTTCTCATTAAATTTTACCATATTTTACTGCAATATCGAAAAAAATGTTGATTTTTTTGCATCACTCAAATACGTGCACAATATAGACATGTTTAATTGACAAACTATGAATTTGATATAAAAAGTCATCAAATCCCCACCAAAAAATAGCAGAAATGCTGTAAAAAAAGTCGAGACAAGTATATTTACTCCCCCCAAATAGTTGTTCCGATAAAAAATCCCCTTCTCGGCACAAAACCTTCGCAAAAGTTATAAAAGAGATTTCCTCCCAAGAAACTTGGCGAGTTTTTTTGCTTACTTTACATAATATATCACTCATGGTTACAAACTCGTCAAGTACTTTGGTCGAAAATTTTTTTTCAATCTAATTTTTCGTTTGAGATTATTTTTGTATCGGAATTTTTTCTCATAATTATTTTTTATTCTCATTCTTATTGTGTAGAACAACTGTATTTTCAAATAGTTGAAAGATTTTTTATTAAATATTAATTGCTTTTAGTGTATTTGACTATTAATGGTTTTATAGTTTTTATTTATTTAATGACTTTTTGTGAAGTTTAGACTTAATTTTTGGGTAGGTTTGAATTGGCATCTTTTGTGAGATTATTATTTGATTGGTAAATTTTTGTGGGGTTCTCCTATAATTTTTTGAGAGATTTAATGGGAATCAGAGAATTTTTGCAAGGTTGATTTCTTGGGAGGAAATCTCTTTTATAACTTCTTGTGGAGGTTTTGTGTAGAGAAGGGCATTTTTTACCGAAACAACTATTTGGGGAGAGTAAATGTACTTGCCTCAACTTTTTTTATAGCATTGTTAACTAAGCCGTGCGAGGTGAGCCGCGGGGCGAGACGGAGTACCCTCACCACGCCGCCTGGCCACACCGACGACGTCGTTCGCTATTCCGTGGATGATCCAATTCAATCATGACCTGCAATGAGATGAACGCTCCAAAGGGTTCGTATCATATTGAATGTTATGCCTAAAAATGTTGAGAATGCTCACGAACTTGAATTACGCGAAAATGTTGATTACAACAATAATAAATCGAAGAAATATATAAATAACTGCAGCATCTCGGCTTGTAACAAAGATATTGACTTTTTTTTTTAATTACGCGTCTTGCGCAAACGTATCAAAATCTTAAATAATACTTTAAGTAGGTCCACAATTTAAGGCGTTATTTCTATTTGTTTATAAATTGAAATTTTATATCCTTGAAAAACTGGTTATTTTTTCCGAAACCATTTTTTTTTGAGTTAAATTCTGAATGTACGTGCTGAAAAGAACCACTCAAAATTTTTTGCACTCTATGAGCCTTCTGTGGCGGCTAGAAGTTGGAAACGCCGAATTTACGCAAATCGGCCATTATTGCTAAACTATTTAACATGCATGAGTAAAATTTGCATATATCTCTTGGGGATAGATTCTTCTAGATGATGTGTGAGCCTTACAACAGGACGTTGATAAATAACAAATAGAACATACAATAATAAATAAATAAAATCGTTGTTCAACTACGATTTGTTCAACTTTTGTTGGAAGCATTTTTTGATAAATCCCATTCCAAAAAAATAACATCAAAATACTGGTTTTTTCATTTTCAATCATTTTTGGCGGACAAAAAACAACTAATATTTTATAGAAATTTTCACGGTATATTCTTGGAGATCCAATTTACCTATAAAAAAATTGGCACTGTTCTGGCTCACGTACGGCTGCCATTGTTATGCCGCTTACTTTTCCTACAACCTGAAGTTGTGTTTCTAGCGGAAATGCTTCCCTACCATTACGTTTTACGTGATATAGAGGGTGTAACTGCTTTCTAGTTTTGCTGCACTCACGGCTGGCCAGCAGCAATCCCGTTTTTACTTAATATGAAGTGCACCACTAAAGTTAAGTTTTTCGAGCAGTTGGTGTCGGTAGATAGCGTACTTGCATTTTTAAATAATAACAATAATATTTTTTATATAGTTTTTATTGTTCCATTCATTTATTGCGGTATTTTGAATTTGAGTTATAATTTTATTTATTTCCCGATTGTAATTTATATATTTTTTTGTGGTGCTTTCATTTTTCGGATGGTTTTATATGTGTTATTTCTTAATTATATTATTTCAAATTTGGGTAACAATTTTTGTTCCTCTTCCGTTATTCCAATTAATTTTTTATCGAGTTAGTATTTACTATATGTTATTAATCTAGGTATGACTTTATTTCGCTGTTATAATACAGTTTTGCATTGTGTTATGTATTTATATATCCAGCCGAAATTTATTGCGTTGTTTTTATTCAGCTTATGATTGCTAAATATTTTTTTTGGTAATAATACGTTTTTTTCTTTCTTCATGTAAATTTGTTCTTTTTTTGTTTACATACATCTTTAGTACATTCTATCAATTACATTCTATAAATACGTTTATTCGTTGTTACTTTTTGCACCCTAACTTTTTATCCTACTGGTGATTCATTGATCAGACATAAATCGTATCGTGCGAGAATTAAATTTAGCAATAGAATTTTTTTTTCGTTTCTCAAATTGGAAGGACGATGCTGTGTAAAACTGTTCATTAACCCCAATTCCCGAAGTCGTCAAAGCATTGTATTAAAAATATTCAGGCGCTTCGTTTCCGAATCACATAGCTAGTAAGTGTAGGATTTTTGTTTGTTTCCATAATAATCATCGCGATCATCGACATCATTTGTCTTTTGTTTCTTCCCGCGACCGGTCTTATCAGCTACTGTGACAGGCTTCTTACATTTTCTACATATTTTCTTACCCGCATTTTTACGTATTGCATACTTTCGAATGATTTCTCTATTGGACTCACCACTTTTTCGGTCTGCTTATCCATGAATTTTCTGATTTGAAAAGAAATTTCTGTTAGTTTTCGATTGCTACTGAATAAATAATACTTAAATCTTTCGCAAATGGGTGATAATTATTAGAAATTTTACTGCAACTAATTGCTTACATTTTCAAATATTATGAAATAGGAGCAAAGTGTTTGTTTAAAAAAAAATGAGTAAAGACTAAGATGCTTACTTTATTTTTGTCCGTGATAAATATGCTACTCTACAGGTTTCACTTGTCCTTTTCACGAAATTTGAATATTTTAAATATTGTTTCAGAGAAATATAGAACCGGTCTAGTTAGTTTTCTTATGAATTACGTAGTTTTTATTTCATCTATCATTACTGAAGCGTCATTAACACAAACATGAAAATTATAGTGGTGCGTACTATAACGTTCGTATTTCGAACGTTATAGTACGTTCGAAATACGAACGTTCCTTCGTTCCTTCGAACGTTTTCCTTCGAATCCCGCCTACGGGATTCGAAGGAAAATTGCCATCTACGAGTTCGCGAGTGTTAATCTTTCAAATGGTACCTGTATCTTTGATTTTCAATAAAATTGTAGTCTAAGGTTCAATTAACAAGTAATCAAATTTATTAACTAAGCCGCTCGCGCGAGGCTGCGGAGCGAGAGGGGGTACTCCCACCACGCCGCCCGGCCGAGCGGCCGACGCCGCGCGCTCAGCCGCGCGCCGTCGATCGGAATACGTTGATAACTGTGATAGCATAATTCCTCCTAAAGGTCAGTATTTTATTGAATCCCGTAGCCGGAAACGTAGGGAAGGCTAACGAATTTGAATTTTACAGAAATATTAATTACAACAATAGAAAATTGAAATAACGTAAAAATATCCATATCTCAGGCTGTAATCAAGATATTGCAACTTTTTTTTTTTAATTGTTCGTTTTTCAAAAACGCATTAGATGGTCTAAGAATTTTCCGGATATCTTTGTAACTTTGGTCAGAATTGCTATTTGTTTATAAGCAAAAATCGAAAATCGTCAAAAAACTGTATTTATTTTCAACGAAAACAATTTTTTTTTTCCATATCGCTTGTGCACGATGACACAAAGCTCTTCGATTTTTTTCTACGCTGTGGGCCTTCGTCGGGAAATTCTATTGAATGCCAAAATTTTTTCGATGATCGCAGATTGTTGCTAAACTATGTCTCGCAGATCGATAAATCTTGCACGATTCTCTTGGAGCTCGGCTTCCCTACATCATGTATGAACTTCAAACCGATATGTTGATAAACAATCGACTGCGGTTGCAAAAATGAAATTGAGAATTTTTTTTTTCATTTGCAATTAACCGCTTAATTGACAATGTTAGCTCATTTTTGTATAGGACCTTTTTTATAGAGGACGTTATGATGAATAACTTTTAATCGAAATTTTTTTCGATAGACGCGTTCCAAAAAAAATAACTCAAAAAAATCGATTTTTTAATTTTCAATAATTTTTTATTGCTAAAATCCAACTCGGATTTTTACGAAAACTCAGGGTTATATTCCTATAGGTCCAAACAACCTATAAAAAAATTGGCCAGAGGCTGGGTCTCTTGAATAGAACTTCGTAAAATATGGCCTAAGGTGAAGGGACTATATGGAAAATTGAAAATATCCTCCATTCGTGTTGGGCCAGAATCATGTTTCATTGGGGACAAAATTTCAAAAAGATTTCATTGATGGTAAACAACGCGAAAACTTGCCCCACGACCTTGCTCAATTTACCCCATAGCCTTGCCCAACTTAGCCCACCCATGAGGTAAATTGAGCAACTCGGTATTTCCTTACGTGTGTGACAAAACCGCGTAAACTCGATTTAAGGTAGTTCTGTATGTACGAGCTAGAATTTCCTACCACAGGGTAACACAGTAAGACCCAATGCTTATATGATGCTGCCGTTTAGAAACTTTTGACAGAGCGTGTACGGTCTGTGTATTCTACACAAGCACATCCCGTGCATGGATAGGTCCCCAACACATATAGCGAGCGGCGCTGTAATCGTGGCAACAGCGCAGTATTAGCAGCGTATTCCAGTATTAGCAGTGTCGAGCATCAAGTGACAGTGATTGTGAAATCTTGTTTTTTGTGAATAAAAAAACATAAAAATGGAAAGTCGAGCGAGATTCACGGGTCAGCTTATAAAAAAAAAGTGCGTGATAAAAAACTGAAAGCTGCACCGGCTATGTCTCGAGCAAATTTTATTAAACGCGATGAAAACGTTCATAACCTCAACGATCTGCAACAACAATTTGCTGTCGAAGGACGTCGAATCGTTGATTTACAATATCATGCCGAATATTTAAAGTGCATTCGCTGTAAAAAACATTTTTTTGAGGAAAGCAGTTAGAGAAACACGAATAGGATTAAACTACATTCTACACTTTTCCTGTGATGAGTGCTCCGCTACAACCCAAGTACGCACAGGCAAATCTCACACGACATCCGAGAATAATACACTTGCTGATGTGAACACCAAAGCTGTATTGGGTAAGTCATTTTATATATTTTGAAAAACATAGCAATTAATTTGGAGAACATTGAGTGTAGCATAAGCATAACGTCGAAATGGATTTTATAGGTGCAGTTCATTCTGGCATTGGAGAAACTACTCTCAACAAATTATTGAACTGTTTGAACATCCCGACCCTGGGTTTTCATATTTATAAAAAAATATGACTGAAAAATTGGTCCTGCGTTGGAAGCTGCTGCAAAAGATTCATACCGAAGAAGAAAGAAAATTAGTTTTAGAGAAAATGGAAAAATTATGTCGAGAATTGTAAGTTTTCTACCAAGGAATTCAGAACAACGTCACGTTCTAATATATATTATATTATTATATATATTAATTATCACTCAATCTTAATAATCAATATTAATCAATACTGGAGTTGAAAAAGATCGTAAGTACATCTAATTACATCTACTGTCACTTTTCTCAATAGCCAACTTCACTGTGTGTCTGTCATCATTGTAAAAATTGAGAAACCATGTCACTCTACTCGGCAACTCATTTTTGAAAATGAATTTTGCTACTGCAGTGACATAGAAAATATCTAGTTTCATCGCAGTAACATGGAAAATGTTCACTGCGATGACAGATGTGTAGTATTGAACTTTATTATCAGTGTTATCCTTGTTGATTTTTGATGATGAATTGTATATATTATTATGAATTTATATTTTCAGACTTCGGTTATGAAGTGGAAAATTGTACATTACTTTTAGCTGACGAAACTATGTTTCATAGGTGACACAATAGTTATTCAACGATTTAGTACGTACTTATGATTTTATTCTCATTTGAACACACAGTTCTTTAGACGAATATGTGCACTTTTCAATCATAATCAATAAAAAGTAAAAAAATTGGAAAAAAAATTGAGCACTATTATTTATTAATACGGTTTTTCATACATTCCATTATTAGGCCGCAAGATATAGTAGGCGAGATTTATCCTTTCATGCAGACAATTCAGCCTTCCCCTAATCCTAATCTTCCTAAAAATCTATTGTTGTTGATTTTAATATGGTTTTTTCAATATTTATACATTCAAAATATCTTCGATTGATTAGTGATTTTTATGTTATAAATATGGACGACAGGAATATTATTCAGAAAGATATTTGAAGTTTTAAAAGTTTATTGTGGTATTGAAGAGAATACTTATAATATTAAAAATCTATTGTTGTTGATTTTAATATGTTTTTTTTTTCAATATACATTCAAAATATTTTCGATTAATTGGTGATTTTTATATTATAAGTATGGGCGACACGAATGTTATTCAGAATGATATTTGAAGTTTTAAAAGTTTATTGTGATATTCAAGAGAATACTTATAATATTAAAAATCTATTGTTGTTGATTTTCATATGTTTTTTTTCGTTATTTATACATTCAAAATATTTGTGAATTCATTATATATTTGAGTTATTGGTGCTTTTTTATTTTATAAGTATAGGCGAAATGGATGTTATCCACGATAATATATATATATATATGTGAATTAAATAAATTTAATTTGTTGAGAAAATGAATTTATTTCAACTCCTTTCCGTAATTATTAAAACTCAGGAAAAAATCATATTTCATATTCCCAGACTTTACCACGCATCCGTCAGTTCGCCGCAGCCTACACTATTACCAGTTTATCACAGCTGGCTGTGCTTCCGTTCCGCGTCGACTAAAATGAACATTTTTCCTGAGCTGATATCTCCGAAACCGAATGGTCAAAAAATCCCATTTTTTTAAAATTAATCCCACAATAATACTGCGTATACGAGTGTTTTTTTTTTTTATATCCTAAGATCTGTTTAGCGTCTATAATAAAAAATGTGAAGGAAGTTCTACCCGTTCACGTGTTAGGTATAGGGACCGCGTACAAAAAGACCGATTTTTAATTACAATTATCTGACATACTCGATCATGGATTGAATTAAATTTTGGAAATTGGTTTATGAAGGTTGTGTGTACACCATATTTAAATATCAGCCCATTTCTAAGATTTCGAGAAAAGTACAGAACTACCTTGAAATAATTTTTGTTTCTAACAGGATAAATTCCTTGTCCGATGACATAAGTATGAAGTAAGTCTGATACACCGTTAAAGCGCTCTGATCGAATAAGTGAAAAGTTGCTGAACTGGCCCCGCCCTACCCTATATGTTCAGCGTGCAATAGTGAAGGTTTATTAAGGTAGTTCTATGCAAAATACTCTCTTTGATAGATTTTTTGAAAATTTTCTTCATGTATAGTTTATAATATCCTACAACTCCTGGTTAAATTTCAATGAACTTGACCGCGTCATTTTGGAATAAATCGAGTTTGAAAATGCAAAAATTAATACGGCGCTTATGGGAGAATTTAGCAGAAAACCTATCAAAAATTACGTTTTTATATGTCACTAAAAAACGGGTCGATAGAAAGCCTCAAAAAAATAGCGAGGCATTATTCAATATTTTTTAAATGTAATAGAATTTTTTTATATTTTTTCATTACGTATTTACTTTGCAAATCATTCTCAAAAGTCGTAAATTTCATGAGAATCGCATGAGTAGGGGGATGGCTAGCAATCATTTGAACCGCACTAGCAATGCTATCTACGTGTTACCTGTTGTATGAGCGGGATAACCTTTATTCTTCCGTCTCTCACGTCGTTCACAACATACCATGCGACGTTGCCACGATTATTTTTTCGTGGTGTGTGTTAGCATTGTCCCACGTTTTCCCTATTTGTGACAGGGCTATGCGGCTGTAGTAGGTACAGGCCCGGCGATAAGTTTTGTTCATAATGCCAAAAACATGAATTATTATGGTTGTCTTTACACAATTTTTTTTCATAAAATTGTTTTGACTAGTTTTATCTACAATGTCTTGCAATAATCAGTACCTCTCAACATTATTTTCGATACAAAGACTCCAGTCATAATTTATTTTTTCAGACATGGATATACACTTTTGCTCAGAATTTGTATACAACTTCATTAATTCTTTACCGATTCACCAATACTGGTGCACTTTAGTAAATAGTTATTCGATCATCTGTGTACATGAATCAGTGTTTCTTTGAATATTAAAGCAGTACGGAATTTGATACGATATACTCAACTTGAAATCAATATCAAATGAAGTGATAATTAAACGTTGAGATCTAAGTGGAATTCATTTTCACTTGAAAATAAAATACTTTTAGTATCCGTCTTGCTTGAGTACTGCTGAACATAGACGAAATAGTAGCATAATGCAAAAAAAAAAATAACTTTCTTCGCGCTTTCATTCGTGTTTCCTTAAAATGTTGATAAAAGGAAATTATGTTTTAAAATGAGCTCAATTTGTTAATTATTATTAGAGGTCATTGTTTCGTTTTTTATTTTGAATTTTACTTTCTCGCGATTTTCTTTTGAATGCACGAATTTTTTAATGTTCTCGTTCATACTTGTAGCGTCTGTAGACGTTGATGAAGTGGTATCCAAAAACAAACCCAAACGAGATCAATTCTTCAACTGTTCGAAATGTCGATTTCAGCGTTTGATTATTTACTTTTGTTTATTATGATTTTGGTTTAATCGTATAAATTTTTAAAATTATTTTCGTGCATCTACTCGGATTTTCTCTCAAGTTTCATGAATTCAAAGTCCTGTCCAAAAATAAGCTCAGTTCCTCAATTTTTGGAGATGTCCCATTTTTCCTAATTTTGGATTTTTGCGCGGTTTTTTGAGAGCTCTACATACTTTATTCGAATGTATTGCGAATGAAAATGGAAACAAAAGAAAACTAGTGCTCATCCAGGTTTTTCACAGATTTCATTTTTTACTCATTTTGATAACGCAAACTCGAATTTTTCTCAATTTCTATGTAATGTAATGAATTTTGCGCTATCCCGCGTCCGTATAGTTTTTCCCGATTGACACTCGCCACCTCCGTTCTTAGCATCCTTTATCCATGAGGCTACTTTTTCACGGATGACTCAAGAATGGAATCCGGAAATTGAACTGCTAATGGCATAGAAGACCGAGCTCGAACGTCAATGATGCCTCTCTACAGGCACGATTGCAACGATGAAATCATCAGGATACTTAAATGACTTAAAAAAAAAAAAGACAGTGGGAAATAAGAGAATCTGCTCAACTGGGAGAAATTTCTATGATTTCAAATTGGAACAAGTTGCTACGATAGGATATAACTTTTTTATCCGTAGTTTCAGGCATATTTCCTCTTACGGCGCTCCATCCGTCGTTCAGTTTTCGAGACAAATAAAAGTTACACATTGTTGTTCTTTCGTCAGAAAATAAGATGTAACATTTTTTTTTCAAAATATCAAGCGTCTCCGAGAAAGATAGGAATTAGCTTTTCAACTATCTCTCTTGAACTCACGCAACCGATGGAGCACCTTAATTTGATTAGTGAATACAGCTGATCATTGTACGCTTTATAAAATGTACATTTATGAAAATCGTGTCAATCGTTAATAGTAATGATGGAGTAGTCAATAGTAATGATGGGGTAGGCTTTACCAATTAGTTCGACGCTTCAATTATTACCCATTCTATTTTTAGTTCAATACTGTTCTCATTATATCACTGACGTAGATGATAGATGATTTTTTTTAGTTCTAAATATAAAAATAGTTTTTTTCACATATTTTCCAAGACCATAAGAAAGGTCACAGCAGATACAAAGTTGGACTTTTAATTTCTAAATTCGTCCGTTTAACAAAGTAACGATGATCAAACAAATTTCTTTGCCTGTAATTTATCCACATTGCCGAAGGGGAAAAATAGTCATTAACCACAACGAATAAAAAATTAAGAATTCTTTTAATCATTCCATTGAAAATTCACATGTTTTTGTATTAATATTATTTCCATGTGTCAAGTGTTAGAGCATGTTTTGTGAAGATAGAGCGTTATCAAATGTGAAAAAATCTCTTGTAAGAGTCCTCAATGCATTATTTTTAAAGTCGGGAGTCAAAGTCGTCAGTCAGGTACATTATGGCAGCGTGATGATGCAACGTGGCTCACGACATGCACAAAAGAAGTGATCGCCCTGGCTGGGCAAGTGCTTTAGTGTAGAAGAAATACAAAGAGGGAGACGATTCGCGTCCTTGCTTTCAACACATTCTCAGAATACGTACACCCATAGCATACATACACCCAAGCGATATTCTGGCTAGGTGTGGTTCGTCAGCCGCATAAAAAACTGAGAAAGTGGAGTTCAAGAATTTATATGAGACATAAGCTAAAAATACCTAGATGGACGTGAATATACGTCGGGTGGGAGTAAGATTTTCGAATGATTAAAACTTCGAACGGCTAAAACTGCGAATTTTTAAATTGAAGAATAGTAGTATGTAGGCAGATTAATTCTACTATAGTCTTTATGCTGGAAATAAAAAAATGAGAAATTACGGAGTTCGAAGTACATTTACGTCAAAAACAAAATATAACTGTAGCTCAAATGACGAAGGCTGGAATAGCGATTTTATAAAAGTTCGACTATTACGCATTCGAATCGTCAAATACTGAAATCGGCAATATTATGAATATTCACAATTTCAAATATATTTTAACGAAAGACAAAATATTAATGTGGTCAAAATAGCGAAACACCAGAAAGTCGAACGGTCGAAATAGCGAGAGCCTCTGAGCTGTAAAGTATTGCTTGTCATTCTTCGTGCTTCACAACATTCGCTATTTTGTACTTCTAATTTTTAGTCATTCGAAAAATTCACTTTCGAATTATTCATACTATATATTTTGGTATCTCAATAAAAGAATTTATTTCCATTTCGAATTTAGAAAATATAAACTTCTTACATTAGGACAATCTATATTATCTGCATTTGAAGTATAGACAGTCTGAATATATATTTTCGAATAAATGCGCGACCAAAGAAAAAGTATTACATCAAATACACATTCAACTTATTATACTATCGAAAATATAAACTTCGAATTTCTTATTTTTCGTTAATCGAATGTTATGAATACTAAAATTTCGAAATATTAGCCGTTCTACAATTTGGTTATTCTACATATTAACCCCCACCCGAATTTTCAATACTTTTCAGTGTTAGACTCGTGAAATATTCCCGTGATGAATCGACCTATCATTCCATGCAGTTTTTTTAATAAATATTATTCACAATATGAAAAAATTGTCATGACAGAAATTTATTTTTCGATAAAGAAGTATTTTATCTGCTTTTTAATATTTAAAAAAAATACATCAAATAAAGTTTAAATAATGACGAAAGGTGTCTAGATAAAAGTATCTACAATTGAAGCTTCCATTGCGTTGATAAATGGTACAATTATAATTTTTGTCACTGCTTTCCATTTCCACTTCAAAGAAATTACTTTTACGCACTCATACTCATGCGTGAATTTAGTTGAGGCTGCGAAAAGGCCCCGATCAGGATTTCCTAATTTAGTTAGGGCCCTTGCGTGGAAATCCGCACTGGCTCCTGAAAGGGCAGTCACGCTTTTTAAAAAAGGGCTCTTAAAGGCAAATAAGTCGGGGCCTTTATCATTAGCCCTGTCGGAGCCCTATCAAAAATTGAACATATTTTAAAAAATATTAATTTTTTAATCAGAATTTAATTTCCAATCATATTTGATCATATTTCACTATTTCCATTACTCCTGACATTAATTTACACAGAAATATTTTCTTACCTATGGGCTATGTGCAACTGTCTTCGTGGCGCCGTCAGGTGGCCATGTTTGAAAACGGCTACCGGTTTCTTTGTACGGTGCCTCACGGTGTAAATAATATATTATTTATTTGCCCAGTGAATTATTGGTAAATGATGGAATCCTTTTTATATATGTAAGGTAAGTTCCCATTATTTTTTAATGTCAATTTTAATCAGGCGTTGCTTAATCTAGATTGTTGCAAATTTAAATTATAATATGATGTGACAGACTAACCTTTCATTTTCCTCATACGTCAAGTTTTGTTTATTTACAGAACGCTCCGATTTGATACACTTCTTGCTTATGGCATGTATTAGTTGCGCTGCCATTCCGATCGCTCGCATGTATGCCAGAATTTTTCCGTAAAGAAAATACTTGTATAATAAAAATGTTAACAATTGGTGAACCTCGTTGATGTCAATAATACATTTTTTTACCGTGATTACACGTGATAATTACAACTGATATTTAGGAACTGAGTTTAAACATACGAGACAGGACTGCAGCCGTTTTCTTATTTCGTCACCGCGAGCGGTTCAGTCGAAAAATGTTTAGCCCCGCCCACACGCACATAGCCCATACCGGAATTCGATCCTACTTATTTACGTATCTGTAGACCCAACCGCATACGCACGGTACCATTATGCTATAGTCTTGTTAAAAAAATTGCTTAAAAAATGTAACATACCTAGCATTCCAGAATCTTCTAACATATAACTCAGAATCTCTATATCGCAAAGCAAAATGGTTTAAAATCATGGTAATAAAAACAATGAAATGAAGTAAATTCAATATAAATAATAATAATAATTTTTTACTATCCAATAATCCTTTAAAATTATCAATATAATGAAAAAACATTCAAATTCAAATTCAAAAAAAAAAAATTCAAAAAAAGTGAAAGACTCAAAACTAGAAACATTCAAATTTTTTATATACCCGACAAAATATATGCGTTCATACAATTTTTTTAATTTTCGAAATCAATAAAGCTCCGGTTTTTTTGTCCTATCGGGACCCGACTTAGTTTTGATATAATATTTCTCATCATTTGGATAGAGGCTACCCTACTGAAGCCCGTCTACGTCCTCCATTGGCTGCCTTGAGAGTGCCATGTTTTGGATCCCTTATCGGGACCCGACGTGGTTCTGTCATAACATGACAATTTCTTGGAATGGGGGCTGCCCTAGTGAAGCCCAACTAGGTCCTCAATGGGTTGCCTTAAAAGTACTATGTTCTAAATAATTCTGGCGTTCCTTACGTTGTCCTATCAGTGCCTAACCTGGCAGTCTGGCAGTCAATGTCTGATAGAGTATCCATGACCAAGCCCTTCAAGGTCCCTATTGACATTAGGGCCCCCTGACAATTTGACGGACGGGATATCAGAAATAGAATGATTTGTTTTTTTTTTTTTCTATAAAATTAAGTCAAAATACATATACTTAGAGGAGATAAATATCGAGACGTGTTGCCTAACTTTTACCGAAAGATATTTTGTGAAAAATAAGGTTATGGAAATGTGGCAACGCTGTTCTTAATTAAGAAATCTTGGCTTCATGCAACGTAAATGTCTTTTGGCGTCGGATAAAGTAAAGATAGCGCGTTTGTTATAAAAAAAAACCGTATGAACTGAAAGTTATGAATACAAATAAAATATTAAGAAATGTAAGCCTAACCTCAATTACGAATTTCCGTGCTTTACCGTGCTTGCTCCTTACTGCGTTGTTGCCACATTCAGCATGCCATTTTATGTTCTTACCACGAATTAAACATTTTTGATACTTTGTTGAATTTTTATTCTATCATTGCGTCTCCTAATCCCTTTAAAATTTGGCACATACCTTGTTCAATATTTCAAGAAAAAGTTCTAAAATTTTTATTTAATTCTCTCTGTTACTTCAATACGAAATTTATTCGTTGGAGTCATGATGCCGAGATATTTCTGATAACTCCATAGAGACCACACTGATTTATTAATTAATAACTTCTAAACTATCCACCTAAATGTCGTAAAATTTTGCTAGCATTTTTTTTCTTTAATATTTCGTTGCTTGCAAAGTTTCATCAAAATCTCTCTATTTTAATGTAACGATACAACTTCCTTAAATGAGTGATTGAATGATTGGTGTGTCAAATATATTCAAATGCTGGAAAAGACCTAATCTGTGCATTCATGAAATAGTATATAGTGATAAAAATATAGGATTAACGCGTGTTTAAGTGAAATATCTATGTTAAAACATCAAACGTCCATACATATGGGGTATTTCACGTAAAATTTTTATTTTGAAAACCTGAACGCATTATGCGTCATACGAATTTCTTGTTTTTCTATGCAAAAAAAGCAGAGTCCTGTACAAACATTTTTTCACTTTATATAGATAGTACTCAATTATAGTGCAACAAACAGAAATTAACAAGCGAATTATCATTATTCTCTCTCCCTCTGTTATTCTGTTACCTAATTGGGTTTTGTCTATGTTCTTATTATGGAAACGATGTCTGTTATGACTGCAAATATGTATGCACATTATTTTTGCACACATATTTTTTCGAACATGCGTCTGCATACATTTTTTTGCATAATGAACAATATCTTGCCGCAGAATGAACACGCTTTGTATTTTAGAGTTCCTTGCATCGTTGCAAAAAGTATGCAAAGACGCATGAGCGCGGCGTCGTTTAACGACATTATGACCCAAGCTGAGCGAAGCATGCTATCATTGCAAATATTCTAAAAAGATTTATATTGATATTAACAGTTTTTCATTCACATTTTGTATGTGTAGAATGATAGAGCTAAGAATACAGCGCAGAAATAAAAATTATCCATCTACTCACACGTGTATCATAGGAAAACTGTTGAACATATAAAAAACGTGTTTTGGACTTTTTTTTAGGTTGAATTTAGTAAACTTTATTTTTTACGATAACCTCCAGTGTGATAGGATCAAAGATTACCGAGATATGAGGAAAAACTAAATTAAAGCATCTTTTCACCAAGATGGCGGATCGAGCCCTGAAAACAGGCGTCCGGACTAATGGCACGTTCAATAGTATGCCCTGATGAAGGTCTCCATGAATTTCTAGTTTTTTATCGGTTATTTTCGCCATTCGTTATATTTTAATCTTATTTCACCAGTCTATATGGTATATTTTGTACTTTCTGCGTATCCGCTCAACATATGATGCTTAAGGGAGCTTTCCAGTGTGAAATTTTCAAAAAATCGATTTTTTTTTTTGCTTTATCGAATAGTATACACTCTTCCGAATATTCCCTGAAATTTTCATGCCGAAATTCAGATTATTTCGGTTACTGTACAGCATTTCTTGGAAGAAGGCAACGGAGCGCTACAGCTGCCGCGTAACTTTGAACGCGTTTTTCTCGAAACAGCATTTTTCAAAACGGTGTCCAACTTGGAGGGCAGAGTTTTAAAGCTATCGAGTTGAATTTTTTACACAATATTCTTAACGTCATTGTTTATCGTGCTATGGAAGCTTTTTTTTTTTTGATATCTTCCTATTTTTTTGTAAAAAAAACTGCCAAAAAAAAATGCTAAAATCGATACTTTTTGTTCAAACCGGCGCCATTTTTGCAAAAAAAAAAAAAAAGCCTCCATAGCACGAAAGCCAATTATATACCGATCAATAATCTTTTTGTGTTTTTTGTTTCAGATCAAAATTGTGACCCCCAACGTGGACACCACATCCAAGTGCATTTTCTGCAACAATTGTTTCATCATTTTTATAGATATTAATTAATAAATAAATCGATCTTTAAAAAATTGTTTTGTATTCTTCAATACCCAATTAATATACAAAAAAAAACCAGACCGATTAGATTATTTTTTCTTTAAAAAAAAAAATCGCGAAAAACAGCGATTTTTCGGGCTGTCACACTGGAAAGCTCCCTTAACTTTTTGAAATCACTTTTCTTTTGACTCTAGAATTTTCGTACGATGGAATCATGGTATAATTTGTTAAGTTGTAATAAGATGTTTATAGAAACTTGGTACGTCTTTCAACATTTTCTAAAACCGGGTGACGCCTCACGTGCTTGGTCATATTTGCTTCAGCGGACTTCATCTTATTTTTTAAGTTTTTGCGGAGATTGAATTGTCACCTTTTTGTGCTGTTTGGATTTATCTGATAATTTTTCATTTTAAGGCGTGTCTCTTTCAACTTTTTGAGAGGGATATCTCCTAGAGGGCTATTTGATCAAAATTATATCTCAATAAGTTTTAAAAGAACGATCTACTCAGGCGCAATCCGTGTGAAAGACATGGCTGTTTTTAAATGATTCCAAGAATCCCCTTAAATAACAGATATTTCGGGGGAAAAAGGAAAAACACGTTCCGCTTAATCAAAGTAGAACCGGATGTATTATTTGGTTATTTGCCGGAAATACAAAATATCTGTAAGAGAAGACTTGAAGGCGGGTTTTTATCGACCGTGATCAGCTCTTCCGTGTGTCATTTTTTCTTAGAAAAATCGATGACAAGCGCCCGAGAGCTCGCCACGACGTCATCTGACAAGTCATTTTATGGAAAAAGCAATTGTGTGCAATGAGAGTGCAAGTGAAAAATTTAATGTTTAGTCTTTCGTAATATTGGCCCCCCCCCCCCCCCCCGCAGTCGGTCTTAAAGTAAATTGTAATTTGATAGACGTTATACGTTGTAAAATGCATTTTATAAGAAAGTAAATACATATTTACATTCTTATACATATGGAGAAAACGAAAATATTTGGGCCGTTTGAATTTTAAGGTTAAAAAAAATTGCCGCTCTAATCAATGCGCAAGTTATTATTATAAAATTTAGCAGCTATTATGCAGCCATCAGTAAAATATTAACCCATTAAGTCCTGGAGGGACGATTTCTCGTAACTTTTTTCAGCGGTTATTTCTTCTATGAAATCCGTCCTGAAAAATTTTAAATAGTAATTACCAACGTAAAATTTTCTGAGCTTTCGGAATCTATAATCAGAATTTCTGAAAAATACGATTCCAAAAGGTTATATTTATTTATTTGAATAAAACTGATCTTTTCGCTCGTATATATTTTGCAATCGTATATTTTGCTTCAATCGATGTTTTCTCATCGAAATTTTGTAGAAATTCCTCCGGGACTCAAGAATTTGCGTCCATGGATCTAAATCTTCAAAATTCATAAGTTATCATTACGAAATTCAAGATGACAACGTTCAGTATGACAGCTCGAAGCCAGATATTTTCTTATGATTGTCACTCATCTGGACAGAACAACAATGTTGGGCGATGAAAATTTCGTGGTAAACAAGGGTTTTTGGGTTCACTGAAATCCTCCATCAGATTTCCCGAATTCAAAATTACGGATTCAAGATGATTGGCAAACATGTTCAAATATCATATTTTTTTCGTAAAAATCGGCAAATAGGTGTTTTCGAGGGCGTTGATTACAAATCGGCCATTATATTTTCCGGAAAGCTACTTATATGTTGCTTCCCATTATTATTATTATTATTATTATTTTTTATTTCTGATAACATATACGGCTAATTTGTGGTCAAGCGTACGGTAGCGTTTTTTGCGGGGGTCTATTTTGGACTTGTATATTCCACCACCCTTATACACCTCCAGAGCGACTGAATTCTTTTAACGCGTTATTTCATAGTTATAGTTTACGTGTTACAAAACAAAAAATTCATATGTGACATTGTTTACTTGAAAAATGCCTAAAACCACCCGGGTTTCTCGGTCTGTTGCCTTCGTGAATCCCCTAAATGCATTGATCAATTTAACAAAAATTACACAATGAAATAATGAAATCCATCATAAAAAATACTAATAAATAAACTATACTTACTCCCATAGTATATTTTACAACCATTGAAGATTCGAAAATAACTCAAATATATCCAACAATTTATTTCAATCATGATACTAATAATATATATGATGTATACTTATAATAAAAATGTGTGAGAAATTTTGGCGGCAAAAACTGGTTAATTTATGTATTCTTCTAAAGCTCTGCAATAGCTCTGCAACATATAGTCTCAGTGGGCTTGCGTAAATTTCGTTGTGACCTTTCTGTTACGCGATCAATAAACAGATATGGATAATTGTGATCGAGCAGCGTAATAAAGGTAGTAGTGGAAGTAGTGATGAAGGGGTGTGAAGAAAGGAATATAATTCGTGTAAATATCCTATATCGCTAAGTCTCGACATTTCTTCATTGTGTGTTCCTCGTACTCTCCCCTCTCCGATAATACTAATGTACATGGTATATACTGGAGGAGTCGAGTGTGCTGTGGCAAAACGATGAGTTAAAAAGAAACGCTTGTACGTATATATATGGGGTATTCCACGCAAAATTCGTAGAGAATCGTAGAGCACGTGTGAAATAGCAGGGTGGGTTTGGGGCATCTCGGTGTGTGCGCATGGAATCGTAGGGCGCGTGTGGAATAGTAGGGTGGGTTTGGGGCATCTCGGTGTGTGCGCGTGGAATAGTAGGGTGGATTTGGGGCATTTCTGTGTGTGTGCGTGGAATCGTATTCAGAAAGGTTTTTTTTGAAAAACCCCCCACCTCCCACTCCTAACGTAGGCGTCGAAATTTTCGAAAATGCTCTATTTTATCACGTGTTTCCAGGAACTTCAAACCCTTATTATGAACTTAAGGAATTAATGGAAAATGTCAGCCTCCCCCGACGGAATATCACTTACTATAATGGAACAAACAACTTCATGTTGAAAAAAAAATTTTCCCGTCCTTCTTCGGAAAAGTACTCAAACTGCATAATTACCCGATTTTTTAATACTTGGCGTTCTTTTTTTACTTTTAAACATATACCACATTATATCGATTGTTCGGGGTTTCATTTGTATTATGGATGACGTATCGAGACAGCACGAGAATACAATTTGATTAGAATTCAATATCACGACGATTAAATATTTACAAGTTTAACTCCACTCAGCAATCAAAACATAAGGTGTTATTAAATTAAAATTTGAAATGAATTTTTAAAAGGTGTTTGTCAGTAGAACAATTTCTATTCTTGCATCATGTTAGACGACAATAAGGAACAAACTAATAAAAGTCATATTCCTCGAGACGATACCTTTCATTTTAAATATTTGTGAATAATATTCAAAATGAGGTTCAAACCGCCGTTCTAATCGTATGTTTATTGGCGGTTGATGACGTGGGTTTTATTTTGTTTCTTCAAAAATACACTTCGTCCAGTCGGAATGTACATAAATTTGGACGACTTCTATTCAAGGATGTCAGCATAGTGCCATTTTTTTTGTAGATAATTTGGACGACCAGGAATGTACCCTGAAAATGTCTACAAAATATTAGTTGTTCTTTGGCCACCAAAAATTATTGAAAAAAACCAGTGTTTTGATGTTATTTTTTTTGGAATGGGATTTATCAAAAAAAATGCTTCCCACAAAAATTGTGCGCCATAATGTCATCTACAAAATAAGTCCTATACAAAATGACGTAACATTGATAGTTTAGCGGTAAATAGCAATTGAACAACAATGATTTTTTTTTTGTTTATTGTACGTACTATCGGTTATTTATCAACGTTCTGTTCTGAAACTCATACGTCACCTAGAAGAATCTATACCCAAGAGTTATATATAAATGTTATTCATCTATGTTAAGTAGTTTACCAATAACAACCGATTTGCGTAAATCCGGCGTTTCCCTATATCATCTCCTGACGAAGGCTCACAGAGCAGAAAAAAATTAGGGTGGTTCTTCTCAACATGTACATTCAAGATTCAATCCAAAAAAATGATTTCGCAAAAAAAAACCCCGTTGTTCGGGAATTAAAAATTTAAGCTTATAAACAAATAGGAACAATCCCTTAAATTGTGGCACTACTTGAAATGTATTTCGAGATTCTTATGCCTCTGTGCGAGACGCGTAATTAAAAAAAAAGAAGGTCTCAATATCTTCATTACTAGCCGAACCAGTTACAGTTAATTATACGTTTCTTCGATTTATTATTGTTATAATCAACATTTTCGCGTAATTCAAGTTCGTGAGCATTTTTAACACTCTTAGGCATGGCATTCAATATGATATGAACCCTTTGGAGCGTTTATCATTATTACAGATCTCGATTGAATTCGACTGATGCCCGCGCACGCAATAGCAAGCGGTGTCGTCGGTGCGGCCGGACGGCGTGGTAGGGGCACTGCGTCTCGCCCCGCGGCTATCCTCGCGCGTCTTAGTTAGCAATTTCCATAACTCCCTTATAAATTGTCGTAGAAAGGATTTTTTTTTAATTCCCCGTATTTTTTTCTCACGATTTTGAATATGCCTATGAAAATCAATATTTTCCGATAACCCCAATAACTATTGTTTTACTGGAATTTAAATGCAGGAGTGCCTATAAAAGAAAGGTAAGAGTATCATAAGTAAAATGTATTTCATCCGCAATTGTATTCATTACAATAATTATATTACATACATTTTTACAGAGTAAAAACTATTAGCTTCGCAGTAAGACATTTTTTCTCGTCGCAGGTTCATAGTTGTCATCGCTAGCTGAATCATTCGTGTCATCCTCGGTTATTAAAACCGTAATATCAGCCGCGTTATCGACATCGTCCGAAAATCTTAAAAACCTTTCGTCGATTCCATCGTCGCTTAAAACTATTTCTAATTCGAGAAAGTTTGAACAATTTAACCCGTTATATTTCTTGCACAGTATTTGCAATTACTTTAATTGATATTTAATTTAAAAAATTAAACAGTAGTAAATAGTTAATGAAGTATTTGCAAGTTGTATTTTGTTAGAAATTATTTCTTGTAGTTGCGTTACAACTAATTGTACATCATATTGCACGTGTTAAAAGGTTGGGTTAAAATGCACAATATTTGATAAAAAATGTAACGGGCTAAATTGTTCAAATGTTCTTGAATAATCCGAAATCGTTTTAAGCGACAATGAAAACGATGAAGAATTTTTAAGATTTTCAGATTACGCGTCTCGCACAGAGGCATAAGAATCTTGAAAAATATTTCAAGTAACGCCACACTTTCAGGAGTTATTTCTGTTTGTTTATAAGCTTAAATTTTATATCCCCGAAAAACGGGATTTTTTTCTTCCGAAATCATTTTTTTGGAATGAATCCTGAATGTACATGCTGAAAAGAACCATCCTAATTTTTTTCTATACTGTGAGTCTTCGTCGGGAGATGATTCTTCTAGGTAATTTATGAGTTTTAGAACAGTACGTTGATAAATAACCGATAGTACGTACAATAAACAAAAAAAAATAGTTGTTGTTCAATTGCTATTTACCGCTAAACTAACAATGTCACGTGATTTTTTTGTGGGACTTATTTTGTAAATGACATTATGGCGCACAACTTTTGTAGGAAGCATTTTTTGATAAATCCCATTCCAAAAAAATAACATCGAAATACTGTTTTTTTTTTTTCAATAATTTTTGGTGGCTAAAAAATAACTAATATGGTGTAGACATTTTCAGGGTACATTCCTGGAGGTCCAAATTACCTACAAAAAAATTGACACTATCCCGGCTTCTTGGAATAGATGTCATGTCTATTTCGACTGGACTAAGTGGACTCAAATCGCTACCGCCAAGCTTTACTGCTATTTCCGATAATTTTCCAAGTTATATTAAACATTCTTCATAACAATATCAAAGAGCTGCATGTATGATAAATCATAACGAAATGAAATAGTCACTACCGCAATCGGCTTCTTCGTCTTGTTTTGTAGAACTACTGTATTTTAAGTTAATTGAATGATTTTCCACTAGAGATTAATAGGCTTTAATGTAATTGACTATTTTTGATACCGTAGTTTTCATTAATTTAATTGCTCTTCGTGAAGTTGCAACTAAGTTTTTCGCCAAGTTTGAATTTACATCTTTGTGAGATTATTATTTACTTGGTGAATTTTTCAGGTGCTCTCCAATTATTTTTTGTGTGGTTTTTATTTATGTGTCAAATTGTGAGTGCCTATATAAGCGATACGTATTAAAAATGCTAACTTTCGTATTAATTATCTCGGGTTCTAAACGGGCAAGCATTTTTTAATTCCGCGAGCCAGAAGATTCTTCTGTCTTTTTTAAATGATAACATTTGTTAAAAACCTGTCGACATGTTGATTTGGGATCGCACTTTCTTAATCCTAATATTTAAATGTTAAGAGAAATTGTGAATACTAAATTTACCTGCATTTTAACCACTTTCAAAAAAACAGCTATTGCTTATTTTCAATTGAATATTGCAATCTTATTCGATGCTTATTCTCATCGTATTTGAACAATTTTTGAATTGGTTATGTATTTGCGGCATTCCATGCCAAACCGGTCAGTGCGTGACCCCGACCATTTTTGATTTTGTCCAAATTTTTTAATTTTCAAGTAACTGCTGAAAGAAGTTTTTAGGAATTTTTTTAGATTTTTATCTCAACCCGTTTAAAAATAATGAATTTTTCAAAATTTCGCACGAAATTTTTTTAAACGCTCATAACTTTTTCAGCAACAGAGATCAAAATAAAATAGAAGGTAATTTTTTTCATTTTGAATTGTAGTTTCGTGAAAAAAATATAAAAAAGTTATCAAAAGGCAATTTCATATGTTTTTTTTAGTTTTAATATAAAAATATTTTTTTTCGAATTTTGGACCATTTTGATTTTTTTGAAAAAATTCACCTTTTTTGTAGACATATTTTTACATGTCTCGAAAAATTCACAGCCTGTGATATCCCCATCCCTTCTATTTTTTTCTCATGTTTTACCACGAGTAAACCAATAATTATTAGTTGGCAATCTTGCATTATATTTTTTTATTGTTTTTTTTTGTTCCATTCATAATTCCATTCTTCAAGAAATTATGGATGAAAAAAATTAATAAATAAATATTGGAAGTGATTTCCATGTTTTTTTTTCAGTTTTCAACCAACCATTTATTTTCACATCTTGGGCCATTTTGATTTTTCTGAAAAAATTTACCATCTGTCACGACAAATTTTTACATGTTCCACAAAATCCGCAGCGTGTGATTTCCATAAATTCTATTTTTGTTTTTTAATTCTCTGCCATGTGTAAACCAATGATTATCAATTATTAATCGTTATTCATGAATATCACACGCTGTGGATTTTGTGAGACGTGTAAAAATGTGTCGTGAAAGATGTTGAATTTTTTCAGAAAAATCAAAATGGCCCAAGATGTGAAAATAAATGTTTAGTTGAAAACTGAAAAAAAAAACATGGAAATCAGTTCCAATATTTATTTATTAATTTTTTTCATCCGTAATTTCTTGAAAAATGGAATTATGAATGGAAAAAAAACAATATAAAAATATAATGCAGGATTGACAACTAATAAATAATTATTGGTTTACACGTTGTAAAACATGAGAAAAAAATAGAAGGGATGGATATCACAAGCTGTGAATTCTTTGAGATATGTAAAAATATGCCTACATTGCAACAAGAAAAGTGGCTCAGACTTTCCCATAAACGATTTTGATCTTATTATTATGATTATACTGAGGCTCTTTCACATTTATCGGTGTACTGGCTTTTGCATAAATGATGCGAGACATCATCACCAAGATCAGCTGCAAAATTTTTTCTAGTTTGGGCACAAATAATTTCCATGCTTGTCGGAAATCTAATGCAAAAGGGTTTATACGGTTCAGGTATTTTATATATATAAGAGTGCGGCAGGGCTCGTGCGGCCTGTGCTTTAAAACTTGGCATCGAGCCGCTACCGCGTATCTTGATGATGCTAGTGTCTCCATTTTCAGGAGAATTCATCACACAAAAAGTAATCTATATCGAATTGTAAGGGTTTTTCTATTTATTATCATGAATATTCAGTATATAATTTTATAATAATTAATTTTAGGTATTGACGATTTTTTAAGGAGAATAAAGAAAATTCTCCGTTATTTTCTGATTTTTTTAAACATTAAAACGTTAAATTTCGTTGAATTTGTATTTTCATTAAATAATGAATTTCATTTATGAGTCTTGAAAACTAGTGAATAATTTTTTAAAGGGTTACACCGTCTTAGCGCTCGGAAAAATAGGTATACAAATTTAAACAAATTTCGACGAGACCACTAAATATATAAAATAATTTTTACTTTTCACAAATGAATTATAGTTTTATGCATAAATGAAAAACAAAAAATAAAAAAATGGTGGAGATATAAATCGTCTAGTAGGATCTTCTTTTCAAACTGTTGGACAAAGTATCTCGAGGTCTACACAACCGATTTTGATGAAATCTATACCACATATTCTTTATAATATTATTTAAAATGTGGCAAAGAATTTTTTTGATTGCGGCCCTAATTAACCGTTTTCAACATAACCGCTGTTAAAATAACCTCCAAAAATAACCGTAATCAAAATACCCGAAAAAAATAAGCATGATCAAAATAACCGAACGAAAAAATAACTGTGATATATATAACTGGCGTATATATTGTTACGTGTCGGGGTATGGTTATTTTGCTTTTATAATCTTCTTTCGGATTTAGTAGGACTTACCGTGGACGCATACAAAATAATTTGTGGCTCCTTTCTAATTTGGACGCGCGCACTATTTATTGGTGAACGATATTTTTAATAATGATCATTTTACCCGAAATACCCTTGTCACGGTCGTGGATGGACGGGATTAGTGCGTAAAGGATTTTGGTCAGAAATCACGTTGGTTGATTGATTTAATCTCAGAACAATAACAAAATAGCAAAAATCTCCTCCCGGGGGCGAAAAAAACCCGGACAAGTACATTGGTGGTCCCTCGTTTTCCTATGATATCACGAAAAATCATACAAAAGATCCAAAACTCCACTGAAAATAATTTTAAAAAGTGTTTACCTATTTTTTCATTCCGAAATCACAATAAATTTTACTTTGAATTTGTTTCTACAGAAAAAAACAGTAGTTGAATCATTAAAAAATTAGCGTAATGAAGGTGAGAAAAATACTACTTATAATTGGTATGTAAGAAGTATTAATAGTCTAGAAAAAAAGGGTACTGTCTAAGATACAGAAGATATCAACATCGACGTACTAAGAATACTTAACAAAGTTGTTAAATTATAAATATTATAAATTGTAAATGTTATAAAATTATGTTTAAATACATGTTAAGAGTACTTGTCCGGCCCATAACTTTTTATTAAAATTGCTATTTCAAGTAAACATCAAATTAAAGGTGGAGTCATGTGTTGCATTTCAACGGCAGCAACTTACAAGAACTTACAAGAAGATCCACTCTTCTCCAAATTTCAGGATACTCTTGTATCATGCACAACATTTGACGTCGATTCATTCAGAATGAAATCCTGTTCATAGTCGTCATAAAATTACACTAACATAAGACTCAGGCAGTTATGAAATTTCTCAAGATGCGATGACTCTGAAGTTTGCAACGTTGGAGTCCAACGAAATGATCTAAAAAAACTCCAATAAGTTCAGTAATTCTCCAATTTTGTTCCCTGCCGAATTTGTAATTCGTAGTTTTTCAACCTACACCAATAATTCGTGAAATAAAAAATTGGTGAATTACAAACATTTTTTTTTTCGTTCATTTCGTTGGACTCCAACGTTGCAAACTTCAGCGTCGTAAGATGCGATACAGTATAACATTGCCAGCAATGAAGCGTGCCATATTATTGAAAACTTATATTGCCAGCAATGAAAGTGATCATACTTCGAAAATCTACACTATTTATTGGTAGAAGGTTTAAGTAACTACTGGTAAATGGTCAAACGATCAATACAGGCTATGAATGCACCGTCACATTTGAATCCAAGGTTTTAACATCACGCAAATTCCATACAAAATAATCTAAATTCGTTCGTTTCATTTTAACGTTCTTGGCCTCTAACCATCAAGATAGCCCTTTGTGTTTTGAAATAGAGAATTAAAAACGTTATGCGGGAATTAATCATAAGAAAATTAAAATTAAACAAGAGGAAACCGACAATGAAAAAGTGCGTAATTATGACCCTTCAGAGACCCCTGATTTTTACTTGAATTAGCAATTTTAATAAAAAGTTATGGGTCGGACAAGTACTCTTAACATGTATTTAAATATAATTTTATAACATTTACAATTTATATTATTTATAATTTAACAATTTTGTTAAGTATTCTTAGTACGTCGATGTTGGTATCTTCTGTATCACCAAAGGAATACTTGTCCGAGAATTTATATCATAAATTTTACTGCTGCACGTAACTTAGACAGTAACCTTTTTTTTCTAGACTATTAATACTCCTTACATACCAATTATAAGTAGTATTTTTCTCATCTTCAATACGCTATATTTTTTTAATGATTCAACTACTGTTTTTTTTCTGTGGAAACAAATTCAAGGTAAAATTTATTGTGATTTCGGAATAAAAAAATAGGTAAACACTTTTTAAAATTGCTTTCAGTGGAGTTTTGGATCTTTTATACGATTTTTCATGATATCGTAGGAAAACGAGGAACCACCAATGTACTTGTCCAGGTTTTTTTCCCCCGGGAGGGGATTTTTGCTATTTGATATCACTTCTTTTTTCTATGGTATTTTCAAATATTCCACTTCATATAGACTCCAATGGAGTATGTACGTAACAAATAAAATTACGACGTGTTCGTATCGTTTCATCATCGATTTATATCAGTGACAGGAATCAGTACTATTCACTCTTCTAATTCGACATAAGGGAATGGGACAAATTTCCCACCATAAATTTATTGTTGTTGGGGTTATTTGAATATAGGAACGTTTCATTCCTGTGATAACGAACAAAGTTATAATGTTTTCGAAAGAGTTAACTTTTTTTTCTTTTTAATTTTTTCTCAATTAACAAACCAATCAAATTTTGTTGGCATATAGTCTCGCCCTCCTGGATTCAGACTCAAATATGTCAGAACCTGGGCGCCTGAGAAATGAATTATTGAAAACAAATTAGTTTTCCAAAAACTAATTGAATTCACAAACTTTTCGAGCGCGATTTCAAGGCAGACAAAATTTTTATGTAGATTTTATAGCTATTTATTCGTTTTCATCGAATAAAAATATTTGAATAGCAGTAACTTCTGTACATTATGTTGTATTTTTTTATTATTTATTATGTTGTACTTTTAATAAATGAAACATCAAAAATACAATTTTAAGTAATTGCTTAGAAATAGAAAACATATCGAATCCACTGTGAAAAAAGTTTATGCGTTCCTGTAGTCTTATTTTTATTGACAACGAGATGAAAACATGATATTTGTAAATACCATTTATAATGAAAACTTACAGCTATTTTAATATTCTCATTGAATATAGTGACAGGTTCAGATAGTATGTTGTGGGTTTTTTAAAATAAATTATTCAACAAAGCAAACAAACTTAGATCAGAATCATGCCAATGAGTTTGCTTGCATCAGTTGCATTATGTTCGTGTCAATTTTAATAAAATCAAAGCCAGAGTGACTGTAGAGAAAATCTTTATGAATCATGATTTTTCAATTTATAATGCCACAATCGCAGCCAAACTTGGAAATACACAACACACCTGTCGCTTCCCAAAGTTTCTAAAGCTTTTTAGTATCCGATGCATTCCAAATGATAAAAATTTTGATACTTCAGGAAAAAGGACACCCGAAGACTTTATGAAACACTTTTTCAAATTTATTGTGCCACAACTTAAGCAGAAAAGTAAAAAAACTTGTGCCGGACATCTTTGTAACTTTGGTCAGAATTGCTATTTGTTTATAAGCAAAAATCGAAAATCGTCAAATAACCGTATTTATTTTCAACGAAAACAATTTTTTTTTTCCATATCGCTTGTGCACGATGACACAAAGCTCCTCGATTTTTTTCTACGCTGTGGGCCTTCCTCGGAAAATTCTATTGAATGCCAAAGTTTTTTCGATGATCACAGATTGTTGCTAAACTATATCTCGCAGATCGATAAATCTTGCACGATTCCTTTGGGGTTCGGCTCCCCTACATCATGTATGAATTTCAAACCGATATGTTGATAAACAATTGATTGCGGTTGCAAACATTAAATTGACAATTTTTTTTTTCATTTGCAATTAACCGCTTAATTAACAATGCTAGCTCATTTTTGTATAGGACCTTTGTTTATATAGAGAACGTTATGATGAACAACTTTTATTCGAAACTTTTTTCGATAGGACGCGTTCCAAAAAGAATAACTAAAAAAAAATCGATTTTTTAATTTTCAATAATTTTTTATTGCTAAAATGCAACTCGGATTTTTACAAAAACTCAGGGCGATATTCCTATGGGTCCAAACAACCGATAAAAAAATTGGCCGGAGGCTGGGTCTCTTGAATAGGACTTTTGCTAAGGTGACTGGACTATCTACCGAGTCTCTTGATGAAAGGACCAATTGTTGAAATGTTCAAATTCGCCACAACAAATATTCTGTTCAAATCCTTCCTCACTTACGGCATTTAAAGTACGTCACGCAAGTTATTTCGTATTAGCTTTAATGTAATTGGCCCAGCAATTTTCTCATCGCTCACTGGTTGGAACAAGAATTCTCTCACCGGGGATTGGTGATCATGGGGGCCAAGAAGCCTGTGTCTGTAGCGGTCAGTACGCGTATACAGATACGTCAAGTTCCTAAATGTGTTAGTAACTTTTGCATAAACTCAAGCCCATGCAAAGTTTTTTCTCAGGAATTACGCCACGAATCATGCTGATTTCGGGCTCATTCGAAAGATAATAATTTGTTCATTATTCTCCGGTTCAATTTTTAAGGTCTCAAATGACTCATGAGCTTCGTAAATAAACGAAATGACATGCCGATTTGACCCCCACCACCGCGAAAAGTTTTATTAAGAGAAAATATAGTCTCGGCGAGCCTCGGGCCAGCAGACGACAGAGCTGTCAATGTACTTGTCCCGAGACTCTACCGTGTCTCTTGATTTAATTTACTTAAGACACAATAAAATTAGATGTGTTACACATTTAATGCTTCGTGCAATGGCCCTTAAAACGAAGGTGTTTTGAGTCATTGCGTTAATATTTCAAAATCCAAGTTTTATTTTAATTTTATTTATTTTGAATTTGTCGGCCCGAGCTTACACTGTATTTGTCCTAACAAATATGTCTCGAAAAATATATTTTTTTTTGCGGTATCGTTGTCAGCTTAGTGACAAGGCTGCAAGTAATAACTTTTTGCGGTGGAAAAAACAAAAATTGCAAATTTTTTTATAAACAATTTGTTTAATTCGTTGAAAAAATTGGAAAAATATTATTTTTTTGCGGAATCGTTGTGAGCTGTCAAAAAAAGCAGTCAATAAAATAAATGGAAATTGCAAAATTTTTTATAAACAATTTATTAAAAGTCATTGAAAAAATTGGAAAAAATATATTGTTTTGTGGATTCGCTTTCAGCGCAGTGACACGATGATGGTGATAATTTTTTCCGATAAAAAAAAAATTGCAAAATTTTTTATAAACAAATTGCTGAAAATTGTTGAAAAAATTGAAAAAAAAATTCCAACGGAACTGTTAAGAGGGATGTGCGAAGATCATTCCATCAAATTTTCAGAACGATAATCGAATATTTGCAAAATTGATGTTAATGACAATTATTGTAACGACGATTTTATTAATTGAATTTTTCAGGTCGAAAAAATTCTCAAATACTTTTGAAGATACCAGCAACATATTTGCGGAAGAAAAAACAGCCCTGAGCCATTATTTTTCCGTAAAGAAAATCGGAAAATTTGAAATTGTTAATAACAATGGTGAAATAACTGTTATCCATAATTTTTTTTTTGGTCACGGTTTTATAGGAGTATCAATACTTTCCTATATCGATATTTTCAAAGGCCACAATTTTTTTGCAGTTTGGGCACAATGAATAAACTATAGAAAAATAAGTTGCAAATTTTTTTTTTCTCATTATTGTTTCTTTTATCGTACTTTTTTCGATCTGGCTGACAGTTATTGTGAAAACTCGAGTAGGTTTGATTGATTCGTGAATTTATGTCCTTCCCCACGTTTGCACAAGAATAATCAATGGTATACAACGTGTGACAAAAAAATTCAAGAGGGCTTTTTCGTAGAAAATATACCCCTCTACACGATAAGGGTTGGAAAAATCGCGTCCGATCTCTTTTTGTCCAAAAAATCAACGTTTTAATAAAAAAATAAAAAACAATGAAAAAAAAGTTCACATACCGGTACATCATAAACAATGGAGGCACTAAAAAATTTTTTGGGGCCGTTAAATGTTGTTTTGTTACTTCATTTTTTTAGAACGAAGGCTATAACTATAACCCATCCAAAAATTACTTTGTTGAAAACCGTAAAGGTGACGGAAACTTAGGAACACCGCTACGGCATACTCCGACTTTAGGGGCGTATATCTTAATTAATGTTCATTTTTTCGTCAAAATGTCTTAAGACCGTTTTGTAGGAAATATTATCCTCTACAAAAAACGGATTCATAATTTTTTTCAGAACCCGCGCCGTTTCACTGATATTCGCAAAATGGTTTGAAAAAAACGTGTTTTCGCGATGATTTTTCGCCTATTGTTTAATAAAACGCAACTGCACAGATAGCATAAAATTTTTGATCGTATAGAATCACAATCTAAAGCGATTGGCACTAGTCGCAACCCTCTTAGATTTTATGATGTTGAAGTTTCCATCGTTGGAATACAACGAAATCCCTCCTTTTTATAGAGCGCAAAGTTTATTCGGAGTTCTACGATAATTCGTTAATATTTATTCGAAATTTAAAAACTACATCAGCGAAAAAAAATAGAACCATTTGAAAAATTGTATAAATAATGAATGGAAAAAATATTTTTCGTTGCGTTCCAACGATGCAAACTTCAATATCATTAGATTTTTTAAGAAGTTGGGAGCCTAGATCGGCTTCGTTTCATATTTTTTTATCGTTACGGTTATTTTAATCACCGGTTATTTTTTTGAAACGTTTTTATACCAGTTATTTTCAATACGGTTATTTAGGGTGGTCACAATTTTTTTATTGGATACCACCTTAATTTTTTATTAATTTTTAAAACTCAACATTTTGGTAAAAACAGAGTTTTTTTTCAAACAGCTGTCATTTCTACAAAAAGTTTTTTTTAAATGTTGTTCCCATGCTATACTTTAGCTATTACCTTGCTTTGTAAGATTTTTTTTTTATTTTGCAGGCGATGCCTAACAGAGAAAAAAATTCCACCATCGGCAAGGATTTTCAAAAGAGGGTCCTACTAGACGACTTATATATCTCTGCCATTTTTCAATTCTTGTCATTCGTTTTTTTTCTTTTAATTTATTCATGAATCTATAATGTATTTGTACAAAATAAAAATTATTTTATATATTTAATAGTCGCGTCAAATTTTTTTTCATTTTTATACCTATTTTTCTGAGCGTCAAAGTGGTGTAACCCGTTAAGGTATTCCTTTCGCGTATTTTTTGGATGCATAAGCAGCGCTCTCTACAATTGTCCATACATTATCTTGGTGAAAAAAATTATAACAAATTATCACTCTTAACTGTAAATAAAAATCGAAAATGTTGGCTCAATTGTGAAAATTATAAAACTTTTCGATATTTTTTTGGCAAAATATAAATGTCGACAACCGAACTGTCGAAAACTGTGAAAGAGAGAAACTTTAATTATATTATTTAAATAAAAATAAAAAAAATAGCGAAACGTAAATGAAAATACGTATAAAGTTCGCAGTTACTTTGATAAAAATATGAGCCAATTTGTAACAGGTAAAAGAAGCATAGCGTTGAAAATGTTTTAAACACTGCTGAAGAAAACAATCGCTTGGTTGGAAGTCACGGCTACACAAAATCGTCTGGTAATCACGTTTTTCCATGTTTTATCGTAAGCATTTTTTTTCGAACGTTTCGTGACTACCGGTTCATATCGCGGCTACGGAATCTTTAAAATTGTTTGTATCCATAGGACAATTTATATCAAACATCGAGAGTTATTTGATATATGAATTATTAAATATGTGGGCAGCAGGTTATCCCCATCAAGTGTCATATAAATTAGACGAATTTCATAGTTACAATTCTTGTCTAAAAATTCTTTATTGTACAAAAAGATCGGCTAATTGAAAAATATTCGAGTTCGTGAAAGGAATACCTTAAATGTAATGATCACATTGCTTCAATTGTGTGTGCATACGTGCTGCGTAGAGGGAAGTTGAAGCACATCAGCAGAAGAGTCGATCGGTCGAGTTTAACGATAAAACCATTTTTCGCTGTATACCGAGTTAAAATGAATTTGCAACTCGGTATAACTCGAATTTGCAACTCGGTACTTTGAACGATGCACTCAGAAAAATGTATGGTATAAGTAACCATATTTTAACCATATTAGATATTTCCCTGGAGTGATAGAAATATTTTACGGTTACTGTAATCCGCCAAAATATAGTTTTATTTTCTGTTTTTCAATATTCGAGTATATTAAATGCGTATATTAACTACGACAATAAACCTTTTAAATATACTTTGAGTATCTGTTACTGGAGAATAGTAGTACGTAGGGCGCTACAAAAGTTTTGTCACTCCCGAGCATTACCCTACTATGCAAGATCGCGACAAAACTTTTGTAGTGACCTACGTATGTCACGTAAAATATATGAATTCTTCTACTATCGAATATGAATTTCCCGATTATAGGAATAGTAAAAAGTGATATACTATATACTAATAATAACTTTCTGGTTATACATGCTGATAACGTTTAAAATGATTTTTTTTTTTAACATAGCATATAGAGACCAGAATCATCCTGTGTAAAAATTATTTTGGGGTCTGTGGAAGGCCCAGATTATTTTTTTCTCACTTTATTAAGAGCCTGATATAGTGGTACGATGACGTTAAAGACCAGACGCGCTTTCAGACGAAAAAAAATGCGTTTTTATTTACCCTATTATGTTACATATTTTCACTCTGAGTCGGGTTCGAACTGCCTACTATTATTATTAAGTAACTATTATTAAGTAAGAAAACTGTAGAATTTTCTTCCTTAATACCTACCTACCTAACTCGAGACCCTAATCACTACACTATCGACTACTACGGAATTATTTTGAATCAAATGTCTTCTATAAGTTGCATGTTGCTGGATTCTGATGAAAAAACATGTTTAATGATTTTCAAGATCGAGGAATCCCAATCTAGAATCAGAGTTTTAGTTCGTTGGCAGAATCATGCAGACTTCCGTTATGAAACCTAAAAACGTCACATCAGATACTACAGTTTTATACATACAGATCTAGTCCATTCAATAATCAAAACTAAACATCTAGAACTACTTATGAAATAAAAAGTATATTGTAAAAAGACAGGAAAACGTGATAAGGTGCAAAAAAAAAGAAATATTTGCGCAAAATTCGAAAAAAACTGCAACACTCGGGGTCCACTAGACCATACGTGAATTTTACAAATTAAATTCGAAAATCGCTCGTATTTATCATACGGGTTTGAAATTACGATGTGTGATATCCGCTTGATTCAAAACATCCCATCTATTAACACAAAATATATATATATATATATATATATATATATATATATATTGTTTGCTAGAACCATTGAATGTTAATAATTACCATATAAATGGTGAAAAAATGGTCATATTCACAGAACTTCGCTCCGAAAATAAATTACGCTGTAGCATATCATATTTTTTATATCAATACCAACTAGCTAATACTGTCGCTTGGATTATTGCTCATTGTTAGGGTTTTTACTGGGATCTATAGTACTTTAGAAATAACACATATTTACGCACATCATTCGGATTGTATGTTTGAATAACCACTAAAGTTATAGTTCAATCAACTATAACATAATTTCTGTGTCAATATTTTTTAGTAAATTTTACTATAGGACGTCGAACCATACGCGTTTGTTGTAAACACTAGTGATTTTTTTCTCAGTATGGTCGCGCGATAAGAGATTTTTTCACATATATAGTTTCAAGTGCTTAATTCAATGGTCGAAAATAATTTTTTTTTTCACAATTATTGTGACAAAAATAATTTTGCCACAGTAATTGTGACTAAAACTTTTTTATTTTATAAAAACCATAAACACAACGATAATTGATAGAATAAAAAAAATAAATAATGAAAAAAAAGTCAACAAATAAAAATTGAATAAATTTTTTTAAATTCTTTTTTCATACGGAGAATACGGAGGTCTTTGGAGAAGATAGAAAAAATTTCAAATGCTTATGCCATTCGAAATTTTCAAGTAATTATCGTTTTAATAAAAGTGAGAAATAGTCTCATAGCGCGACCGCTGACGGGTTAAGAAACTGAATTGTTATTCATCAAATCAGTTCTCACTGGAGGGTACCAAGGAAAATTCTATGGAAATTCTACAGATATTAATTGGAACTTCAAAAAATGTATATTACTTTTCGGGAACGTACACAATAAAAATGAAAAACAATATGATATCCGGAGCATTGACAATAACTAAATTATCGCGAAGTAATATGCGTATACACAATTCAGATAATACGACATAACCTACAAAATAAAAAAAATGATCAATGAAATATAACCTGTCGCGCTGAAGCTTAACGACGAATTAATACGGATCTATTGAAACGTATTAATTACCATTCAGCTTCCCGATTGAAAACAAACATTTAAATCTACACTGTTTACATATTTGTCGATGTTGTTAAACTGAGAAATAATTCCGTGTACAATCTTTGAGTTGGCTGGTTCGAAAGAACTCTATTGAAAGGAGAACATCGGGATCTCAGTACATTGAGAAAACGAGACAAAAGAGACCAAACCACACGGGCAGCTTATTTATTTCCGACAGCTGTGAACCTCAGGCTTCTTAATACAAGTAGAGAAGGAAAAAGCAACAGGGATGAGCAATCGACGAGAGGATATCATACAGCATCCAAATACGAGTGACGGAACCCACTACATTGAAGACTTCCGAAGTCTTCGGTTTACTCGGGGATCACTAGAATGCGCCTTCCGGATAGGACAGCTGGCGAGTGCATATGTTACCTATTTCCCTCTCTCTTTCACGAATCTCCACTTTTTTCTTCTGACAAGAATGAGAAGTTACGCGATACACGAAGTAGAATTAGACATAACGTACTGTGTTGGGAATGTATAGGGATCGTCGATCGTGTGGCGAAATAACATAACTGTATATGATGTGGGAAACGCGGGATGAAACATCACATCGAAAAACAAAAAATAAGCATATTTCATGCCAGCTTCAAAATGAAAATAGTTTAACAGCTTCGAAAGATGCATAAAAACGAAAAAGAAAATGCAGAAGGGTAGAGAGCCATAGAAATTGTATGAATGCTACGAGTAATAGTTATACATTATAACAACTGAGCATTTTTAAAGCTTTTTTCTTTAAAAAATGATTTTGAAACATTGTATAGTATATTACGCCACTACAGAGAGGGAAAGAGGCTATCCCAAATCACATGCTTTCGCATGGGGTTTGGAATAGCCTCTTTCTCTCCCGTGTTGCTTATACTATTTTTCACCACACCTCCGCGAAAAATTCGACTTACGCAAGGCGGAAAATCAAACTTTTCGCGGAGGTATGGTGAAAAAATTGGTGAAATACTTATGAAATTCTTTTTTCAAATCAAATATCTTTTGGCTTAAAATTGTTTCGCATCACTTGATTCCATTTTGGGTTTGTTTCATTCTATTTTTTTTTTTTTTTTTCATTTCAAAACTTCTTGTGCATTTTATTCCTATTGGAATATTCCTTCGTGTACTGGTTCTCTGTGAATTTTTGGGATACAAACAAATTTATACCAACAAAGTTACCGGCTAAAAAAATTGTGATTAAAAAAAAAAAATTGACTGAAGCGAGGTTATGATAACGTTTATTGCTCATGCGTAGTACATTACGTACATTTAGCAATAAAAAATGAGCGAACTACTTTGAGCCCATTTTTTTCAATAAAAATTATTTTTACTAAAAGCCATGTGAAATAACGACTGAGCTGCCATCAGTGCGAGAGATATAGGTGTTTTCACGTTTCTAATTTTGCTCCTAACAACCTATATCTAGAAAAGTATAGAAAACCATAGAGTGGTTCTCGTTACTTACTCGAAATATAATCCATGTAGGAGAAAAGTTAGAAATATAGTTCACAGTAGGTTTCGGGGTTTTTACCATTCAAAAATCCCGTAAATCGTTCGGTCGGTAAAAAAGTATATTCAAATGAAATGACACTTCACTCCCGCACTATCATTCTAACTAAATACCAAAATTGATGTAATAAAGCTAGTCACTATTAATATCGATGAAACTTAATTCTCGTACTATCAATATAATTTATTAACCAAAAGTCACGTCTGTTTCTCTAACGAAAAGTTAAAACTGATTAGAAAAAAATATTCGTCTATTCAGCTGTCGCATCCACGATTAAGAGTCGCGGTAGCGACTCGAGACAAGTACATTTACAAGCGAGTCTCTACAAAAGACACTTTTACAGGAAGCACCACGATTCTACCTGTTTTCGAAAATTGTTTCTTTAACATTTATTAAATAACAGCGTTTTCGAAGATTATGCAAGTTCACGTATTTTTTTTTCTTTCGATCGCGACTAATTAGAACCTCGTAGCTTAAAGCATATTGATAATATTAATTTTTATTTATTTTTATCGTTTCTCCGGGAAATTCAGTATTTTTTCGCACACATTTTTCATGCTCAACTGTTTTTTTCGCAGTCGCTGTTTACTGATACTAGTGATATTTTGGTATAAAACTCTGGTGATATTCGATCGATAGTGCATATGACAGCTGACCAATATCTCTCTTAAAGCAGTCGTGAGGTTATAAAGATCGTGGCCAATTTGAATTTTTGGTTAGAGTGGCGTTTATAAATAGATAGACACGAGTAAAGGGTGACTTTTATTATAGATAGAAGAGTGATAGTGGGAAAATAAAGTGTAATAATAAACTTTTGAACAGCGTCTAAATAAATAATTTTATTTATTAAACTTAGCCCCTACAATTTTTTTTCCGAACGTAAACTCTACAACGGAGTCGAAAACGACCCCTTTTCTCTTTTACCATAAAATGTTCCTCGAATGCAATAATAAGCTTTATTTAGAAATCATTCTCTTCATTTTTTTTTTTTGATAACTAAGAGAATGGAGTATAATGAACTCGTATTCGGTGAATATTTAATATCTTTGAACAGTCGTGAGGTTATAAAGATCGCGGTCAGTTTCAACTTTTGGTTAAAGTAACTTATATATGTATATAGAAGAGTGATAGTGCAAAAATAAAGTGTAATTCTATAAATAAACTTTTGAACAGTGCCTAAATAAATAATTTTTTTTTATTAACCCTAGCCCCAACAATCCATTTTTCCGAACGTAAACTCTAGAACGGAGTCAAAAAACATGCCTCTTCTCTTTTACCATAAAATGTTTCTCGAATGCAATAATAAGGTTTATTTAGAAACCGTTCTCTTAGTTTTTTTGATAATTGAGAGAATAGTGCATTATGCCACCCTCGGTTTGAATTATATATGGTTTTAAACCACCCTACAGTGGTAGAGACCTTAAATACATAAAAATACTATTTGCACCTGCAACCCAAAACGGAAACAAGTGATGCGGAATCAGTGATACTAATTTAGTACCTAGCCAAAAACAGCATAAATGCTGTGAAAAAGCTGAGACAAGTACATTTATGCCCCACAAATAGTCGTTCCAGTTAATACCCCCCACCACCCAGCGCCAATATACTGATTCCCACAAAAATGTACAAAAACCCGTCTAAGTCGTTCATGCAAAGACCTCCCCGCACAAAAATCCTTTCTAAAAACCAACTCATCATACAAAGTTTTATGGGTAACCGCTCTCATTATCGTATTAAATTAAGTCAAATTGTACAGAGGTGATAATTTCATTCTCGTAAATGTTGTGGGTTCACAAAAAGTTGATAAATAAATAAAGATCTACTAAAGTATATATGTGGCTAAGTACGTGGGATTTTATTATATTTATAAAATCTCCAATTATGTTCATTAGTGTGTGCATAAAAAAAGCGATATTATTTTTTTCGCTTGCATCGACCGAAAAAAGTTGAGTTATGGTAAAAAAAGACGCATCCTACAAGGAGAGCTTAGAATTAAATTATTTCGCGAGGCGCATTGCATTTTAAGATTTTCCATAAGAATAACATAGGAAAATAATAGTGTATCTGAACATTGTGCTACAACTCTTAAGGAAAAAATCGCACAGAAATGTCACTAATATATTTTTATAGAGAATCGAATTCCCTACAAAAAAAGTCCTTACGAGCAATACGCTCAAAATAACTGTTCAACTGTTATAGCTGTTCAAAGTTGGTTCGATGAAACAAAATTATTCAACAAGCTACAACACTTGAATTTTTGCTTAATGGAAAAAAATTCATAAGGTTTTTTTTGTAGAGAATTGTCTACTTTGGCGAAATAACTCAATAAGATCATTTAGAAAGTAATCGTCTCATCACTAGGAAAATTTCATGCTTAATTCTCAAAAAATATCTATTTTTCTCACTTGTAAAACTCCGTCCGAATTTTTTTTTCAAGCAAATTTTTTCTGTTCAAAATTTTTTTCTGTATCGGGATTTTTTTTTTAATTCTGATTCTTGCTGTGTGAAACAATTGTACTGAGAATTAATTGAAAGATTTTTCGATAATGGGTTCTAATGTATCTGAATATTAATGCTTTTGAAAAATTTATCCATTCCACGACTTTTTGTGAAGTCTAGACATAATTTTTGATCACCCGAATCTACTGTTTGGGAGGAGTAAATGCTCAACTTTTTTTACAGCCTACTTATCTTTTTCAACCATTCGGTTTGCCTTATGAATTTCTTGAGGTAAATATTCCGTCGTGGCCAGAAAATACAAGGTTTTTAACTTGCGTGAATTTTTTCCAGCAACTATAAATTGTTAATGACGTAGCCGAACGGTGGTGTGGCATCAATAGAGGCATACAACGGCTCATTGAAAAAAAAAACGAAGAGTAATTGCAATAGCTCCTAAACAAAGTACACCGTCATTGTCGAAAATATTCCAATTGCAATAAACAGACCCTAAAAAACACTGATTGAACTCCATTGTAAAGACAATGCAATTATGAATAACCATTGTCCTTTTTATTATTTACTGCTGTTCGTGATCATGCTTAATTCGCAATAATGAATAAATCTTTTTCCAAAATTGACGATAAGATTCTGTTGAAATTTATATTCAAGAGTTTATAAGTGAGAAAAATAGATATATTTTGACAATCAAACATGAAATTTTTGTAGTAATGAAACGATTACTTTCTCAATGGTCTCATTGACTTATTTCTGCAAAGTAAATAATTCTCTACAAAAAAAACCCTATCAATTTTTTTCCCTTAAGCAAAAATTCAAGTGTGATAACCTGTTGAATAATTTTTTTTCATCCATCCAACTTCCAACAGCTATAACAATAGAACGATTATTCTGAGCGTATTGCTCGTAAGGACTTTTTTTGTAGGGAATTCGATTCTCTACAAAAACATGTTAGTGACATTTCTGTGAAATTTTTTCCTCAAGAGTTGTAGCACAATGTACAAGGACCCTATTATTTTCCTGTGTTATTCTTATGGAAAATCTTCACATGCAATGCGCTTCGCGAAATAATTTAATTCTAAGCTCTCCTTGTAGGATGCTTCTTTTTTTTTACCATAACTCAACTTTTTTCGGTGGATGCAAGGGGAAAAAAAATATCGCCTTTTTTATGCACACCCTAATGTTCATATGCCATTTCTCTAATTAATGCTTTATTACAACGAATTATTATCCTATGAGTTGGAAAAACAAGGGCTTTAAAAAAAAAAAAATACAGAATTGCATTAGCCTGCGCGACTCGTCTTCGCCATCTTATAGTATACGTAAATGTACTTGTCTCAAGTCGCTACCGCGACTCTAGATCTAGTAGAGACTCGTCTTCGCCATCTTATAGTATACGTAAATGTACTTGTCACAAGTCGCTACCGCGACTCTAGATCTAGATAACTGGTAACATTCTGGTGATACGTGAGACTGTGCTCGTTAATGTGATAGCTGAACCCATACAGTTCTGACTATTGATTTAGAGTAACAGTAGTGTGGTTGAAGAAATAAGGTTATAAAGATCGGGGATGTGAAAGCTATGACGGATATTTTTTTCAGTCTTAACTTTTGGCTACACTGAAAACCCAATTTTGTTGAAATATTCAAATATTTTGTTGGACGTATTCAACAAAATTATTTCGTCCAGGCAACCAAATTTTCAATGTTTCAACAAAACTTAGTTCAACCGAAATGAAACTTCGTTGAAACAATAAAATATTTTGATGGCTAGATAAAATAGTTTTGTTGAACGTATCCAACAAAATATTTAACTGCTTCAACAAAATTGGCTTTTCAGTGTAGAGTTACGTGACTCTTGGTTATAGATAAAGGGTAACAGTGCGACAATTAATAAGTGTTTTTCACATTAAAGATATGGATCAGCCGTGTGAGTGCGAGAGAGATAGCTGCAAATTTCGAAGTGGAAATTTTTCCAAACCGTCCATTCGATCGTAATAAAGAACTTACAGCCGATTTTTGCCTTTTTCTCCATGGGCTACAACTGTTTTATTCCGATCGGACGAACGTTGAGGAACAATTATACTTTCGAAGATCCACTCCCTAAATTTGAATAAAATCTTGAACTATGTCCAAATAAATGGAGTGATCTTTAAAGTAAGTGATAACATTTTTTAAACAATTTTTTCCACGAAATTTGTTTTGATTCGAAATTTTTTAAAAATTTATTTTTTATTTGGTCGTGGTTCTTTTATGCGTCGTATCTTTTCAGAACTACAGTATATTTTAAGTAATCTAAGAATTTTATAAGGATAAAAGGTTAATTACAAGGTTTGAATTTATTTGAACACTTCTTAGAAAATTATTTCACAATTCATTTTTAGTCCCGATACAGTAGCTCAAAACTCGATCGTA
Source organism: Rhimphoctona megacephalus (assembly GCA_963989365.1). Classification (NCBI taxonomy): domain Eukaryota; kingdom Metazoa; phylum Arthropoda; class Insecta; order Hymenoptera; family Ichneumonidae; genus Rhimphoctona; species Rhimphoctona megacephalus. Next base: position 26,569,282 of record OZ022420.1, read on the forward strand.
TATCTATAATATTTTTAGCCGAAATTAGAAAAACTGACGCATGAGCGATCTTTAAAATTTTTATTAAGTATCCAATTCTAAAGAAAATCACTTTTTCATCAAACGTTACCATATTTTGCTGCAACACGGAAAAAAATGTTAATTTTTTTGTATCACCCGGGTCGTACACAATAGAAATGTTTAATTGACAAGCTATGGTTTCCGAGCAAAAAGTCTACAAATCCCCGCAAAAAAACAGCGTCAATGCTGTAAAAATTTGACACAAGTAGATCTACTCTCCCTAAATAGTAGTTCCGGTAAAAAATCGCCCTCTCTATACAAAATCCCTACAAAAAGTTATAAAAAAAATTACCTCCAGGAAAAACCAACCTTGCACAAATTATGTCTTTCCCATCAGATCTCTCAAAAAATTATGGGAGAACAACAAAAAAAAGTTCTCAAAAAATTAGAAACTCACAAAAAGTTATAAGAGAACCTCACAAAAATTTACCAAAGTATAATCTCATAAAAGATGCGAATTCAAACCTGATCAAAAATTAATACCAGACTTCACAAAAAGTCATTAAATAAATTACAACTAATTTTTTTTTTATATAACAAGGATTTCCAGAGTATTGGCTTCTAATTTTTATTCACTCATTAGAGCTTTTTTGAAGTCAGTTTGTTTTTCCTAATAGGCATATGATCACATTAAGTAATAACCTAAAACATGGTCCATTTGTAAAAGAATATATGGTAAAATTTGGTTAAGAAATTTTTTTTGTCCATTGCGGCTCTCAGAAATCTTTAAAATCAGCTGATCGCATCTAAACGCATTATCCCCACCTTGTGCCCGTGCGGGCAGTCGGAAGTTATTAAAAGTTACAGCTATTTTCGTAAAGTGATCAAAATGTTATAAACTTTGTCATTTTCAATGTTTTATTGAGCATATTTTTATGTAGTATTTTAGTTAAAAACCCCAGAGAATTATGTTTAAAGTGAGAAAAGAATGGTAGAATATGATTTAGGTCAGATACCGTCTCGATACCGTTTGAACCACAGAACTACAGAAATTACTAAATTTGGTTAGATACAAGCAAAATTGTTATTAACTTGACACTTGCATTAAAAATAATATTTCTTGCCACGGACGAAGCCGCGGACACACCTAGTATAATATAAAATAGATACTTTAAAAATCTATGCACAAGCAAATGGATTATATAAGATCCTAATAGCCAAAAACAGCATAAATGCTGTGAAAAAAGCTGAGACAAGTACATTTACATCCCCCAAATAGTCGTTCCAGTTAATCCCCCCTCCCCCCCCCCCCCCACTACCCAGCGCCAAAATACCGAATCCCACAAAAATTCACAAAAACCCGTCTAAAGTCGTTCATGCAAAGATTTCTCCGCACAAAAATCCTTTCTAAAAACTAACTCATCATACAAAGTTTTATGAGTAACCGCTCTCATTATCTTATCAAATTAAGTCAAATTGCACAGAGGTGATAATTTCATTCTCGTAAATGTTGTGAGTTCACAAAAAGTTGATAAATATATAAAATAGAGATCTACTACAGTATATATGGCGAAGTACGTGGGATTTTATTATGTTTATAAAATTTCCAATTATGTTCATATGCAATTTCTCTAATGCTTTATTACAACGAATTATTATCCTATGACTTGGAACTACAAGGGCTTTGAAAAAAAAAAAATACAGAATTGCATTAGCCTGAGTGAGTTTGAACGCTGCCACACTCTCATTTGTAGTATTTGTAGTATAGTTTTATTGGTAACAAATTGATAAAAGTTTACAATTGTACGTAGAGCAGATACGCATAGAGTACTTATCCGCCCTGAAAATTGTTCGACTAGTCAGCTAAAAATATGCTTTTTTGTTCACGGCAAATTTTTCAACCACTCCGAACATTCGGATTTCCTAATGCAAATTCAAATCTTATACCCGCCTTGGAATGTAATCAATTGATGGCAGGCGCTCTTACATGGCAGGCTTATTCCGTTTTGTAAAACTTGTTGTAGTAAAAAATGTACTTGTCTCAGCTTTTTTTCACAGCATTTATGCTGTTTTTGGCTAGGATTTGTCGACTTTTTATATGGAATTCATAGCTTGTTAATTAAACATGTCAATATTGTGTACGTACTCGGGTATGAAATTCATAGCTTGCCAATTAAACATGTCTATATTATGTATGTATCTGAGTGACGTAAAAGAATTGACATTTTTTTCGGCATTGCAGCAAAATATGGTAACATTTTATCAAAAAGTGATTCTCTCAAGAATTGAATCCTGAATCAAAATTTTAGAGGTCGCTCAAGCGATTTTTTAATCATTTCAGCTAAAAATGGATACATGATCGAATTTCGAGCTGGTGTATCGCGACTATATTCGGACTAAAAATGTAATGTGAAATATTAATCTAAGAAGTGTTGAAATGAATTCAAACTTCTAATTAACCATCAATACTTATAAAATTATTGGATTACTTAAAACGTACAATCGTTCTGAGAAGATACGACGCATAAAAGAACAACGAACAAGTAAAAACTTGATTTTTTTTTAATTTTGTAAAAAAAAATTTCAAAAAATATTACACCGAAACATCCGTGCTAACAGATCAACGGATCGGAAAATATTGCGTAAAAAATGATGCCGAAGAAATACTCCAATAGCATCAGAATGCACCGAAAGTTTTAAAATATAAATAATCATAACGAAACGAGATTTTGAAACAAAAAAGTATGCGCACAAAATTTCGAGAGCAAAAGTCTGATTCGAAAAAAGAATTTTGTCCGAAGTACTATGTGAGTTTTTCTTTTATAATAATGTTTATTTTTCCTTTATAATAATGTTTATTCTTTTATAATAATGTTTATTGATCACGAATTATATCTCACGGGCAATAGGTAAAAAAAATTGATGAAATACTTATGAATTTTTTTTTCTCAAATCAAATATCTTTTCGCTCAAAATTATTTCGCATCACTTGATTCCGTTTTGAAATGCAAGTGCAAATAGTATTTTCATATATTTAAGGTCTCTACCACTCTAGGGTGGTTCAAAACCATATATAATTCAAACCTAGGGTGATATCATACACCAGTCTCTCAGTTATATAAAAAACGAAGAGAGTAGTTTTCAAATAAACCTTATTATTGCATGCAAGGGACATTTTATGGTAAAAGAGAAGAGGTACCGTTTTCGACTCCATTCTAGAGTTTACGTTCGGAAAAATGGTTTGTTGGGGCTAGGGTTAATAAAAAAAATATTTATTTAGGTATTATGCAAAAGTTTATTTATTTAATTACACTTTATTTTTGCACTATCACTCTTTACTTTACTTTATTTATTTATTTATTTATTTATTTTTTTAAGTCACTTTAGCACCAAAAGTTGAAACTCACAGCGATCTTTGTAACCTCACGACAGCTCAAAAATATTAAATATTCACCAAATACGAGTTTATCATACATCAATGATATTGAAGTTCGCATCGTTGGAACACAACGAAAAATATTTTTTCCATTTATTATTTATACAATTTTTCAAATGGTTCTATTTTTTTTCGCAGATGTAGTTTTTAAATTTCGAATAAATATTAACGAATTATCGTAGAACTCCGAATAAACTTTGCGCCCTATAAAAAGGAGGGATTTCGTTGTATTCCAACGATGGAAACTTCAACATCATCATACATCATTCTCTTAGTTATTAAAAAGAAAAACTAAGAGAATGGTTTCTAAATAAACCTTATTATTGCATTCGAGGAACATTTTATGGTAAAAGCAAAGAGGCACCGTTTTCGACTCTGTTCTAGAATTTACGTTCGGAAAAATGGATTGTTGGGGCTAGGGTTAATAAAAAAAATTATTTATTTAGACACTCTTCAAAAGTTTATTTATTGAATTGAACTTTAGTTGAAACTAACTGCGATCTATATAACCTCACGACAAAGATATTAAATAATCACCGAATACGAGTTTATCATACACCATTCTCGTAGTTATCGAAAAAAAAAAACGAAGAGAATGGTTTCTAAATAAACCTTATTATTGCATTCGAGGAACATTTTATGATAAAAGAGAAAAGGGATCGTTTTCGACTCCGTTATAGAGTTAGATGTGGAAAATAAAAATCACAGAGTTAACAATAATAAAAGGACATATTTATTCAAGCACTGTTCGAAAGATGATTGAAATGAATTGCACTTTATTATTTGCGCACTATCACTTTCTTATTATAATAAAAGTCACTGTAACCAAAAGTCGATCGAAACTAACCGCGATCTTTATAACCTCATGGCTGTTCAAAAAAATAGTACGGTTGTCGGTTAGCTGTCATATCCAACGATCGATTGAATATTCCCAGAGTTTTACCAATATCACTAGTGTTACTAGACAGCAACTGCAAAAAAGACAGTTGCGCATCAAAATGTGTGCGAAAAAATGCTCAACTTTTCGGGACAACGAAAAATAAAACATTAAAATTTTCAATACTATTTAAGGTATATACTGTACTGCATGCTAGTCAAATGAGTGCTAAATTTTCACAATTGTTTTATGCCAAGCTTAATGCACTAATTGAACGTAGTGTTAGTGGATTTATATCATAGCATGTCTTATTAACGTAGAAAAATATTAAAAACGATAGATTTGCGAAGTCATCAACTGATAAATGCAAATTTCCATGATGGCACATTTTCATCGAAATTCGTCAAAGAATAATCCATCATTTTTAACCGATTGCAATGCACCATGTCTTATTTTGTTCCTCAAGAGATCCTTTACGAATTCACCACATAAATTTCTTTTAAGCTTAATCGTTCCACTGTTGCAGCCAATTGTTTATTTAGTGAAAAAAATCTTTCACAAACAAGTTACTATATAATTTCCAAACAAATAAACTTGGAAAAAATCTACATGGTGAATACATAGAGAATCTCTTGTGAAACAAAATAAGACGTGGTGCATTAAAATCGGTTAAAAAATACAGATTATTCTTTGAAAAGTCCCAATGAAAATGTATCATAATGGAAATTTGCCACTATCAGTTAATGGTTTCGCAAATATATCATTATTAATATTTCTCTAGGTTAATTACACATGTCATCTTATAAATTTATCTTCACTATGTAAAATTAGTGCATTAAACTTGGTGTAAGAATATTGTGAAGTTTTAGCACTCATTTGACTAGTATGCAGTACAGGATTTACCTTAAGCTACGCGGTTCTAATTAGTCGCGATCGAAAGAGAAAAAAAAAAAAATACGTGAATTTAAATGAACCTCCAAAATGTTGTAATTTAGTTTATATTGAAGAAAAAATTTTCGAGAACAAGTAGAATCACGGTCCTTCTGATAAAAGTGTCTTGTGCGACTCGCTTCGTAAATGTACTTGTCTCGAGTCGCTACCGCGACACTTAATGGATTAATATTACAATTGTCATCGAATTTAGCTGAAGTCGGGAGGAACAGTCTATGCTTGCTTTGTCATTGAATAGCTTGTACACGTGTCTCGACATAATGTGAAATGAATCATAATTATAATAGTCTTCCATTTTATGTGACTAAATTCATTTTATCGGTACGTAATTTGTTAGTAAATACGGTTTACATTTGAAGATTACTTTTGAATTCTGATTTTCCACATCTAAACTGATTTATCCTGCAATTGAGAATAATGCACACAAAAATTGCATCGTCATGGAATTGGAATTATCATTAGGATTTTGTTTCTTTTTTTTTAAATTTGTATAGTTTTGTTATTTTTAAACGGTAATTTGAAATAATTCTAGGTAGTATTAGTCTACTTAATGTTTATCTACCAAAAGCTTGAAAAAATATTTTACCATTATTTTGTAGTCCAAATTGGCTCAAAGTTTGATAGCACAATGTATTCATTTACGTGTTTTCAATTCCACGATGTAAATATTAATATCATTTCTGACGTACTGTACGCACTGTTGAAAGCAAATTAAAAAAAAAAAAAAAAAAAAAAGAAAAACGAAGTTTATGCATAGTGGGTTTTTTAAACCAGTAGAAGTTTTCAAACATATGTGTGTATGCACATACACAGAACAAATATCAGTTACGTACCGATAGTCGAAGCGCGTTCCCGCTGTAGCTAGTAGCTCTTTCAAGCGGTTGGTGGGCGGATGGATGATTTCCCATTTTTATATTATTATTAAAACTATTTTGGATTTTATATTCTTCACTATTTCTTGTCCTTATTCGTGAGACTCGATATTTCCATACACCTTAATGGACGCACTCCAATACCTCAGAAAAATTTAGCAATTAATCTTTTATTGCAACACAAATTCTGAGCGTTTAAAATATTCCGAACTCTTTCAAGTTAAAAACAACAATACATAACTACCAAATAAAAACGATCAATATTACAGAAACTTATTATGATGTATCCAATCATTCACCACCGAAGATATCCGATATATCTTAGACCAACATATTTAAACACGTATGTATGTGAATACATACATACGTATATACGTGCACATGTACGGAAATATGTACGTATCTACGAACGCGTGTTCATAAAACGCACGTGCATTGAAATTTGCTTCTTCTCACAGGTGCACAACAACATTTTTTGAACGATCTTGGTATACGTAGTTTGACCAATATCCTGGCCGATTGTGACGAAAAATTACGTAGATTGGTGATGGGAAAAAGCCAAGGGCAATAAATTAGCGTGGTCAAAATTTTCAATAACGGGGTGAATTACCACCTTTACGGTTACGATCGTACGCATGGAGCACAGATATCACAGACACACACTTTTATGCACGCATGCGCACACGTGCACGTGCACAAACGCGCGCGCGCGCGCACACACACGCACACACACACACGCACACACACTGAAACGAACTTAGTTACACGGACATGAGCGTGCATTCACTATCAATCGATTGTCGATCGTTGTTCGATCAGCGCGAGCGTGGTCGGAGCTCGTTCTCTCGCACACTGTGTTCGTTTCTCAATGCCGACGACTCACCGCTCACCGAAAGTTGCGCCTGCGCTTCTACTACCAATCGTCTATATATACACACACACACACACATACACACACACTATGGCCTTCCACCGCTTTATTCCGCTTGTTTTTCCCTTGGATCTTGAATTTCGTTGGATTGGCTACAGTTAAAAAAAGATGTTTCTGGCGCGGCCACTTTCCCGTAAATGGTTAACCCGATTATATAAATGCTCGAAAATCATTCGAAAAATGTATCAATCACGATCAGACCGTTTGCGATCGGAACAAAAGATCTACAGAGACGCACATCGTTATGTCACTTTGAATTGATTGTACTCGATGGATGAACCACAAGACACTTCGTATTACCATTATCAGATTTGTTCAATTTCATAAAGTTTTGATTTCTCTCTCACAGCATTTAAACAAGCACAACTTAATAAATTCCAATGCAGTTCATCATTGCGTATATATTGTCTCTAACACTGAGTTTTATATAGTCACTACGGGTCACCTGTATGGGCAGGGTTTCTTGATTATTGACGCGAACGACTTCAAGGCGACTTGCTTCACTTCCACTATAAGCTCGAGATAAGCGACGATGAAAGCATCTCTTGAGGTGTCAAAATTGGCGAAAACGTCTTTAGGTTTGATGGAAAACTTCTTCCAACTGCAAGGTTTGAACTTTGAAATATTGTTTCTGATCCTAACTCGTTCGGAACTCCAAGTTAATCAGTCTATCACTTTCGTAACGTTGTTTAATATTACACCTTCAACATAAAAGAGAATAAGATTACAAAACATTTATTCGTCCATTACAGGTACGAGAAACGACGAAGTCGATGACGGCGAGCAGGTAAGAAGTTTGGACGCCGTAATACCGAAGGATGTACAGGCAGTACGGGAAAGAAAAAGATCAAAAGAATAAAACGGAGACTCGTTTTCTTGGGTCAGAGCCGGTTCAGTTGGCATGAACGTTTCACGATTCGTGTCATGGCTAGGTTTTTATCTTTTTTGCACTCGTTGTGATTTTTTATTTCTTCGCGCAGTTGTACCCGAGAGTACAGCGAAAGCAGCAGCGACGGCGACGAGCCGGGCTCTGAAACTGGCCATACAACTTGTCCCAGGCCGGGCACTATGCTGACGCCACACAACACATAGCCTAGAGTGGGGCTCCAGCCGATCGCTCGACACTCTCCATTTTGTACACCTTTCTCTGTCGCACTTATCGTCTTTTTCCTTTAAGCGTTACAAACTTTCTCTTCCAGCTCGCTTTTTAGCAGCCATTGCTTATGCGTATTTTCCATAGCATTCTTTCGGGATGCAAATCCAGCGGAATGTCCAAACGATTGGCTGTCAAGTCGAACGAAAAGAATGTAAAAAGGCTCAGTCGTTTTTTCCTTTGAGAGGACACGGATTCTATCTAGACCTGAACCAGTAAAAAGACTCGTGGACACAGCAAAAAACTAATTCAAGTCTGCAGAAACCCCTATATCTCTAACAAAATAGTTTTTATTACAATGTTCTTTAATTACTTCGTTTACCATATGGAAGTTTATGTATTCCACACGACACAAGTTGTAACCCCAAAGTTTCAAAGACTTCAAAGTTTCCATAACGTCTTCTTCTGCAGATTGGCATCGGAGCTAGTGGATGCACTGTTTCAGTCTCTCAACATTGAATGATTCGCGATGAAAGGGTCGAAGTATGCGGTGACGAAAGAGGTTGGTCTGGCTTTCGTAGAAGCAGAACTTAGCGACAAATAATTCTCCTAACAGTTTCGGACGGTCACTTAATTCGAAGGTAAATGCCGATATTGATTCATTCGGTTAATTGAAGCTGGAGAACGATCATATATATATATATATATATATATATATATATATATATATATCACTATAGTGTGTATATATATATTAACACACACGTATACAACCACGCGATGTTTCTGGATATTATCGTTATACCCTTTTATTGAAACCGTACCGTGTGCCGAGTTATCCTTGTACCGGCGACAAAATATGTAATGTAACAGTAAAAGTATTGGTAGTATCCGACTGCGGGTTTTGTGGTGTCATACGGAAACAGAAGGGTTCCCACGTTTTTCCATCAGTCCAAATACGTTCACCGCATCGTCACGCTTAACTTATTTCCGGTGACCCCACCGGAACTTGATATACTTGGTCAAACACTCGGACGCATAGAGATTCCTCGAAAAACGATGTATCCTTCGTTTGATGACCTTGTCCCGAAAAACCTTCTCATTTGATTTTGATTTCTGAAATGTTTCTTCTGCAATGGTTCTATTTTTCCCCTTGTAACGTGTTTTATGTTAAGGTACAGGATCCGTGTTAACTTCCGAGATCTAGTTGATTCGAAGCCAACATATTTACGTTAATAAGTGTAATATTTTTTTTCAATAAATCACCAGTTTGGCGACGGTCGACGACTCACGAGCGAAAAACCAATTTTTATAATCACGGTCTAACACTTACAATAAAACTTCGCAATATTAAGACGATAAGTAAAAGGCACGGAATTGAATTATGCGAAGTCAATAAATTATTTCCAATTTGAATGCACAAACCTAACCCCCCCCCCCCCCCCTGCAGTTGGAAGCTCGAAACGTGAATGCGGACTAACCGATAGAGCCCCAGGACAACGCAAGCGAAGTTTCACCTATCCCTACTCCTTCAGTGTAGACAGTGACGTGAGTGGGGCTGATCAGGCCCTCAACATCACGCTTCGACTTTTGGGACCGACAAGAAAAACAAAAAAAATAATTTTTCCCAGTTCTATTTATTATTCTTATTTTTTTGTATAAAACATGTGGGGTATTTGCAGTAATTAGTTACATAATCGTTATAAATTCCGTAAAATCCTTCCGCTTTACTTAACGAATACGGAGATCGAGTTCGAATAAATAGATAGAAGTGAAAATGAACTAATTATGATTCGTTGGTTGTCAACTAAAATATTTTCATTATTTCCACAAGTTGTTGAAACTCTATAAACTCATTAAGTTTAATAATTTCCTTTTAAAAGCGCATTATATTTTTGTATCATTAATTACTCTTTTTTCTCCGATTAAATTAGATTAAGCGTAGAATTAGCTGTACGCTTAATTTAATCAAATAATTTATATATGAAGAGAGTAATTGAAAAGAATAAAGTGAGTACATAACTTAATATAAGCCAATCTTATAAAGTATTTTGTTTTTCAACTTGTTGGAATGTACTGAACTTTAATACATTTGAAATTTAATTTGTTGAAATTGGATTTTTACATCTCTTGAACAGGGGCGACACTGGATAAAAGGCACGGGGCTTGTATGTAAGACTTGCATGTAAGGGGTGATGGTGGGGCTTGAGTATACCACGCAGCTGCCATAGCAAATGGTCGTACATCTGCTGAGACACACAACGGGGACTCCTCGATGAGGAATGGCCTAAACAATCCTGAGAGAGAGAGAGAGAGAGATAGAGAAAGAGAGAGAGAGAGAGAGCGAGGGGGGGGGGGGACGAAAAGTAAGGGACCTTTTCCGCGTCACTATAGTACAAATATGACGACGGAAAATGTACAGCTTTAACCACAATTGCAGAGAAAGATAAGGACCGACAGCAAAACAGGACGATCGATGAAAGTGTAATTCCGAAGAGTACGGTGTAGAAGCCAAGGACTTTGTTTCGATCAACACTATTCTAGAAAAAGAGACAGACAGAAAAAACGAATGATTGTTGCTTTAGACTTTTAAAACCCTGTTCCATACTGAGAGACCTCAGATCCGCGGAGGTGGAAAATCATCGATATTTATCAACAATAAATTTGCATAATTAATGACATATTACGAATAAATCATACACATATTAACGCTTATACCTATACAAATTATACTCATGCCAATCATTGTATTTCATGAAAATTTCAATATGTAGCGGTTCGCAAAAAAATCTGAAAAAATTTAGCTATCTTTAACATATTACAAACATTGACAATTAATAAGCAATGACGGAATTATCGAAGAACTATTAGCAAATTTTTTAGAAAAATAATTTTTCAATAAATACACAAACGAATTTTGTTTCGTATAAAATTAATTTGTTGATTTTCTAGAATACTTTTCAATTTCTTTAGTTTCTTTTTGCTTTTTTAATCCTTTTTATTTTCATTTTTACTGAAGCCGGTATTCAGAAATGGGGTTCGTTCAATGTTTTAGAATCTCTGTAAATACGAGATTGAACTTTTTTATAAAAATCTATTGTAAACTCGCGATTTTTATTGGATTTTTAAAATGTTCAGCAAAATATCGAAGTTAGCATTTTAAACTCGTATCCTGTTAAAAAATAGTATAAAGAATTGTAGTGCACACAATCTGTCACTCTCTTTTCAATTGTAGCGAGTGAATGTTTCGAAAGATTTTTATTTAAAAATGATTAAATTGATTTCTTCATAATTGACAAAAAAAACCATTTTAAACTCAAGTGTTAACGATGGGAAGGTTTGTATAGATCTGTTTTCTATGTTTTTTAGTGATTTTAATACAGAAATGGCATGACAGGCTCAGCTGAAAGTTTTTTACTTTCAACGTAGCCTATCACCATAATTTATTTATATATAATGCGCGTAACTTTTCGACGGAATTAAGGCGATCGTACCTCATTGAGCGCTAAGCTGCAAAATAAGAACCTCTTAGAGTTCCTCATTTAAAAAAAACTCTGGAATAAAGTTCTGATCCACGAACTGATTTTGTAAAAAGCATTGAACGGAAATAAAATTCAATTGCAAAATATAAAATTTCGACTAACGTAATTCGCAAGTTTTTATCACCAAATGCATACCTGAACAAGCATATTTGTTGGCTCTCGTTTCTATATTTATCCACAAAAAATCAAAATAAAAATAAATAACACAAAAATGTACTATCCAAATACAGCCTAGAAAAAAGTCGTATAACATTGTACCAAAAAAAAAAATTGCATAAATTGAAGCTTCACACGAAAATAAACATACCTACAAAAAGGTGTTCAATATATAGATTCAAATTATTGATAGATTCAGAGTTGTTCAATAGATTGTTGAGGCAATGCTATAACTCTATTCTTAATTCCTCTATTCTTTAATAAGTCTATAGCTAAATATCTCTGTTCTAAATATCTCTCTAACCAAAAAATTCCATAGGTGAATATCTCTATTCTGACACATCTAAATTCCTAAATGTGTTAGTCGTCAATTAATTCCGTGGATAATTAATAGAGTGGTCGCTATTTCGGTGACATTTGATTTTTCTGGATGCACCCCTAAACACATAATCAAATTGTATCAAAAAAGAAATGTGTGTAAAATTTAAAGATACTAGAAAAATTTTAACACGATTCACCGAGACGTTAAAATAAAAAATCGAAAATATATGTATTTTGCCAACGCATCAGTAAAATTTTTTTTCCCCAAGCATAATATTGATGAGCAAAATTTGAAAATTTATATACTTATTGTGTATAGTGTGGGATACAAAACAAAATTTCTACAGATTTTTTCATATAAAATTTTTGTAATGACAAGCTTTGCAAAGATGTGTATCAAAGATGGGTAAGAACCGGGGATATATCATTTTTCCACTTTAAATTAAAAGGCATAGCCGAATAAGCATACACTGTTAAAAAATATATGAAATTTACAATACTTTTACAATACAACGGTAAATGAAATTTACAAACTGGGTGTATGAAATGAAAATTATTGCACTCGTATGCCAAAATTAAAATATGAACATAAATTTTGGTTACTGATGTGGAATTTAAGATACATAACATTGAATATTCATATGAAATCTGAAAATTTTGTGGACATGCATTGAAATAAATCATATGTTTGATTGATAATTAATACAAATGTATATGAATTCATCTACTATCAACAATGTATTAAAATTACAGTATGATCTTCATTTTTCTTGACAGTTGACTGAAAAATAAGATACAAATGAATATTAATAATACGATACATGTTATTTCCCATCATAACTCTACCTCTTAAAAATATGGTACAAAAATGGGAATGAAAATTAATATACCCTGCAGTATAAAAAAAAAATGCGTGTATTAAAATTCATTTGCCTATGTATTAATTATAAGAATCTCAATATTAAAATTAATACACAAGTGTAGGAAATTCGTAACGCTCTGTGGGCACCGTGCTTCGCGCTCTGGCCACCGTGTGGCGCAGAGCATCGACTTTCTCATAGGAGGCACGTGCTTCGGACGAGGATATATACAAGTCGCTCGAATCTAAGAAAATTGTGTAAAACATGAAAATGGTAAACACCAAACTTAACACAAGATGTTGAGATTATAATAAAAAATTTTACGGTGATAATTGCTCGACTTGATTGCCACGGCATCAAGTGGTGATAAGTCACTCTAATTAATTTCTTAAGATGTCTGCATAATTTCGACCTTCAACTTTAAAAAATCGAACACAATAGTACATCAATTAATGTATTCCCCGTAAAAACTCATAATAGCTGAATTTATTTAATATTCATTCGTATATTAATATTCAAAAAGGATCACTAAATTTTATGATACATTTCTAGAAATATCGTAGACATATGTAATGCGAAAACGTTATACGGTGCCTGAAATTTAGTAATCTTGAATCTGAAAATTACTATGCTGGTAACATGAACTTCAATATACCTGTATAGTAATATTAGTTGAAGTTTCGTGTTTTTAATATGCACAAAGTCAACATTTCTTACAAGTATATGATTTTTCAAATACACAAGTATATTAATTTTACTAAATAGTGCTCGTGTCATTAAAATACCGCGTCTCTCAATTTTCCTCAGCGTATCTGAATTTTCATGTACGGTATCCGCGTAAAAACTTCCTATACATGTGTATTAATTTTCATACGGAAATTTTTTACAGTATACTAAGATTGCCCTCAGCAGGTTTCTAAATGACACATGTCCGATGGTATCTTCACTGTGAACCTGATAACGCTACGAATTGCGATACTACAATACGAATTGACGATTCAAGATAGGGGTTCTGTTTTATTTGTATGGCGCCGACTTCAAACTTAATTTGTATAACAATGATTCTACAGTATTGGCTTGAATATTTTTTTTTTACTTTTGAAAGCTTTTTTGAAGTGGGGTTTTATTGTTAAAAAGTTTTTTGAACGTAAATATAGTTTTACTACGTCTAATTTCGCAAATAGACTAACATTTTTTACAACTGGAATCCAACTTGTCACAAGAATTATTTTTTGAATGGAAAGAAAATCTTGACTCTTTTTTTAATTTACCTTATCCCAATCCACGTCTCTTGGAACATATGCTTGTTTTAGGCGAACCAGTTTTGTAACAAAAAAATTGATAAGGCTTTTAGTTCAATCTAGAGTCGCGGCAGCGACTCGAGAGAAGTACATTTATAAAAGGGAGTTCGCTCCAAGACTCTTTACAGTGAGGACCGCGTTTCCAACTGTTTTCGAAAACTTTCAAAAATTATTTTCGTAGTATTTAAATAATTACGACCTTTTGGAGGATGTTGCGCATTCACGTATTTTTTTTTTTCTTCCGATCGTGACTATTTGGAACTCTGTAGCTTAACGCGTATTGCAGATATTAATTAAGAGTCGCGGTAGCGACTCGAGATAAGTACATTTACGAAGCGAGTCGCATAAGACCCTTTTACCAGAAGGACCGTGATTCTACTTGTTCTCAAAAATTATTTCTTTAATATAAACTAAATTACAGGATTTTGGAGGTTCATTTAAATTCACGTATTTTTTATTTTTTCTTCTCTTTCGATCGCGATTCATTAAAACCTCGTAGGTTAAATAGTAATAAAGATATTAATGTTTTTTTTTTCGTTGTGCCGACAAATTGAGCATTTTTTCGCACACATTTTGATGCGCAACTGTCTTTTTCGCAGTCACTGCCTAGTGACACTAGTGATATTGGTAAAACTCTGGTAATATTCAATCGATCGTTGGATATGACAGCTAACCGACAACCGTACTATATTGTTGAACAGCCATGAGGTTATAAAGATCGCGGTTAGTTTCGATGGACTTTTGGTTACATTGACTTTTATTATAATAAGAAAGTGATAGTGCGAATATAATAAAGTGCAATTCATTTCAATCATCTTTCGAACAGTGCTTGAACCAATATGCATTTTTTATTATTGTTAAGCCTGTAATTTTTATTTTCCACATCTAACTCTACAACGGAGTCGAAAACGATACCTAATCTTTTTTACTATAAAATGTTCCTCGAATCCTCGAATGCAATAATAAGGTTTATTTAGAAACCATTCTGCGTTTTTTTATAACTAAGAGAATGGTGTATGATAAACTCGTATTCGATGATTATTTAATATCTTTGTCATGAGGTTATAAAGATCGGGGTCAGTTTCGACTTTGGGTTAAAGTGATATATATATATATATATATATATATATATATATATATATATATATATATATATATATAGATAGATAGAAGAGTGATAATGCAAAAATAAAGTGTAATTCAATAAATAAACGTTTGCATAGTGCCTAAATAAATAGTTTTTTTTATTAACCCTAGCCCCAACAATCCATTTTTCTGAACGTAAACTCTAGAACGGAGTCGAACATGGTGCCTCTTCCCTTTTCTCTTTTACCATAAAATGTCCCTTGCATGCAATAATAACGTTTATTTGAAAACTTCTCTCTTCGTTTTTATATAACTGAGAGAATGGTGTATGATACCACCCTAGGTTTGAATTATATATGGTTTTGAATCACCCTAGAGTGGTAGAGACCTTAAATATATGAAAATACTATTTGCACTCGCAACCCAAAACGGAATCAATTGATGCGAAATAATTTTGAGCGAAAAGATAATTGATTTGAGAAAAAAAAAATTCATAACTACTTCACCAATTTTTTTTTTACCTATTCCTCATAAGATATAATTCGTGATCAATAAACGTTATAAAAGAAAAACTCGCGTAGTAGTTCGGCCAAAATTCTTTTTCCCAATCAAACTTTTGCTCTCGAAATTTCGTGCGCATACTTTTTTGTTTCAAAATCTCGTTTCGTTATGAGTACTTTTATTTAAAAACTTTCGGTGCATTCTGATGCTATTGGAGTATTTCTTCTGTATCATTTTTTATGGAATATTTTCCGATCCGTTGATCTGTTGGCACGCATGTTTCGGCGTAATATCTTTTGAAATTTTTTTTTTCAAAATTAAAGAAATTCAAGTTTTTACTTTTTCGTTGTTCCTTCTCAGAACTACTGTACGTATTAAGTAATCTAATAATTTTATAAGTATTGACGGTTAATTATGAAGATTGAATTCATTTGAACACTTCTTAGATCAATATTTCACATTGCATTTTTAGTCCGAATATAGTCGCGATACACCAGTTCGAAATTCGATCATGTATCCATTTTTAGCAGAAACAATTAAAAAATCGCTTGAGCGACCTTTCAAATTTTTTTTTCAGGTTCCAATTCTTGAAAGAATCACTTTTTGATAAAATGTTACTATATTTTGTTGCAATACCGAAAAAAATGTTAATTCTTTTACATCATTCAGATACGTACACAATACAGACATGTTTAATTGGCAAGCTATGAATTTCATACAAAAAGTCAACAAATCCTCGCAAAAAACAGCATATATGCTGTAAAAAAAGTTGAGACAAGTACATTTACTCCCCCCCAAATAGTTGTTCCGGTAAAAAAACTCCTTCTGAACGTGAACCCTAACAAAAAGTTATAAAAGAGATTTCCTCCCGAAAAAACTAACCTTGCAAAAATTCTCTCATTCACATCAATCTCTCAAAAAATTATAGGAGAACCTCACAAAAATTTTCTAAATATATTAGAAACTTACAAAAAGTTATAAGATAGCCTCACAAAAATTTACCGATCAAATCATAATCTCACAAAAGATGCTAATTCAAATTCGATCAAAAATGTAGTCTAAACTTTACAAAAATAAATTAAGACTATAAAAGCATTAATAGTAAAAAAATATTGAAGCCTATTAACCTCTAATAAAAAATCTTCCAATTAATTAAAAATATGGATGTGCTACAGTACAGTTGTTCTACGCAAAAAGAACAAGAATAAAAAATTAGAATGAAGAAAAATTCAGATACAACAAAAAATTTCAAAAGTAAAAAATTAGATTGAAAAAAAAAATTCGGCAGAAGTACTTGGCGAGTTTGTAACCATGCATGAATTAAGCAAATTGAATTAAGTTAAGAACATTATATAAATTAATCAAAAAAACTAAATAATAATTTTGAAATAAAAAAAATAACTTTTATTGGCAAAAAATTGGCTTAAAGTAGTTCGCTCATTTTTTATTGCTAAATTCGCAAATAACTTTTTGTGAAGTTTAGACTTAATTTTTTGGCAGGTTTGAATTGGCATCTTTTGTGAAATTATGATTTGATTGATAAATTTTTTGAGAGGCTCTTATAGCTTTTTGTGAGTTTCTAATTTATTGAGAAAATTTTTGTGGGGTTCTCATATCATTTTTTGAGAGATTTGATATGATTCAGAGAATTTTTGCAAGATTGGGTTTCTTGTGAGAAAATATCTTTTATAATTTTTAGTGAAGGTTGTGTGTCGAAACTGAGATTTGTTACCGGACCTAAATTTGTTACTATTTGAGGGGAGTAAATGTACTTGTCTCAACTTTTTTACAGCATTTATGCTGTTTTTTTGCGGTATTTTATTTTTTCGTTGCATCAAAAAATTGTACATTTTTTCGCACACATTTTTGATGCTCTTTTTTCCGCAGTCGCTGTCTAGTGATACTAGTAATATTGGTATAAAACTTTGGTGATATTCGACCGATGGTCCATGTGAAAGCTGACCAATATCTTTCTTAAAATAGTCGTGAGGTTATAAAGATCGCGGTCAATTTCAACTTCTGGTTAGAGTGGCGTTTATACATGGACGTGTAAAGAGTGACTTTTATATAGATATGAGTGATAGTGGGAAAATCAAGTGTAATAATAAACTATTGAACAGTGCCTAAATAAATAATTTTATTAATTAAACCTAGCCCTTACTATTTTTTTCCGAACGTAAACTCTACAACGGAGTTGAAAACAATCCCTTTTCTCTTTTACCATAAAATGTTCCTCGAATGCAATAATAAGGTTCATTTAGAAACCATTCTCTTCGTTTTTTTATAACTAAGAAGAGTGGTGCATGATAAACGCGTATTCGGTGAATATTTAATATCTTTGTTGTGAGGTTATAAAGATCGCGGTCAGTTTCAACTTTTGATTAAAGTGACTTTTATTATATTATCGATAGAAGAATGATAGTACAAAAATAAAGTGTAATTCAATAAACTTTTGAATAGTGTCTAAATAAATATTTTTTTTTTATTAACCCTAGTGTCAACAATCCATTTTTGCGAACGTAAATTCTAGAACGGAGTTGAAAACCGTTCCTAATATTCTCTTTTACCATAAAATGTTCCTCGAGTGCGATAATAAGGTTTATTTAGAAACTGTTCTCTTTGTTTTTGTTTTTTTTTGATAACTAAGAGAATGGTGTATGGTAAACTCGTAGTCAGTGAATATTTAATATTTTTGAACAGTCGTTAGGTTATAGAGATCACGGTCGGTTTCAACTTTTCGTTAAAGTGACTTTTATGTATATCGATAGAAGAGTGATAGTGCAAAAATAAAGTGCACTTCTGTAAATAAACGTTTGAACTGTGCCTAAATAAATAATTTTTTTTATTAACCCTCCCGAGCAGCACGCAATAGTCAAGTTGATGACAAAATAGCATTAAATGGAGCATCAAATGACTGATTTACCGTTAATTTGATGCTATTTTGACATCAACTTGACTAATGTGTGTTGCATGGGCCTAGTCGTCTCAATATCAAGAGACTCGGTAGAGTCTCGGGACAAGTACATTGACAGCTCTGTCGTCTGCTGGCCCGAGGCTCGCCGAGTCTATACTTTCTCTGAACAAAACGATTCGCGGCGGTGGGGGTAAAATTGGCATGCCTTCTCGTTTAATTACGAAGCTCAGGAGTCGTTTGATATAACGAAAATTGGACTGGAGACTAATTATCAAAAATGCTTTCGATTGGGCCCAGAATCAGCATGATCGGTGGCGTAATTGCTGAGAAAAAACTTTGCACAGGTCAAAATTATCAATTTTTCTATCATTGTGTGAAGGATTTCGACGTGTCTGCATACAACACCATCAAAGGCCTCTTGAAGCCTCTCGAGTTTCTGATTGGTTGGTGTCTGTATCTGGGATAACACGATCAAAGACCTCTTGAAGCCTCTCGAGTTTCTGATTGGTTGATGTCTGTATCTGTGATAATACCATTAAAGGTGTGTGATCTGTGGTCGTGTTCGTTGGGTCGGTTGGGTCTCATCATTTTGATGTGAATAAGTGCGGATGCGCATAATGATGCGCAACACGCAACTGCGCAATGAAACGAGTCATGCTCAATGTGTGAATCTGTGTGAAACGGAATTCAAAAAATAAATAATGAAAACAGTGCAGGACGTGTGGAAGAGTTTGGTTATAAACAGTAATAAATAACCGTTTTAATGCGCATTCGTCGTAAAATCGGGAATCAGTGACAAAATTCGGAAAAATCAATCGGGATAAGTGATAAGTGACAATAGTATTTATTAAAGTGTTTTTTGAGGTTTGAAAATTTGACCGAAGTTTCGTAAAAACAGTGCGGGATGTGTAAGTTTAGTTAAACAATAACCATTTGACGGGCACTTGGACTAAGTGCCGAAATTATTAGAAAAACGTCGTCAGCGATATTAAAGTTTAATCGGAGTTTCGTAAAAACAGTGCGGGATGTGTGAGTTTGGTTAAATAAAACTTATAATCGTTGAAACGTTTTTACGTGTTTATTCGCCACTTGTCTATTATTCTTCGTTTGTGTCAGGCTAGAAAAAATGTGTGATATCCATTATAAATTTGAAACTTTGGTTGAAGAAAGATATATTTTTTTTTCCCCTTTCCATCGCGACTAATTGGAATCTCGTAGCTTAAAGAGTATTGAAAATATTAATGTTTTTTCACGAACAGTTGTGAGGTTATAAATATCGTGGTTAGGTTCGATCGACTTTTGGTTACAGTAATAATAAGAAAGTGATGGTGTGAAAATAGTGAAGTGTTTTTAATCAACTTTCGAACAGTGCTGAAATGAATATGCATTTTTTTATTATTGTTAACCCTGCAGTTTTTATTTTCTACACTTAACTCTACGACGGAAACGAAAGCGATCTTTTTTCTCTTTCGTGATTAAATGTTCCTCGTATAAGATTTCTTGAGAAATCATTCTTTTCGTTTCTTTGATAACTACCCTAGCGGATTGACCGACCGGAAATTCGGTCGATTTTGGGGTCGATTAGACCGAACATTTTCGGTCGTGAGAACAACTTACCCCTAGTCGTAACGACTGAAAATCCTTAGTCGAAACGACCGAACATTTTCGATCATAACGACTGAAAATCCTTAGTCGAAACGACTAAAAAATTTCCGTAATTTATAATTTTATTTTGGCCCACGATCATCGCTTGGTCGTTTCGACCAAAGCTCTCGGGTATATAGGACCACAGAAAGAATCGAAGAAAAAACCAGACCATCTGAGTGAGGCTTGATCCCGGGACTCTCCGAGTTTGAGTCTGATGCGCTATCCACTACGCTACCAGACATCTTATGCCTAAGAAACAATGGAACTCGTATATAAACCGTATGCACACTTTATACACACTTTATATATAAGTTTCGTTGTTACTTGGATATAGAATGTCTGGCAGCGTAGTGGATAGCGCATCAGACTCAAACTCCGAGAGTCCCGGGATCAAGCCTCACTCAGATGGTCTGGTTTTTTCTTCGATTCTTTCTGTGGTCCTATATACCCGAGAGCTTTGGTCGAAACGACCAAGCGATGATCGTGGGCCAAAATAAAATTATAAATCACGGAAATTTTTTAGTCGTTTCGACTAAGGATTTTCAGTCGTTACGACTAGGGGTAAAATGTTCTTACGACCGAAAATGTTCGGTCTAATCGACCCCAAAATCGACCGAAAATTTAACGACCGTAAAATTCCGGTCGATAAATCCGCTAGGGTATGAAATGGTGTACATTGAACTGTTAATCATGATTGGTGTGAATCGATGTAAATTTGGAAACGAAACTCTATAAAACTAATAATGAGTGTTAAAAAAATGTATGTGGCAAAGTTTGTTATTATCATGCCGAGTTTTGAGCAGTGTCTAATAAATATTTTTTTTAACTCTACACCGATGACAATTTATTTTATTGGTTCCTTTCCTCTTTATTATAAAATGTTCCTCGCTTGTCATAATAAGATTTGTACATCATAAAATGTATGATATTGAAGTTTGCATCGTTGGAACGCAACGAAAAATATTTTTTCCATTCATTATTTATACAATTTTTCAAATGGTTCTATTTTTTTTCACAGATGTAGTTTTTAAATTTCGAATAAATATTAACGAATTATCGTAGAACTCCGAATAAACTTTGCGCTCTATAAAAAGGAGGGATTTCGTTGTATTCCAACGATGGAAACTTCAACATCATTAAAATGTTCCTTGCATGATAATTGTTGGTTCATTTCAAAAGATTTTCGACGTCGTTTTTCTATCCAAAATATGGTGTAGAATCATCCCGCGTTTGATGATTTAATAGACAAATACACTGTCAACCTGCATCTGGATATATATGGATGCATCTGGATGATAACCATAGTAAGTAACGATATACCTTTATATCAAAATGGCTCGTATAATATATCTTTGTGTCAAAAGACTATGGCGGTATATACTCCACATCCTGGTATTATCAAAATTTGTATCTTTGATTGCAACGAATACCTATAGACTCTGGAAATTGTGTGAAGCGATAAATGTACCACGTATTTCTACTTTTTGCCTCCGATTTTAGCATTATGAATTGAAGATTTGGTTATGAAAATTCTTCGGTTACTCATTTGTCAATGGGATCAAAAATATTGTCTTCAGAACACCATGGATATATGCAAACTTTCAGAATTTTGTTTGGCTCAATACGCTCTATATTTTCTCACATCTCCGCTTTAGTTGTAGCGTAATGAATTTTAAACAATTGTTTTAGGAAGCCTTCCGATGTGTTTTTACTGATATTATCAAAATTTGTATAATGGATTGCAATGGATACCTACAGACTTTGAAAATTCTATGAAGCGACAGATGTGCTAAGTATTTTCTCTTTTTGGTTTTGATTATGGCATTAGGAATTGAAAATTTTGTTATGAAAATTTTTCGATTGCTCATTTGTCGTTGGGTTAAGAATTGCTGGCTTCAGAATGCCATGCATACATGTAAAATTTCAGAATTTTGTTGGACCCAATGTGCACTACATTTTTTCAATTCCCTAATTTAGTTGTAGCATAATGAATTTTGAAAAATTGTTTCAGGAATTCTTCTTATGTTTTTTTACTGATATCAAAATTTGTATCATTGGATTGCAACGGATACCTACAGACTTTGGAAATTCTGTAAAGCAACAAATGTACTAAGTATTTCCACTTTTGGCTCCGATTGTGGCATTATGAATTAAAAATTTTGTTATGAAAATTCTGCGGTTGCTCATTTGTCAATGGGATCAAAATTATTGTCTTCGGAACGCCATGAATATATGCAAAATTTCAGAATTTCATTCGGCTCTATTGAGCTATATTTTTTCCCTTCCCCACTTTAGTTGTGGCATAATAAATTTTGAAAAATTGTTTCAGAAAGTCTTCTGATGTGATTTTACTGATATTATCAACATTTGTATGATTGAATTGCAACAGATACGTACAGACTTTGAAATATCTGTGAAGTGACAAGTGTGCCCAATATTTCCACTTTTTGGCTCGAATAGTGGCATTATTAGGACTTGAACA
This sequence comes from Rhimphoctona megacephalus, assembly GCA_963989365.1. NCBI lineage: Eukaryota > Metazoa > Arthropoda > Insecta > Hymenoptera > Ichneumonidae > Rhimphoctona > Rhimphoctona megacephalus. Next base: position 26,592,252 of record OZ022420.1, read on the forward strand.
TTTTATTATTAAAATTCTTCAGTTGCTCATTTTCGGATAGAATTAAAATTTGGCTTCGAAAAGTAATGGCTACAGGCAAAATTCATAAACTTTATTGAGCCCAATGTGTGGTATGCTTGAGTTGTAGCATGATTAATCCAAAAAATTGTCAGAAAATCTTTGGTTTCTTTTTTCTGGAAGTATAAAAATTTGTTTCATTGGAACGCAACGTATACTTAGAAACTTTGGAAATTTCCTGGAGCAACATGTGTGCTCAGTATTTCTACTTTTTTGCTCCTATTGTGGCATAACGAATTGAAAAATATTTTCAAAAAGATTTGCTCTACGGATGCAACTGGTACAACTCAACTCGATCCATTTTCTTGGGCATAGTACTGATCTAAGTTTGCCCGCTTTGTTGAATTTATTGTTATAAAATATCCATAACATACTTTCTGAACTTTTCAAAATTCAAAGATAATATTATAATATCTGTAAGTTCTTCTAGTTTTGAGGCTTTCACGGCCATTATTATTATAAATGGTATTTGCAAATAACATAATTTCATCTTGTTGATAAAAATAAGAATGAAGAAATGCATAAACTTTTTTTTTACTATGGATTCGATATGTTTTCTGTACGATTACGTAAAACTGGTTCTTTGATGTTTCATTTATCTAAAGCGAAAAATTTCGGAAAAAAATCTGCCTTCCATTTCTATCGTCGGGATAATTTTTTCGTTGATACTTACATGAATCCAAGTAGTACTTCAAGTTGTTCTACTTGGATTCATTAAAATCTTAACGAAAAAATTATCCCGACAAAAAGATGCGATATTTGGTTCTCAATAACCCAGATAAATACGCATAAAATGAATGATTTTTTACGTATCGAGATGAAACCAGTGTGGACGAATATTTATTCACATCACATTTTAAGGTCGATTGCCGGAATTACGTTTACGATAGTTGCTTTTATCTCCTGTAATTAATTCAAAAAATTGTAGGCCCTTCAAAGCTCGTAAACTTTATTGAGCCCAATGTGTGGTATGCTTGAGTTGTGGCATGATTAACTCAAAAAATTGTCAGAAAGTCTTTGGTTCCTTTTTTTCTGGAAGTATAAAAATTTGTTTCATTGGAACGCAACGTATACTTACAAACTTTGGAAATTTCCTGGGGCAACATGTGTGCTCAGTTTTTCTACTTTTTGGCTCCTATTGTGGTATAATGAATTGAAAAATATTTTCAAAAAGATTTGCTCTACGGATGCTCTGATTGTGATGGTACGAAAATTTGCACGAAGATAAAGTTACTGGTACAACTCAACTCGATCCATTTTCTTGGGCATAGTACTGATCTAAGTTTGCCCGCTTTGTTGAATTTATTGTTTTAAAATATCCATAACATACTTTCTGAACTTTTCAAAATTCAAAGATAATATTAAAATATCTGTAAGTTCTAGTTTTGAGGCTTTCACGGTCATTATTGTTAAAAATATCAAAATTTGTATCATGGGAATGTAGCCGATACCTACAAACTTTTAACATTTTGTAAACCGACATGTGCACCAAGTATTTCCACTATTTGTCTCTGATTGTGGCATTATGAATTGAAAAATCTATTACAAAAAGTCTTCGGCTGCTCACTTTTGGATAGGATTAAAATTTCTGTCCTCGGAACGCAATAGATACATCCAAATTTTCTGAACTTTGTTGGGCTTAAAGTGCACTATGTTTTTTCACTCTTCCATTTTAGGTATGGCATAATAAATTTAAAAAGTTGTTTCAGAAAGTCTTCGGGTGCTCTTCTTCTTATAGTATCAAAATTTGTATCATTGGAATGTAGCCGATATCTACAAATTTTGACCATTTTGTGAAGAGGAGACATGTGTGCTAAGTATTTCCACTTTTTAGCTCTGATTAGAGCACAATAAATTGAAAAAGTTTTATTCTAAACGCTTTCCTCTACAGCCGCTCTGGTTTTGATGGTATCAAAATTTGCTCAAAGGTAATGTGACTAATACAACTAAATTCATTTCATTCTCTTGGGTACGATCCTGGTCTGAGTTTGTCCGCTTTGTTCAATATATTGTTTTGGAGTTCCCATAACATACTATTTGAACTTTTCTATATTCAATGAGAATATTGATTCCACCTTGTTAATAAAAATAAGAATGAAAAAATGCTTAAACTTTTTTCACAATAGATTCAATATGTTTTCTCTATACATACGTGAAATTGGTTTTTTATTTTATCATGAATCAAAAATGAAAAATTTCAAAAAAAGTCGCTCCATTTTTGTCAACAAACTGAAATAAGCGTAATATTTTTTACCACAAATCTACAAATATAACAAGGAGATACTGCTATTTAATATGTTTCTTTGATAAACACAAATTCAAATAGCTACAAATTCTATGGAAAAGTTCTGACTGCTCTAATCTAGCCCTCAAAAGCTTTGTAAATTTTTGTATCAGACTCCAAGTTCCCGACTTATTGTAGCCTGATTCCAGAAAGGTAAAGCGAAATGTCAAAAAAGTTTGACTGGCTCGAGAATAAAAAAAATGCCAAATTGAAAATTCCAAAACACGTGTCCCTTTATTTCATGGGGAAAAAACCTGACTCGAAGTAGAAGGGGTCAGAGTTTGAAAATGAAAAAGCGATAATTTCCCAATATAACCTTTTTCTAATCTATATAAAGCGAGACGTTTGAAAAGAACCAGAAAAAACGAATCATATCATGCATAAAAATTCCCCTCGCGGAAAAAACCTGGACAAGTACATTTGTTGACCGCCGTTCCCATATTTTTCCACGAATACACATATACTGCAAAAACATTTCTCGTAAAAATCCCTGAGAAAATCAAATCCTATCAAAAAGTAAGAAAAGTGACCACTCTCAAAAAATGTATCAAATAAATTCAAATCACACAAAACAAAATGAGTTAATCCTCGCGAAAAGCTAAGGTTGGGTTTCGCAAAAAGTAATAAAATAAATTGAGCTATACTAAAATATATGTGGCCAAGTACGGGAGGCTTTATCGTGTAACATAAACTCTTCAAATAATGTTGAATGTTGATATAGAAAAGAATCAAGTTCGAAAATGCAGTTGTTTTACCAACCAGAATGAAAATAAAAACTCTGTATCAATAAGAGTCCGAAGCAAAAAAAGATTGCAAACGAAAAAAAATTAGATGAAAAAGAATTTCGGCCGAAGTATTTGGCGAGGTTGTCACCATGACCGATACATTATATAAATTAAGTGAAAAAACATTCGTCAAGTACTTCGGCCGAATTTTTTTTAATCTAATTTTTTTCTATGTTTTATAAAACAATTTGTAAGTCAAGGATGATGCATCATATTCTTCCGTAATTTAATCTTTGAAAGAATTATAATTCTGAGGCTCCTGACAATAAAGTTAAATATAATTATCTATTTATAGCTTAGACCGAAATTGCTAATATCCTCGCTGCCATTTCGCCCCTAAATGTCTTATTCTAATACACAACTTGAAAGCTAATGATAAAGTATTTAATTTTCTGAATTACTTGCCCTAGTAATTACTTGCCCTAGTACTGATATCATAAATTTTACTGCTGCACGTAACTTAGATGGTGATCTTTTTTCATTTTTTTATAGACTATTGATACTTCTTACACACCAATTATAAGTGGTATTTTTCTCATCTTGATAACGCTGATTTTTTAATGTTTTGATTCCTGTTTTGTTCTGTGGAAATAAATTCAAAGTAACATTTATTGTGAAGTCTGGTTTTTTGGCCGGATATTTCGTGATCTATGTGGTTGATTTCCCTCCCGGATATGAATAAAATTAGTAAACATAAAAAAAAAAAATTAAGTGCGGTTTTGGATTTTTTGTGATATCATAGGGAAACGAGGGACCATCAATGTACTTGTCCAGGTTTTTTTCCCCCGGGAGGGGATTTTTGCTATTTTAAATCCATATGCGCAGCCAACAGCATCTGAATCTTCGAAACCTCAGGCACAGCTCGATTCAAAGGAAAACGATTATTGGTGTATGCCATGTTTGTCTCCAGAGCGAATTTAAAAAACGTCCCAAAACTCGAAAATCATGTTCGGTATGTGAGTTCCCTATTTGTGATGAACATTGTATTTGAACCACGAAATGTGAGGAGTGTGCGAAATAATTAAATTTACTTGTTTTTTTATATGGCACTGTGTTATTATAAGTAAAAGAAAAAATAACTAAAATGAAAAAAAAACGGAATGATATTTTTTTTACCTACTATCTTTACTACTGTTTATAATAAAAATTGTTTAAATGAAGGAAATTACAAACTGTATTGTTGAGTATTTATTCAAAAGCCAAGTTACATAAATACTTTGATAAACGGTCTCTTTAGTGTGTATAAACCCGGCTTTCATACATAATGACCTTAGTGAGTACCCGGGTATCCGGTCATTGAACGGAGGAGGTATCGAGTTTGATAGTTAATAATTGTTATTGAATGATTGATTAAAAAAAAATTTGACGAAAAATTGGTGTCAAACTACTTCAATTTTGGGGATCCGGGCGGTCATAATTTTTTTTTAAGGGGAAGTTAATAAATTCTACCTTGGAAACTGAAATGGATACCCGGGTACCCGGTTACTGACCGGACGGTTAAACAATTTAACATAATTACATGAGTTTTCAAGAATCGTATCAACCCTATAACCTTAAAATTGAGTATGTCATAGAGCGGTTGCAGTATATATTACCACGAGTATTATTAATCGAATTTACAATTGCAATTTAAGTGATATTGGATTTAAGAGAGAAGGTCCATTTTACCGGGATTTTGTAAATGTGTATTTCATGAATTTCTCGTGCCAAAACAGTAGGTTCTATTGAAATGTCCTTTTGCGTACATATTTATTGATTTATTACTTTTTATGCTTATATATATTTTTATAAGACATTTTTTTGAGTCGTACTTCCTCAACGCATATGACCGCAAGTGGTCCAATGCGCTGTTTGACTGATGTCAAACAAAAACCATGTATATTTATTAGGGTGTGTCAAAAAAAATTTTATTTATTTTTTTCAAGAACACTATTTAATAGTTCCAATTTCATGAAATATTACACCTGTCCAAATTTCAGCTCTTCAAAAAATTTTTTAGAGGTCGCTCATTGCGATTTTCTGTTTCCCGATAAGATAATTTCAATGAGAATGACGTGATCTTCAAAAAATTCCTGCGATGTATTATGATAAATCTAACAGTTTCGCTGGAAAAGTGACAATAATGAAAAATCTACTGTTAATCCAACTTTGACTATGAATAACTTTAAAAAGAGCAGATTTATCACAAAATGACAAGAAATCTTTTTTATAGAGGGTTCGATTCCCTACAAAAACCTGCCTTAAAAATTATTGTACATCGACCCGTTCGTAAATTGTAAAATTCAAAATTCACCGGTGATGTGTTCCCTGGGTTATTTAAATGGGAAACAGAAAATCACAATGAGCGACCTCTAAAAAATTTTTTAACGAGCTGAAATTTGGACAGGCGTAATATTTCATGATACTGGAACTATTGAAGAGAGTTCTGAAAAAAAAAAAATTTTTTTTTGACACACCCTAATATTTATATTTGTTAGATAACTTTTTATAGCCCATAGCTCGATCGCAATGAAAAAATAAAAAATCTTAAAAGGGCGCTACGATAACGATTTTTTTTTATTTAAAATAAATTCGAGCAAAATTTGATGTCGTCATCGGAAAATTTATCTATTTGTAATCGCGAACGAAAATGTTTTAATATGATCAGCGAAAACAGAATAGCATTTTTATTAAATCGAATCAAAGATGAAAGTGTTGGATACATCCCTCACAGAATCGAACATTCAATGAACGTGGCATGGATGTTTTCTGGCCTTATGCACGTACAAAATACGTCTATTGGATGTTTGGTTCCGTGAGGGATTATTAACATCAAGTTCAAATGACACTGAATGTGAATGAACGACTCACACTAAAATAAGACAAACGATCTTTGGGTGAAAAAGTAATACTTTTTTTTTAATTGTTAAATTTAATTATAATGTAATTAGAAAAATAATAATTATAATGAACTATTTAATCGATGTAAATGTCAATGAGAATATCTTTTATTTTATATTTGGGAAGATATTGTCGAATTGGTATCGAGTAGTGAAAGTCAAGAGACGCATCTTCTCAGTCAGAAAAAAGTTTCGCTTCATTTGGGTTTTCCTAACGAATTTAATGCTTCAAATTCTACTGAAAATGAATTAAAAGCTCGATCATGGACCCCGAAACGAATACGTGGGCAGATAAACGTTTAGAACGACGAATTAGTGGCGACATTGGATTCATGCAGTATTAGTTACCGAAACATTGTATTTTTAATTTCTATATTTGCTACACCTCTGGGTATTAACGCTCATTCGTTCATATTAAATAAATCTTCAATTCGACGCCACTGCTCGAAACGCAGATGCGTTTACAAAAGTGGATATTTCTAGCAGGTATTCCAAGAAATTGAATGGACACAGAGAGTTTGCATTGGGACAGGAAATCATTCCAAATATAGCAAACAACAAACCCCAAAATGACAAAACGGTTAACCATTATTATAAGTGATGACAACCATGAAATTTTATCGAGGTATACCAGAATTGGAGGGTGAAACAGGAGTATCCCAAACAAATGTCATTTTCTAAATATTTTCTGATCAACGATTTTCTAGATCTGTTAAGTAATCCGGTCTAATACTACAGTATCCAAATTAGACCATTTATATAGTGCGGCCATTTTATGATGCTAGAAAAAAGAAGTATCACGCTAATGGGTTTCTGAAAATATAAACATAAATTGTACTATCGTTGTGTGATTAAAGCGAATATCAATAATAATGCAATTGTCGGATTAAAAATGCTCCTGGTGATATTTACTGCAACCGGTCTAAAACATACTTAATTTTATGGTTATATGATTGAAATCATTCTTGAAAATGAATGTTAGTATATTGAATTATTTAGAATTATTTATTAATTAAATTATTTCGTTCAATGGTGATTTTCGACATTGAAACACAACTTTGACTCGCTGAGACTTCGAAACTTTTATCGTTGAAAATCGTCCAATTTTTTGTATAATAAAATACCTGTGACTATAGGAAACATGTGTGGCGAATTTCAGATTTTTCGAAGCACTATTAAGGCGTGGGGGGGGGGGGGGGATATTGCAGTGAGCCTGAGTTTCCATTGAAATTGAATGGGAAAATTCGCTGCCTTGGAGGCTGCACTTTAAATTGACCTAGAGGCTTTCAGCTTCGCGTACTATTTTCATTATTTATTTGCAAACTTTTTCCGTCTTGCCAGCAAGAAATTTTGGAAACACCCAAAGTAAGGACCACCTTAATGATCACAGTTATCTTGGAAAAAATATATTAATGAAAACAGTTATTTCAGCATGCAAATATTTATGAATAGAGATGTTTTCGTATGCAGATATTTAAGAATAGAGATATTTTTGAATAAAGATTTTTTTCACCATATTTATGATTACAGATGTTTAAGAGTACAAATGTTTGTACTGAAAGATATTTGAGAATGAAGAAGTTTAAACATGATCATATTTCGGAATATACATATTTTATGAATACAGATATTTAGGAATAAAGTTATTCAAAAATACAGTTTTTTACCCACAGTTATTTGACCATAGATATTTTTATGATTACAGATATTTTGGAAGGAAGATATTCACCATACAGTTATTTAAGAATACAGATATTTTGAATACAGTTGTCGCATTGCTGCAGCGGGTAACCCGTGTATACGTAGATCGCATCAAGCTCTACGTTACTCACTGACCATTGAGGCCCCGCTGGCTAAACAGACCGATCAGGGAGACTAGAGTAAAGGAGTGGACACAGCATAGGAAAATAAGTAGTAACGGCGTCCTCGAAAACCCGTCCTCAATTAATTCTCCGCTTCGCTACTAGCATCGCATGGATCGGAAAGATCATACAATATAGTAATAAAATTACTCTATACGATGAAAGTGATCGTTGCGCACTAGAAAGAAGATTCGTACCCAAATCACGATATATTAGAGGTTAGGGAGACTATTTTTTCTCTTCAGTTCCGTGATTTCTATTGTACCGTGTTTTTCATGTGAGAAAAGTTATAATTTTGTAGAACGTATCAACAAATTATTTATTTTGTAATACTGTAAATAAATACATCAGAAACATTATCATATGCTCTTTCATTTTCAAGAGATCTTAGGCAGTAGGAACAAAAAATTTGCTTCTAAGAAAGCAAAAATACGCTATTCCAACCCCGTTTTGTTTTCCAACCAAGAAAATATTGAATATGTAATTTCTGATTTCCAAAAATTTACAATTCGCATAATCATCCGTTTGAAATTAATTTAAATGTTTAATAGTATCGGAAGAGCTCAGGTAACAAAACATTCTCGTTATTTTGACATCCAAGGAAAAGAAAAAAAAAAATTTTTTGTTATTTTTTCTCTGTTTGCTTTTTCAACCAAAAATAGTGAATATTTGTCTTTCTCATTACTAGAATCAACCAGAACGAAGAATAAAAAATGTAAAGTGAATGTAATTTTAAAAATAATTACATTCACTTTACATTTTTTATTCTTTGTTCTGGTTGACTCTAGTAATGAGAAAGATGAATATTCACTATTTTTTGGTTGAAAAAGCAAACAGAAATCATAGATTAAATAGATTACTCATGTTTGAATTTATTTTTATTCAAAGAAATTTGATACACTTCTATTGTTAAACACAATAAATTAATTAACATTGCACATTAATAAAAAGAAATTTGCACTTACAAACATAAACACTGCGCGCATTTTGAGAAATTGAGATTAGTAAATAAGTAGTAACGGTGTGTCTGATCTAAGTATATATATGACTAGGATCTTTTCGATCGCAGTGCCGTCGTTTCAGGCTGGGATTTCGTGTACATTTCTAAAGCACACTATGTCCACTTCTTTACTATAGCCTTCCTGAGATCGATGAAAAATCCAGGTGCCACTTGAACCGCCATCGATACCAGAGAGACTAGAGAGAAGGAGTGAACACAGCATAGGCCAATTCGTAGTCCCAGCGTCCCCAAAACACATTGATGCTATAGTTTCTGATTTTGCCACTATCCGGATAGAAATTCGTGCAGTCGGCATTAAGATTACAATGGTGTGCAGTCATCGTGCCGTCACCGTGCCGCGAACTGTCTATCAGGGTAGCAGCGCTCGTAATCGAAAGTACTAATGCATATAGTAATAATAATCCTCAGCGACGTGAAACTGACCGTGTACTTTGCGATCGCAGCGCCTCTCGTTTTCTACCGATTTTTGGTACACTTCTTAAGTACGGTGTGTTCACTCCTTCTCTCTAGTCTCCCTAATCGATACGCAGGCACCGTCATGACAGGTCGCGCTCCATCACGAGCCCGAACACGCATCAGAATAATAATAAAAAGAGAATAATAATAATAAAAAAAGGAATAACGTATAATAAACAAATAAAAAAGAAAAAAATTAGATAAAAAAGAAAGAGAACAAATAATTACCAATAATTGATTGAGAAAGATCAAGAAAAAATAAGAATATCTATATATTCTAAAATCAAAAAATACATGCAAAAATTGGTTACGACAGTTGTGACCGTTTCGGAGAAAAGTGGTGACCCTCATCAGCTGATTGCAGTGAAACGCATAACTCCCGTCTTTTTGCCCTACGGGCAGTCGGGAGTTACTAAGAAAATAATATCGAAAGAGATATAACGATAAAGAGCAATTAATAATGAAAGTATAGTAATGAGATAATACGATAGAAATAATATAGTAATGAAATTTTTGAAAAAATTAAAACAATTGATTATTAAAATAAAGTTTAAAACAACAATTTTGAAAAAAAATGAACAACTAAATCAATAAATAAAATGATTAAAATGCATTAGAATTTTCTGAGAAACCTGAAATATTGTTTTTATGAAACAGAAAAAGGGTATAAGTAATTAAATAAAATAAATATTGCATACTCACCGTAATACATTGGACTGCTAACAAACGAAGAAAACCAAGCGATGAAAAAGAAAAACGAAAAACAAAGGAGAATGAAGTCAACGAGGAGAAAACAACGACGAAGAAAATCAACAACTCTTAACAATAAATGAGAAAGGAAATGGGAAACAAGGCATTTTTTTTTTCAAAATAACGGTACGTTTTTACCCTATATTGTTACAGATTTTCAGTCTAAATTCTCACTGAAAATTGAGGGCGTTAAGCTTGCCACCAAGACGGTCCAAAAAATTCCCAAATCTCATCCCAGACGGAATCTTTCATGATTCCCGGGAATAGCTCCATCCTAAAGAGCCTTGTCTTGTAGACCCAAGAGATCGCCGGGCATGTCCTCCGGACTCCAGTCGTCGTACTCACGCGAGAATGGATCCTCTCGTCAAAGACGGTCCCAGGCCATCCGAGTTATCTGTCTCTGCAGTCGTATCGCCTTTGTAGCTGCCACGAAGAACACTCGCCACACCTCTTCCAGCGGACCGCAGTACTCGGTCCTACGAATTTTCTAAAAAAATATAAAAAAGAAAACACAGAGTTAAATTAAAGAAAAATAACACGATACAAAAGTAGTCTCAAAGAAAATGGGAAAGAGAAGATTTACCGTATAATAAAACCGCCCCATCTCCCAAAATTGTGGCCCGGCACTGAGTCCTGCCATAGAACGAGTTAGTCTTTGTCTAGCCATTCTAGAAAAATAAAATAAAATATTTAAATTAATAACACAACCATACAAAAAAAAATAATTTTCGAGGATGAAACACTCATATCTTGTAGTATTTCGATCTGCTGAAGCTGAATCCGGGGTCTGTTTGACCTCATCGGGTCAGGGTCAAGGTCAAATTGAGAAAAACCCATTTAATCGGAGGAAATCGGAAATATAAGGTTTTGGGGTCGCTTGATCCGAATGCGGAGTTAGTTTGTCCTTATCAGGTCAGAATCAAAAGCATTTTAAGGTCAAATTAGGAAAAAAACCATTTAATCGGAGAAAACCACCAGAAATATAGGGTTTTGGGGTCGCATAATCCGAATCCGGAGTCAGTTTGACTTTATCAGGTCAGGGTCAAAGGCATTTTAAGGTCAAATTAGGAAAAAACCTTTTAAGCTGAGAAAATCACCATATATTTATATATATACAATATATACTATATACTATATATATAATAGGGTGATTAAAAAAAAATCGACTTTTTATTTCTCAAAGTCGCAAATGATTGTGTTAATACTTCATAAAAAAGTAATTCTGACAAAATTTGGGTCTTCTAAAAAAATTTTTAGAGGTCGCGCCAACAACTTAAATATTTTTTTTTCAATTTTAGTGAAAAATTATGATATAAAAATATCGATTTTCCGGTGTTGCAACAAAAATAGTTAGCACTCAGTACAGAGTTGATTCCCTCAAAATTTGAGCTTCGAAGAAAAAATTTTAGAGGTCGCCCCTGCAGCTTTTCTAAATATATTTTTTTAATTTCTCGTAAACATCTTGATATAAAAAAATAATTCTCTTTGTATCACAGGTTAATATGTTAGCTTTTCATGGGAAAGTAATTCTCCCAAAATTTCAATCTTCTAAAAAAATGTTTAGAGATGCCTCCAATGATATTCAGATATTTTTTTTACAATTTCGGATAAAAATCAAGATATTAAAAAGTAAATTCTTGTGTATCGAAGATTATATGCTAGGATTTCATAAAAAACTAATTCTCCCAAATTTTCAGCCTAATAAAAAAATTATTAGAGGCCACACCTAGCGATTATGATTTTTTTTTTTTTAAAAACGCAACCTGTAAAAAATTTTTTAGAAGGCCCAAATTTTGGCAGAATTACGTTTTCACGAAATATTAACATAATCACTTACGACTTTGAGAAAAAAAGTGCGAATTTTAACGTTGAGTTTAGCCGAATTTAGAAAAAAAATCATAATCGTTGGGTGTGGCCTCTAATAATTTTTTTATTAGGCTGAAAATTTGGGACAATTAGTTTTTCATGAAATCCTAGCATATAATCTTCGATACACAAAAATTTACTTTTTAATATCTCGATTTTTACCCGAAATTGTAAAAAAAATATCTGAATGTCATTGGAGGCATCTCTAAACATTTTTTTAGAAGATTCAAATTTTGGGAGAATTACTTTCTCATGAAAAGCTAATATATTAACCTGTGATACAAAGAGAATTATTTTTTTATATCAAGATGTTTACGAGAAATTAAAAAAATAAATTTTGAAAAGCTGCTGGGGCGACCTCTAAAATTTTTTCTTCGAAGCTCAAATTTTGAGGGAATCAACTCTGTACTGAGTGCTAACTATTTTTGTTGCGACACCGAAAAATCGATATTTTTATATCATAATTTTTCACTAAAATAGAAAAAAAAATATTTAAGTTGTTGGCGCGACCTCTAAAAAATTTTTTATAAGGCACCAATTTTGGCAGAATTACTTTTTCATGAAGTATTAACACAATCATTTGCGACTTTGAGAAAAAAAAGTCAATTTTTTTTGAATCACTCTAATATATATATGGGGCGTTCCACGCCAAATCGGACGGTCTGAAAAATTTTGATTTTTAATTTCCTCAATCTGTTGATATTTTTTAGTACCCCTCAAAAGAGCCTTTCTGGTAAATTTTGAGATTTTTTTGATTACTTGTTAAAAAAATATCAAATTTTCAAAAAAATCGCTCTTTTTTTGGCTTTTTGTTCATAACTTTCTTAATAATAGTCCAAATTAAAACTTTTTTTTTAAATCTTTGTCTTTAGATGGCTTTACAGAAAAAAATACAAAAAAAATATTTAATGTGTTTTTGATTGAGATTTTTGAGTTTGAAATTTTAAATCGTGTTTTTGAAAGTGAGTGTATCTTTCGATTTTTTTGAAAATTTTTAATTTCAAACTACTATTCTTTTAACAACTTTTAAGACCGGTCCGGTCGTGGGGCCTCCATAATTACTATTTTTTTCGATTTTTGATTTTTTTAATTTTTTTATTGACAATATTTTTAATTACAATTTGTCCCAAGGGATATTAAATAATTAGTCTGAGTATAAAATGTTGTTGTATTAGGCACGATATCCATCGATATTGATATCTATTTTGCCTATTTCTTTATTTGTTTGTTTTTCAAGCGGTTGATTAAATGAATGGTTTCAATGAATTTCATTAAATGAATGAAATTCAATGAAGCGGTTGATTAAATCGAGTGGTTTCGCACGTTTAAGCTTGTTTGTTTCATTATGACGGTTTGGGATTTTTCTCGCCAGTTCATTCGGGTGGTTGTCCAGTCTTTTCTGATATCTCTTGCTGTGTTTTTGAATGGTTTCGGTAATATATTCTATTTTTAAGTCGTTGTGTAGGTGTTTATTGGAGATATACCAGGGAGCACTGGCGACGATTCTTAATAATTTTAATTGGTATCTTTGTAGTATATTTATGTTAGATTTGCTGGCTGCTCCCGACAGTTACACACCGCATGTCCAGACGGGCTTGAATATTGTTTTGTATATTAGTAGTTTATTTTCCAAAGATAGCTGGCAGTTTCTTCCGATAAGCCAGTATAATTTTTTCAACTTGATGTCCAGTTCCTTTCTTTTAGTTTTTATGTGTTTTTGCCAGGTTAGCCTTCTATCTAAGTACATGCCTAGATATTTCATCTCATTTGTTGTTGGAAGAAGTTTATTATTCAATAAAACCGATGGGCAGTCATCTTTCCGCAGTGTGAAGGTAATGTGCACTTTTTTTATTTCCAAATTTTTTATTTCAAACGACTATTCTTTTAACAACTTTTAAGACCGGTCCGGTCGTGGGCCCTACATAATTACTATTTTTTTTCGATTTTTGAAAATTTGAAATTTTTTTTCTCTATAAATCACTATAAGTACCGATTTTCGTCACTGTATACTCTTTTTTTACTTATTTTAAATTAATTTTAATACATTTTAATTGTTAATAGGTGTTTAAAATCAATAAGTAAACGTTAAGTCTATTTATAAACAATTATAATAAACGTTTTTATTTATTTTCGTGTTCTTTTAAAAATTTTACATAAACGATTATTTTGTGAACTAAAATACTTCTTAGCTAATATATTTCCGTTGCTTCTTGGAAACAGTCAGCAGCGCCACCACGTGAGAAAGTCATTCATTAAGATGTGCCGCTCTGTGTAAATTGAATAGAAATTCATAAAGATACTATTATTTAAATTAAAAGAAAATATTTTGCAACAAAAAATAGCATTGATAATATAATTTTTAAACAATTTTGAAAAGAACACGAAAATAAATGAAAACGTTTGTTATAATTGTTTATAAATAGACTTAACATTTACTTATCGATTTTAAACACCTATTAACAATTAAAAAGTATTACAATTAATTTAAAATAAGTAAAAAAAGAGTATACAGTGACAAAAATCGGTACTTATAATGATTTATAGAAAAAAAAAAAAATTTCAAATTTTCAACAATCGAAAAAAATAGTAATTATGGAGGGCCCACGACCGGGCCAGTCTTAAAAGTTGTTAAAAGAATAGTAGTCTGAAATTAAAAAATTTCAAAAAAATTGAAAGATACACTCACTTTCAAAAACACGATTTAAAATTTCAAACTCAAAAATCTTAATGAAAAACACTTTCAATATTTTTTTTGTATTTTTTCCTGTAAAGGCCATCTAAAAACAAAGATTTTTTTAAAAAAAGCTTTCATTTGGACCATTATTAAGAAAGTTATGAACAAAAAATCAAAAAAAGAGCAATTCTTTTGAAAATTTGATATTTTTTTAACAAGTAATCAAAAAAATCTCAAAAAGAAACCAGAAAGGTTCTTTTGAGGGGTACTAAAAAATATCAAAAAATTGAGGAAATCAAAAATCAAAATTTTTCAGACCGTCCGATTTGGCGTAGAACGCCCCATATATATATATATATATATATATATATATATATATATATATATATATATATATGGATCATTCCACATCAATTCGACCACTTTTGAACCTGACCCCCTTCGATTTGGCTGAAACTTCGCAATTTTTTTCTACCCCACTAAAGACATTTTTGTGAATTTTTTCACATTTTTTTACCGAAGGCAAAAAGGTTATGAATGTTAAAAAAAATGGCATTTTCTTTTTCAAATAGCTATAACTTTTTCAAAAATTGTCCTATCGGGACGTTTTTTTTTTAAGTTTTGTTTTCGAATGTACTTTTCTGAAAAAAATACAAAAATAATTTTGGAAATCAGTTCTATGGAAAATTTCAGTTTTTTGGAAAAAACCATGAATTTTTTTAATTCCGACACTTTTAATGTTTTTTTTATTTTCCCAAAAAAATCTTTGATTTAGTCCGGAGTTGACCCCGCTAGTTGCTTAGTGGGCCGATTTTTTTTCTATTTTTTTTTTTTCGATTCAAAAAAAAATGTATTCGTTGTCAATTTTCAACTCCTCTGCATTGAAAAATTTTATTTCACATCGAAATCAATCTTAGTAAATAATTTTGAGATATTCTATATCTTACACATAATCTAATTCAATGATATATGATAAGCATTTCACAGGTAAAGCGATTATCAATTATTTTTCTTGTAATACGATTATAATAAGGCTGTAAATGACCTAAAGGACCGATTTGCCAAAACAAAATCAATCGCTGGAACTCATCAATTACATTGTGTCATTCCAGACAAAGATGGTTGCCTTTGTGTCCGAAATTTTTCGAATTCAAAAGAGTACAGAGTATGTAAAATATTTAAGCGCCAAAGAGAAGTAAAATAAATTGACTTGTAGAAGAGGAGTTGAAAATTGACAACGAATTAATTTTTTTTTTTGAATCGAAAAAAAGAATAGAAAAAAAATTCGGCCCACTAAGCAACTAGCGGAGATAACTCCGGAATAAATCAAAGATTTTTTTGGGAAAATTAAAAAAAAAGAAAGTGTCGGAATTTGAAAAATTCATGGTTTTTTCCAAAAAAACTGAAATTTTCCATAGAACTTGATTTCCAAAATTATTTTTGTATTTTTTTCAGAAAAGTACATTCGAAAACAAAACTTAAAAAAACGTCCCGATAGGTCAATTTTTGAAAAAGTTATAGCTATTTGAAAAAGAAAAAGCCATTTTTGTTAACATTCATAACTTTTTTTGCCTTTGGTAAAAAAAATTGAAAAAATTCACAAAAATTTCGTTAGTGGGGTAAAAGAAAACTGCGAAGTTTCAGCAAAATCGAAGGGGGTAGGGTTCAAAAGTGGTCGAATTGATGTGGAATGACCCATATATATACGGTGATTTTCTCAGCTTAAATGGTTTTTTCCTAATTTGACATTAAAATTCCCTTGACCCTGACCTGATAAAGTCAAACTGACTCGGGATTCGAATTAAGCGACCCCAAAACCCTATATTTCTGGTGGTTTTCTCCGATTAAATGGTTTTTTCCTAATTTGACCTTAAAATGCCTTTCATCCTGACCTGATAAGGTCAAACTGACTCCGGATTCGGATTAAGCGACCCCAAGACCCTATATTTCTGATGGTTTTCTCCGATTAAACAGTTTTTTCCTAATTTGACCTTGAAATGCCCTTGACCGTGATCTGGTAAAGTCAAACTGACTTCGGATTCGGATTAAGCGACCCCAAAACCCTATATTTCCGATTTTCTCCGACTAAATGGGGTTTTCTCAATTTGACCTTGACCCTGACCCGATGGGGTCAAACAGACCCCGGATCCGGCTTCAGCAGATCGAAATACTACAGGATATGAGTGTCTCATCCCCAGACCCGAAAATAATTTTTTTTGTGTGGCTGTGTAATCAATTAGTACAAAAAAATATATAAAATACAATGATGAAAAATATGAAAAAAAAATAATGATGAATAATGGAAAAAAGAGAATAAAGTATAAAAATCCCCCCCCCCCCCCCCCCCGGGGAAAAAACCTGCATAAGTACATTTGTTGACCCCCGTTTCCATATTTTTTCACAAATATACATACACTCCAGAAATCTCCCCTCACAAAAATCCCTGAAAAAATCAAATCCTATCAAAAAGTAAAAAGAGTGACCCTCTCAAAAAAATTATCAAATAAAGTCAAATCACACAAAACAAAAATGAGTTAATCCTCGTAAAAAGCTAGGGTTGAATTTCGCAAAAAGTTATAAAATAAATTGAGCTCTATTAAAATATATGTGGTCAAGTACGGGAGGCATTATTGTATTTTATAAAAACTACAAATGATGTTGATGTTGTTAGAAAAAAGAATTAAGTTCGGAAGTACAATTGTTCTATCAACGAGAACAAGAATAAAAACTCTGTATGAAAAAAAGCTCGACCCAAAAAAAAATTACAAACGAAAGAAATTAGATTGAAAAAAAATTTCGGCTGAAGTACTTGGCGAGCGATTCCATCCATAAATGAGCAACCAAATACTTTTTGTAACAAATTTTTCAGTTCATGTTGCTGCAGTCAAAGCGAAGAAGTAGAAATACATAGCACACATATCGTCCGATAAAATGATAAAACTTGGTATGGATCCATTGCGTACCAATGAGGCAAAAACAGTGACCGAAGGGCAAAACTAAAATGAATGGAGAAAAAGTAAGACAACTTTTTAAAACAATGATGGCACAACAAATCTACTTCGTACACATTTATTTTAACAAAGATTTCGACCGTTTATTTTAATTCATCAACATACAATTTTTGCGTGTTCTTTCCTTATTAAGAAATAAAATTTGAGATTTATAAAAAAATTCGAAGATATAGTTTAGTGAACCTATCTTTCTCGCTGCTGGGTATCAAAATACTTATAAATATTTTTGGCACACGTATATCTTTATCGTATAAATTCAATGCTTGACACTTTTTTTACACTGAACTTCGAAATGATTTTTTTTTTCGTTCATCAACACAGACAAAAGTTTTTGACATTTACACCTAACACATCAGCGATATTTCCAACACTTATCCTGGCACACAAATTCACGATTCTACACTATTTTATATGTTTATTAGTCGAAAGACTACCAAATTTTTTAATAAATAAAAAAACGTCCCGAACTGGAAAAAATATGGAAACCTCATCGGCGGGTGAGGTTGTTTTTTATTTCGCTTACGATTTCAGAATTAGGCAAAAGCTGCGGGTAAGCGGAACGAAAAAAATATTATTTTATTCCGTTCCGAATAATATTTTCACTGAACTACAAAATAATTTTTTTTCCGAATTTATTCACCACGCGTCCGCACTTTGCACTTCTCTCTTCCAAAACAACGTTCAAACTTTCCGTGGTATGAGTACAGCGGAAAGATCCAATAGTTGTGACCAATTAAAGCTCGTTGCTTTCGTTGCCGAAAACCAGCTTTGTGGAAATGGGTTTTGTTGAGCCCGAAGATAGCCCAGTCACCTTAGCAAAAGTCCTATTCAAGAGACCCAGCCTCTGGCCAATTTTTTTATAGGTTGTTTGAACCTATAGGAATATAGCCCTAAGTTTTCGTAAAAATCCGAGTTGCATTTTAGCAATAAAAAATTATTGAAAATTAAAAAATCAATTTTTTTTTAGTTATTTTTCTTGGAACGCGTCCTATCAAGAGACTCGGTAGAGTCTCGGGACAAGTACATTGGCAGCTCTGTCGTCTGCTGGCCCGAGGCTCGCCGAGTCTATACTTTCTCTGAATAAAGCGATTCGCGGTGGTGGGGGTAAAATTGGCATGCCATTTTGTCGAATTATGGAGCTCAGGAGCCGTTAGGTATTTTGAAAATTAAACTAGAGATTAATAGAGAAATTATCCTTCGATTGAGCCTAAATCCAGTATGATGAGGCGTAATTGCTGAGAAAAAACTTTGCACAGGCTCAAGATTATGCTAAAATGTCTCACACATCGATGGATTCGTTGTGTCTGTACATGCGCGTGCACCAACACAAGCAAGGACGATTTGTTGCCTTCCAGCTCTATGATTGGTTGCTACCGAATCCACGGTATTTTATATATCTGTAGCGTGAGTCTGTCAGTGTAATGTTCATGACAAAACGGAGTTTTGACTTCACGAAGTGCGGGACGGAGACAATAAGTAAAAACGTTCATCGCATAGTTCAGTGTCAAATAATATACTTTAGTTTATTAAAAGTGGTTGTGTGATCAAGTCTCTGATTTGATTTATCTATTCTGTACATCGGAACGTGCGAGCGAAGTTTTGAAACCCGATGTGTCGGACATACGAGCCATTTAGATAAAGTTGTAAAATGTTAAATTTTATAGTTCAGTGAATATACCATCCCATAATACCGGTGAAAGTATTTTCGTTCGTTAAAAATAATTTTTACTATAATAACGCATGCTTTTATAGGATTTGCGATAAAAAACATAACCTGAACCGCTAGTATGTCTGAGTGTTAATAAATAATGAAATGCGTAATGACATTGATAAATTAAGAAAAAAAGTTATGTCGGAATTCAGCGAAAAAAAAGGGTAGAACATTGAATTTATACGATAAAGTTATACGTCTACTAATAATATTTATAAGTGTTTTGATATCCAGCGACAAAAATAGGTCCGACAACCTATACCTCCGGATTTTTTTTTCAAATCTTAAATTTTATTCCTCTATGAGGAAATAGCACGTAAATATTATGTTAATGAGTTCAAATAAACCATCGAAATTTTAAGTCAAATAAAATGTGTACAAACTAAATTTGTTGTGAATGGTTATTTTAAAAAATTGTCCTATTTTTTTCTATTTATTTCAGGTTTGCCCTACGGTCACTTTTTTTTGGCTCATTGGTATGCAATGGTTCCATACCAAATATGTGTATTTCTAGTTCTTCATTTTGATAATGGTAACATAAATTAAAAAATTTGTTACAGTATAACTGCTTATTTCTGCATGGGATCAAAATTTCTGTCTCCGTGACGCAATGGATACATTCAAACATTGAAAAATTTTGTTGGGCCCAATGAATGCTAAGTTTTTCATCAATTTTCCGCTTTGGTTGTAGCGTTATGAATGCGAAAAGTTGTTTCAAAGAAGACTTTGGGTATACTTTTTCTGATGGCATCAAAATTTGTATCACTTAAATGGAACGAATACCTATAAACTTTGAAAATTTAATAAAGTTAAATGTGTGCCAAGTATTTCAATTTTTTGTCTCTGATTGTGGTATTATGGATTGAAAAGTTTATTACAAAAAGTCTTTTGTCCCTCGATTTAGGATGGGATCAAAATTTCTGTCTTTGAATAGCAATAGATACATAAAAAATAGGTTTTGTGATAATAAATTCCACAAGTTGTTTTAGAAAGTCGTCGGGTGCTTTCTTTTCGATAGTACCAGAATTTATGTCATTAAGGATGTTGAGTACGGATCGTCCCTTCCAAAAATTTGGTGCCTCTTCTCATTTTATTGAATTTTGTAGGAATTGATAAATACTTAAATTTGTTTTGTGATAACGTTGATGTGAAAAGAAGTCTCGTATTTGAGCCTTTTAATGATCGGAAATTCTTATTTATTTATTATATCAGGTTTTAATAATATTTTTACAAGCGAGGATTAACTTTTGGATGTTTTGTCCAAACTTGACCACGCTAAAATCTCGATAGTAGAAACTGTTCATTCTCAACAAAATTTTGATTATTTTATATCGCAACTATAGAAATATGACATAAAATTACTTGGAACTGCAAAAAAAAACAATATTTATGAACAATATTAACATTAAAAGTAGTTTCTCTATTGGCTTTACATTTGTCAACGTTGCGTGATTCGTAAGTTGGCATGACTGAGAACCGTACGTTCGAGAGCATGCCCGATGGTCGCAATAACGGACGAAATCGGAATCGACGAAAATAATTCAAAGATGGTCAAGAACGGAAAAAAAGTTTTTTATTGGAAAAGAAAACGAGTGACAGAGACCGTGTACAATCAAAGAATGAGTCAAGTGAATTCCGGTAAAAAAAGGAAAAAACAAGTCACAGAATCTTCCAGTGAACAATTCGAAAGTGTCACAGAATCGAGCGAAAATAACCTCGAATGTGACACAGATGACAACTTACATAACCTCGAATGTGTCGAAAAAGTTCCGGGTCGGCGTCTCGTCGACATATCGGTGATGAGGGAGAATTTATTTTGCTCATCATGCAAAAAAATTCTTTCGTTGTGCGACATAATCGAGGAGGAGCGAGCAGGACTTGCGTCCGTTTTCACTATCCAGTGCCGAAAGTGTTTGGACACAACGAAAGTTCAAACGGATAAAAAACATGCAACCAAATCGGGAAAATTTCGCTTCGATGTGAACTCAGAGGCTGTTCTTGGTAAGTTTATTAAATGCATTGCTTAACTTATTTTTTGTAGATTCAAAATACTGTTTCAATTTATTGCGTAAAATAAGATGAAAGATATTATTGTACAAAAACTTGGTACGTTGTATATTTTTGTGTGGAGATTAGCTTCGCAGTATACTTCTGTGAAGAAATGTGCTGCGCCGTAAGTTCTAATGTGTATAAAATTTTACTAGAAGGAATGTCATTGTCAACATTTGAAAGAAGCGTACCAGACTTTTGTCACAGAACTATTCCTGAATTTTCAACTTGTTTATAATACAAGCTATTACCGCAGAGATACACTTTCATAGAAAATTTTGTTACGTAGCAATTGATCCACATAAAAAAGAGCTACGTTCCAAGCTTTAATGTTTTATACTGACACATTGCTGAAAATGTACATTATGTTATTATTTTCAGGGACATTGCATGCAGGTATGGGGTACTCACACTTGAACAAATTTCTTGGATGTGTCAATGCGCCACCATTACATTCAAGAACATTCAAGAATCACGAAAGAGAAATTGGACCAATTGTGGAAGATGTTGCGAAAGAAAGCTGCAAGAAATGGACTCAGGTGGAAAGAGAGACCACCATTGAAAATGCCGAAAATTTAAAATCTTTGTTGTAAGCTTTTTTCGTGCTTATTATGATTTAATATTATTGTGATTGGATTGCTCCACTTTTTTCTTAGTACCGCTGCTACTTTACAAAATGAATTGGTTGTAAAATGTCAGTGCGATACTAATAATTTGGAAAGTTCCAACCACTGCAATATTCATGAATCAAAGTGAAACCGAAAAATGAGAATCGAATATTTTTCCCCAAGACATTATTTTTTATTTTCGTCGAGATTTTTATCTTATATATATTTCGTATTCGTATTGAATTGAATATGTCATTTTGTGACATGTATATTTTGAATCTTTACAATTCTTCTAATTTTTTATTCAATTTGTATATATATTTTTCAATTTTCTATTTTTTATATGTCTTTAAGATCAGATATACATTGAATCATGAAACATTTTCTAAACTTTTTTCAATTTTGTGATTTTTCGTTCGGTTATACGTATACTTTTCCGTAATATGAAATTTACTTTACGAATCATGAGAAATAGTCGTAAGTGATTATTTAATATAATTTTTTGAAAATTATATGTAATATAATATTAAATATAATTTAAATATTATATTAAATGTAATTTAAATATTATATTAAATATAATTTAAGTATTCCATTAAATATAATCTTTTGAAAATTATATTTAAAAACGATGTTTGTATGAGCTGAAAAAAAATTAAAAAATCATATGCAAGAAAATCGATATTTATTTTGTACAAATCCTTTTCCCTTTTTTCTAAGACCTCACGATTTGCAGCAGTCCAGCTTCATTGTTGAAGAAAAAAATACAACTGCCGCAGCCTCAACACCTTTGAATTCTTGTGAACCGAATGAAGTACTGGAAGGTCTACGAAGTGAGATTCTAGTTCAATAAGAAATAACATTCGACGACCTGGTGCGAGTTGTCGTATCGTACGACATGGGTTGGAGCACCCGAGGCACCGGTAGGAACTATGATAGCTTGAACGGCCAAGCAGCGATTATTGGCTTGCATACAAAACGTGTTCTGGATTTTACAACACGTTGTAGAAAATGTCGAAAATGTAACAAAGGCCATCCGCCGGAGGATCACAACTGTCATCGCAACTTTACCGGGAGCGCCAAAGCTATGGAACCCCATGCAGCCGTAGAATTAACCACCAAGAGCTCAATCTTGAAAGATTACAATCTTCAAGTTGGCGTTTTAGTAGGAGATGATGACAGCTCGACCATTGCAGCAGTACGTCGTAGCAGTATTCATCCCGTCGTCAAACACTCAGATATTAATCATACCAAAAAAGGTGTTGTCAAAGAGCTGTACAAGATAAAACAAAATCATAATGATTTATCGACGGAATGCATTGAGCAGCTTCGACGCTGTTTCGCATACGTAACTGCTTAAAATAAAGGTCGACGAGAAGAAATGGCAGCTGCGATTAAAAATATTCCGTATCATTGCTTCAACCAACACGATCAGTGCGAGGATTGGTGTAAGTACCGTCAAAATCCGGCAACGTACGAACCACACGATTATTTTCAAGACGAGCAAATGTTTGAGGATTTAAAAATTTTATTCGATAAACTGGCAAAAAACGTCGATCGATTTGCTGCTGGTGCGTCTAGCCAAGCAAATGAATCTTTAAACGCTACAATGGCAAGCAAAGCCCCAAAATCACGGTGTTACAGTTTATCAGAATCAGCCAATTTCAGGTTCGATTGTGCCGTCAATCAGAAAAATTGCGGCGAACAATATATTGAAGCAGTCAAAAAACAAAAATTGACCATAACTCCCGGAGAGCTGACAAAAAAGCATGTGAAACGAATCGACAAAGCGACGTTGGCAAGAGCCGAACAAATGGAAAATTCGGAACGAAAGAAAAGACGCTTATTTTTGAAAAAAAAATAAAACTCGTCTTCGTCATTTGAAAGAAAATTCAGAAGGGACTATTTACTCCAGCAATATGGGACTTTTGACAACAAACGCTTTTGAAAATGGAGAGGAGACTGGCCCTGATGAAAAACAAATCGTATTTTTTGATTTGGAAACCTCGGGTTTTAACAAAAACGCTGACATTCTTCAAATTGCAGCGAAAAGTGGTGATTGCAGTTTTGCGGCATACGCAAACCCGAAACGGCAAATCTCTCAAGGAGCTTCGAACGTGAATGGGCTAACGAACTAGAATGGGAATTTAATGCTACACGGATGTCGTGTCGAATCGAAACCTATAGAAATAGTGTTGCAAGATTTTTTGTCGTTTCTCAAGTCGTTTGGAAAGAGATGCGTCTTGTGTGCTCACAATAACACGTTTGATGCACCTCGATTATTGCGAACTATTGCTAAAACGCCTTTATTCCAAGATTTTGGAACCCTCATTCATGGATTTACTGATACGTTGCCTCTTACAAGAAAAGTCACAGGCAAAAAAGGCAAGGGTGAGAATACTTTGGCGACATTAGCTCTGTCACTGGGTATTCCGAACAATGGAGCGCACGATGCTACTATCGACGTCATAATGCTCGAAGGAGTGTTGGAGAAATTAAAAATTAAAAAAAAAGAGCTAATCGATAGCAGTAAAACGTGGGATTACTTCGTGCAGAAAGAAGCTCGATCGGAACGGTCAGCAGAAATTTTCAAGTCGTTGTCACCCTTGGAAAATCATTGCTCACTGAACATCAGAAAAAGAATAGCCGATGCAAACATTTCATATAATGATATCACTGACACGTATCGTGAAGAAAACGAATGAGGCATTCGCCGATTATTTGGCAAAGATGAAAATCTTAATGTCTTAGTGACAACTTCATCCAGAGTTATTAAGAAAATTGTCAAATATTTGTCAATTTTATAAAATCGCAAAATATTTAACTTTTAAAAATCACAAATTATGCAAGTTCATTAAATATAACAATGTTATGTAAACTGCAAATATAAGAAATATTTATAAATGATCGTTTTTTTTATATCTAACGTAACAAAAACAAAAGTGACTTTATGGTGCGAAATGACTAAGTCGTCCAGGAACGAAAATGACCATTTGAACTTCCCTCTACTTTCACTCTATGCAACGTTGCTGCTATATTCTTGTTTCTTGCGGTGAAAATCACGTTCTTCGTCTTTATTATTTATTTTCTAAAAGACAAGCTTCCTAAATGCGTTGAAAAAATTACACAATATTTCTTATATGTTTTTCCATAAGTGTGATTTTTTTTGTATTTTTAGCATCATTTTTTGCAAAAAAAAAAAAAATAACTGCAAAGTTACTGTAGTTTCCATAAGGCCGCGTGTAATTTGTGGATTCTAATATCTCAGTAACCAGCTTCCCAATCATCGTGAAATTTTTACACGACCTCTTAAATACTGCAGACAGAAGCATACTGAATTTTCAGAATTTTGTCATCATTTACGATTAGGGACTGAACATTCTTAAGGAGGTTATAGCGTTTCTCATGTAAAAATTATTTTCCAACTTTACACAATAAAATTTTATAAATAGAAAGCTTAATATGGTATTAAACTTCTGGCGGAATATGCCGATGATTCATCGTCTCAAAATTGAGATATTTATTGCTGAATTTCGCAATTTTTTGTAAGCTTCCATAAGAGCTCATGTTAAACTTGTCATTTTCAACAATGAATATCTCGATTACTAGACGGTGAAACCTCTCCAAATTTTTCACACATAATTACATGCTGTTCAAGAAGATTCACGCCCAATTTCAATACATTAACTTGGAATAATCCAATATAATGTATTTTTCGTATGATGTCATATAAATATCAATACAACTTCCTTAAAATACAACGGATACCTACAAACTTCGAAAACTTTATAAAGCGATATGTGTGCTAAGTATTCCCACTTTTTGTCTCTGACTGTGGTAATATGAATTGAAAAATTTGTGACAAAAAGTCTCCATTCGCTTGTTGCTGGATGGGATCAAAATTGCCATCTTCGGAACACTGTGGATACATCCAAAATTTCTAAATTTTGATGGATTGATAAATTTTGTCTACTAGATTCTTTTACTTTGTCGCTTTAGTTGTGTCATAATAAATTTTGAAAAGTGGTTTTAGAAAGTCTTCCGATGTTTTTTTTCTGATTTTATTAAAATTTGTATCATTTGATTGCAACAGATACCTACAAGCTTTGAAAATTCTGTGAAGCGATGCGTGTGGCAAGCATCTTCACTTTTTGCTTCGAATGTGTCATTATGAATTGAAAAATTCGTTATAAAAAATCTTCATTCGTTTATTCCTGGATGGGATCAAAACTGCTGTCTTCGGAACACTATGGATATATCCAAAATTTTTAAATTTTGTTGAGCCCGCGGTCCGCTAGATTATTTCACTTTGTCACTTTGGTTGTAGCACAATAAATTTTGAAAAGCGGTCTTGGAAAGTCTTCCGAACTTCTCTTTCGGATTTTATCAAAATTTTTATCATCAGATTGCAATGGATACCTACAAGCTTTGAAAATTCTGTGAAACGATATATGTGAAGAACACCTTGGCTCTGAATGTGGCATTATGAATAGAAAAATTTGTTACAAAAAGTCTTTGGTTGCTCATTTCTGGATGAAATAAAAATTCAGAACGCAATGGATACATCCAAAAATTTTGAATTTTGTTGAGCGCAATGTGCGGTATGTTTTTTTACTTTACTGCTTGAGTTGTGGCACAATAAATTTGAAAAGGTGTTTCATAAAGTCTTCGGGTGCTCTTTTTCCTGAAGTATCAAAATTTTTATCATTTGGAATGCAACGGATACTAAAGAACTTTAGAAGCTTTGAGAAGCGACAGATGTGTTGTGTATTTCCAAGTTTGGCTGCGATTGTGGCATTATAAATCGAAAAATCATGATTCAGAAAGATTTTCTCTACAGTCACTCTGGCTTTGATTTTATCAAAATTGACACGAAGATAATGCAACTGATACAAGCAAACTCATTGGCATGATCCTGATCTAAGTTTGTTTGCTTTGTTAAATAATTTGTTTTAAAATACCCATAACATACTATCTGAACCTGTCACTATATTCAATGAGAATATTGAAATAGCGGTATGTTTTCATTATAAATGGTATTTACAAATATCATGTTTTCATCTCGTTGTCAATAAAAATAAGACTACAGGAACGCATAAACTTTTTTCACAGTGGATTCGATATGTTTTCTATTTCTATACAATGACTTAAAATTGTATTTTTGATGTTTCATTTATTAAAAGTACAACATAATAAATAATAAAAAAATACAACATAATGTACACAAGTTACTGCTATTCAAATACGTTTATTCGATGAAAACGAATTTATAGCTATGAAATCTACAGAACAATTCTGTCTGCCTTGAAATCGCGCTCAAAAAGTTTGTGAATTCAACTAGTTTTTGGAAAACTAATTTGTTTTCAATAATTCATTTCTCAGGCGCCCAGGTTCTGACGTATTTGAGTCTGAATCCAGGAGGGCGAAGCTATATGCCAACAAAATTTGATTGGCTTGCTAATAGAGAAAACATTTCCAGATTGGGAATTTCCCCTCCTTCCTGCCAAGTTATAATCGAATAATACCCTATTAACGAATAACTAACATCTCGACAATACCTCAAGCCTGTAGTTAACTCTTTCGAAAACATTATAGCTTTGTTCGTTATTACAGAAACGAAACGTTCCTATATTCAAATAATCCCAACTATAATAAATTTATGGTGGGAATCTGTCCCATTCTCTTATGTCGAATTAGAAGAGTGAATAGTACTGATTCCTGTCACTGATATAAATCGATGATGTAACGATACGGACACGTTGTAATTTTATTTGTTACGTACAGACTCTATTGGAGTTTATATGATGTGGAATATTTGAAAATACCATAGAAAAAAGAAGTGATATCAAATAGCAAAAATCCCCTCCCGGGGGAAAATTCCCCTTCCACTTTGAGAGAGACCCCTGATTTTTACTTGAATTAGCAATTGTAATAAAAAGTTATGGGCCGGACAAGTACTCTTAACATGTATTTAAACATAATTTTATAATATTTACAATTTATAATATTTATGATTTAACAAGTTTGTTAAGTATTCTTAGTACGTCGATGTTGATATCTTTTGTTCACCAAAGGAATACTTGTCCGAGTATTTATATCATAAATTTTACTGCTGCACGTAACTTAGACAGTAACCTTTTTTTTCTAGACTATAAATACTTCTTACATACCAATTATAAGTAGTATTTTTCTCATCTTCATTACGATATTTTTTTAATGATTCAACTACTGTTTTTTTCTGTGGAAACAAATTCAAGGCAAAATTTATTTGGTCAGAATTGCTATTTGTTTATAAGCAAAAATCGAAAATCGTCAAAAAACAGTATTTATTTTCAACGAAAACAATTTTTTCTTTTCCATATCGCTTGTGCACGATGACAGAAAGCTCTTCGATTTTTTTCTACGCTGTGGGCCTTCGTCGGGAAATTCTATTGAATGCCAAAGTTTTTTCGATGATCGCAGATTGTTGCTAAACTATATCTCGCAGATCGATAAATCTTGCGCGATTGTCTTGGGGTTCAGCTCCCCTACATCATGTATGATCTTCAAACCGATATGTTGATAAACAATCGATTGCGGTTGCAAAAGTGAAATTGAGAATTTTTTTTTCATTTGCAATGAACTGCTTAATTAACAATGCTAGCTCATTTTTGCATAGGACTTTTTTTATAGAGCATGTTATGATGAACAACTTTTATTCGAAACTTTTTTCGATAGGACGAGTTCCAAAAAAAATAACTAAAAAAATCGATTTTTTAATTTTCAATAATTTTTTATTGCTAAAATGCAACTCGGATTTTTACGAAAACTCAGGGTTATATATTCCAATAGGTCCAAGCAACCTATAAAAAAATTGACCAGAGGCTGGGTCTCTTGAATAGAACTTCGTAAAATATGGCCTAAGGTGACTGGACTAAGAGGCCTTTGATTGTTTCATATACAGACACGTCGAATCCTTCTATGTGTTGGAATTTTGCATAATCTTGAGCCTGTGCAAAGTTTTTTCTCAGCAATTACGCCACCGATCATGTAGATTTTCGGCTTAACTGAAGGGGAATTTCTTACTTAATCTACAGTTCAATTTTCAAAATAACAAACGACTCTGGAGCTTCATAATTAAGGCGGGACACCAGTTTAGACTGGTCAAAAAATCGACTTTTTTTATTTCATAAATTGTTAGTAAAACTATTCAAGAATATGTTGCCAAAATTTCAAAGCAAAATTCCGATCAGTTCCGATGCTATGAGCACTTAAGTGACCGCCCGTCGGTTCGGCGCCGAAGCGCGCAGTACACATAACGCTAATGAAAGTTTCAATTCGACCGTTTGGCGATTGGCTCTAAAGCACCTACACGCTGGCTTGAAAATAGTCGAGGTTGCAGCATTCTTGGCTACTGCGTTATTTAATGAAGGAAATTCAGCCCTTCTAATGCTGATGAACGAATTAAAACTCGTAGTTGGCTCGCAGAGCTTCAATTTTGCCGGGAACATGGATGAGCAGCGCGTGAAAAGACAGAATAGGCGCAGCTCATTGGAGATCAAGGTAGCTCGGAAAGCTCGTCAAGAGGAGATGTAAGCCTGAAATGATGCGTTTGAAGAAGAAGAAGGGTTGCCATATGGTGATGGAAGATCTCATTAACCGGTGAGCGGTTTATATAATTAATTACTGCCTTGAATTTCTCGTTTTCGCTACATTTTTTTTCAAACGCGTTTTTCTCGAAACGACTTTTCAACTGGTGGGCATTCTAGCTCAAAAAGTTATTGACCAACCGTTC
The DNA here is from genome assembly GCA_963989365.1 of Rhimphoctona megacephalus. NCBI lineage: Eukaryota > Metazoa > Arthropoda > Insecta > Hymenoptera > Ichneumonidae > Rhimphoctona > Rhimphoctona megacephalus. The sequence goes on from OZ022420.1 coordinate 26,622,039, forward strand.
TGAAAATTTGTATGAATATCAAGAGACTCGGTAGAGTCTCGGGACAAGTACATTGACACCTCTGTCGTCTGCTGGCCCGAGACCCGCCGAGTCTATATTATCTCGAAACAAGGCGATTCGCGGTGGTGGGGGTAAACATTTTATGACGTTTTCGCTAACTGTAGAGCCTAGAAGTCATTTGGCGGCTTGAAAAGCGAACTTTTGACTAATTGAGCGATGCTCTTTCGATTGAGCCTAAGAGCAGCACGATTGGTGGCGTAATTGCTGAGAAAAAACTTTGCACAGGCTTAGGATTATGCTCGATTCTACTACATTCACGAATTTGCCGTATCTGTATATGCGCTCAGACGATACAATCAAAGGCATTTTGATGCCCATCAAAACCCATTTCCATAAAAGCCGGTCTCCGGCGACGGAAGCAATGAGTTGCGATTGGTCACGACGACTCGTCTTTCATCTGTACGGAGTCAACATAAAGTTTGAACATTGTTTTGACATAACGAAGTGCGGGACGTATGAGCAATTTTATGGATAAATTTATAAAAAAAATCATTTCGTGGTTCAGTGTGGTGATATTCGACCGATCGTCCATATGACAGCTAACCAATATCTTTTTTAAAACAGTCGTGAAGTTATAAAGATCGCGGTCAATTTCAACTTTTGGTTAGAGTGGTGTTTATAAATAGACAAGTAAAGAGTGACTTTTATATAGATAGAAGAGTGATGGTGGGCAAATAAAGTGTAATAATGAACCATTGAACAGTGCCTAAATAAATATTTTTTTAATTAAACCTAGCCCCTACATTTTTTTTCCAAACGTAAACTCTGCTACAACGGAATCGAAAACGATCCCTTTTCTCTTTTACCATCAAAATGTTCCCCGAATGCAATAACAAGGTTTATTTAGAAACCATTCTCTTCGTTTTTTCTGTTAACCACGAGAATGGTGTATGATGAACGCGTATTCGGTGAATACTTAATATCTTTGTTGGGAGGTTATAAAGATTGCGGCCAGTTTCAAATTTTGATTAAAGTGACTTTTATCATATTACCGATAGAAGAGGAATAGTGCAAAAATAAAGTGTGATTCAATAAATAAACTTTTGAACGGTGTCTAAATAAATATTTTTTTTTATTAACCATAGTCCCAACAATCCATTTATCCGAACGTAAACTCTAGAACGGAGTTGAAAATGGTGCCTCTTCTCTTTTATCATAAAATGTTCCTCGGATGCAATAACAAGGTTTATTTAGAAACCATTCTCTTTGTTTTTTTTTTCTTATAATTATATAAGAGAATGGTGTATGATAAACTCGTATTCGGTGAATATTTAATATCTTTGAACAGTCGTTAGGTTATAAAGATCGCGGTCAGTTTTATTTGGTTAAAGTGAAACTTTAGGTTAAAGTGATTTGAATATGTAGATAGAAGAGTGATAGAGTGCAAAAATAAAGTGTAGTTCAATAAATAAACTTTAGAACAGTGCCTAAATAAATAATTTTTTTTTAACCCTAGCCTCAATATTCCAATTTTCCGAATGTAAACTCTACAATGGAGTCAAAAACGGTGCCTCTTCTGTGTTACCATAAAATGTCCCTTGCATGCAATAATAAGGTTTATTTGGAAACTATTCTCTACGTTTTTTATATAACCGAGAGAATGGTGTATGATACCACATTAGGTTTGAATTATACATGGTTTTAAACCACCCTAGAGTGGTTAAATACATGAAAATACTATTTGCACTTGCAACCCAAAATGGAATCAAGTGATGCGAAATAATTTTGAGTGAAACGATATTTGATTCGAGAAAAAAAAATTTATAAGTACTTTACCAATTTTCTTTTCCCTATTGCTCATAAGATATAATTCGTGATCAATAAACGTTATAAAAGCAAAACTCGCGTAGTAGTTCGGCCAAAATTCTTTTTTCCGATCACACTTTTGCTCTCGAAATTTGGTGCGCATACTTTTTTGTTTCAAAATCTTGTTTCGTTATGATTACTTTTATTAAAAAACTTTCGGTGCATTCTGATGATATTGGAGTAATTTCTCGGTGTCATTTTTTATGGAATATTTTCTGATCCGTTAATCTGTTGGAATGGATGTTTCAGTGTAATATTTTTTCAATTTTTTTTACAAAATCAAAGAAATTAAAGTTTTTACTTGTTCGTGGTTCTTTTATACGTTGTATCTTCACAGAACTACTGTACGTTTTAGGTAATCTAATAATTGCATAAGTATTGACGGTTAATTATGAAAATAAAACTAATTTGAACACTTCTTAGATCAATATTTCACATTACATTTTTAGTCCAAATATAGTCCCGATATACCAGCTCGAAATTCGATCATGTATCCATTTTCAGCCGAAATCATTAAAAACTCGCTTGAGCGACCTTTAAAATTTTTATTCTGTATTTAATTCTTTCGAGAATCACAATCAGAAGAACAATCTCAAAAGTAAGTTACATATTTATGTTAAATGATAAATGTGTTGATGTTGAAGTTGGCTTCATTAAAATGCAGAAAATTCGTCATTATCTTTTAGCAGAATCGAAAATTATTTCTAGTATTTGATTCGAAAATATTTCTTTCATCACACGTCCGCGGAAAGATCAACCTGCCTTGCAGAAGTCGAATTTTTCACGGAAATGTGGTATAGTATAAGCATAGTATAAGTAAAACGGGATAGAAAAAGGCCAGCGTAAACTGCGTTGAATTGTCTACTTTTCCTCTCAAGTTAAGTCATTCTATTGGGGACCTAATAAAAATATAAAGTCAAAATTGCCATATTCTATCACGGTCGAACCATCTTCGAAGGTACGTTTCTTCATTCTTCATTATACAAGCATGTTAAGAGCTGGTACTTCATGGATTTTTGGGGATGATACTAAAATCAAGAAAAAAGTTGGCCGAGGAATGCCAAAAATAGTTATATGTATTTCTAGGAACAAACTAAAAAATAAGTCAGCGATAACAGAATTTTGTAGAAACATAATCCTCCCACTTTCGTTACATGATGAATAGATACATAAGTTTTCACCATAATAACTTTGATTATTGAATACTCGTAAAAGTTCAAGTTCAGAGTTCACCAAAAGTCGATAAGTAAATGGCAAAATACAGCATGAATGTTGTGAAAAAACATGAGACAAGTACATTTGCGCCCCCCAAATAGTCGTTCCAATAAAACACCTTCCACCAAACAACCAATGCCCACAAAAATTTACTAAAATCCATGCTAAGTTGCTCATATAAAGATCCCTACGCACAAAAATCCTCGCTAAAAACTAACTTATCATAATAAGTTATGAAAAACCGCCTTCAGAAAAAAATTATCATACCCTCAAAAAAACCAAATCCCCACAAAAATTTACTAAACCTAACACAAAGTCATCGGAATAAAAATCCCTTTCTACAAAACCTGTATCCAAAAACCAACTCATCATACAACATTTTATGGAAAAACGCTGTCATTATCTTATCAAAAAAGTCAAATTGTATAGAGGTGATATAATTTAAACCTCGTAGATGTTGGGCGTTCACAAAAAGTTGATAAATAAATAGAGATCTACTAAAGCATAATGTATGTTGCCAAGTACGTGCGATCATATGATGTTTTATAAAATCTCCAAAATATTATGTTGAAATATCATTTCTCTAATGTATACTTTATCACAACGAATTATTCTATTATTTTTGGAACTGTAAGAACTCCCAAATGTAATCAAGAGACTTGGTAGAGTCTCGGGACAGGTACATTGACAGCCTGTCGTATGCAGGCCCGAGGCTCGTCGAGTCAATACTTTCTCTGAATAAAGCGATTCGCGGTAAACAGTTTATGACGTTTTCGCCAATTGTAGAGCCTAGGAGTCATTTGGCGGCTTGAAAAGCGAACTTTTGACTAATTGAGCGATGCTCTTTCGATTGAGCCTAAAAACAGCACGATTGGTAGCGTAATTGCTGAGAAAAAACTTTGCACAGGCTTAGGATTATGCTCGATTCTACTACATTCAAAAATTTGCCGTGTCTGTATATGCGCGCAGATGATACAATCAAAGGCCTCTTGATGCCCATCTAAACCCATTTCCACCAAAGCCGGTCTCCGGCAACGATAACGACGAATTTCTGATTGGTCCCGACTGTGATCTTTCTGCTGTATCTGTACAATGGAAAGTCTGGACGGAGTTTGATAAAATAAAAAATAAATAGTGTGGGACGTGTGAGCAGAGTTTGATTAGACAATAACCATTGACAGGCATTCGTCGTAAAATCGGGAAAGAAAATTTATCAGTGAGGAAAATCGGGAAACTAAATTCGGGAAAAGTAATGATATTCGAAATATCAGTAATGTTTTAACCTATTAGTTTCGGAAGTGTTGAGTGCAGGACGTGTGGACCATAAGGGTAAATTTCGGAAAAACAATTTTTTGAGGTTCAGTGATATATATATATAAGAGACAAAAACTTTAAATGTATGTGTGTTGATAAACGGCAAATGCGAATTTGTGTATATTAACGTTATTTCGATGTTCAGTGGAAAAAAAGTGTTACGCATTGAATTTATACGATAAAATTATACGTGTATCAAAAATATTTATTAATGTTTTGATTACACAGCTGCGTGAAAAATAAGTTCGTTAACCTTTAACTCCGCATTTTCTTTTTAATCAGAAATGTTATTTCTTAATAAGGCAAGAACACGCAAATATTGTATATATGTTGATGAATACAATTATATTTCCCGCCTCGTTCTCGAGATTGTAATTATGTAGTGACTCTCGAGTCCACTAGATGGCCATAACGTATAGAGTGAAAAAGTAAAAAACGGAGAGTGGGGTTATAGGCCCCGGTCATGGCGTCCCATCCACTGCTACTTCATATTCTTTCGTTGTGCGCTGGAGGTAACTTCATGTAGAGTGATTTTCGGGGGTTTTTTTTTTGTTAAATCGAAAAACAATATGTCGAAACGAAAACAAGTTATTATTGGAGATATTGAAGAGAAGATTAGGCGATTACAAACGGAGATCGCAGAACTACAGGATTCATCGGCCGAGGCGTCAGACAGTGAAGAGTCGGGCCGCGACAATGGCGACTCAGAGGATGGAGAGAAGATTGGATTTGATGGTAGGCATATATACAAAAAAAAAAATATTTTACGACGAGTTTGCACGGGAGGCAAAACAGGTCGTATCTTGAGCCCGATGAGCTTGTACGAGAGACAAGACAAATTCGGCGCATTATGAGCCCGATGAGCTTGTACGAGAGATAAGGCAAATTTGGCGCAATATAGCTGATACGCATGTACGAGAGACATGACAAGTCAGACTCAAGGTTAGCTAAGTTCGTACGAGAGACGAAATAGCTACGCATATATGTTTAACATTAGTTCGTATAAAAGATGAGACAAATTTTTGATACAGGGGATTACAGCCCATTATTCGATTCATGATTTGTAGTAAGTAGAGAAAACAACATTTTAGTTTGTGTTTTCTCTGGTTTTTCCTTGGTATAGATTTATAGACAAAGAGAACACAGTGCCTGAGGGCACTGTGTTCTCTTTGTCTCGATCTCCATCAGCATCATTGCATAAATCTATGGAGGAGAGAATGCTCACTCTGTTGGTGTCACAGAGAAGATTGTTCAAATGCTGCCCTCGCAGTCACAGATGCTAGCCGACAAAGAAAAAGAACTTGACGAGGAAATTCTTAAGGTGCCGGGCGAGGATCCATCTGTTTCGAAAGCTTTGGATTTTGATCTTCATTTGTCTATAGCAAGTCGATGGAAACATTGGGCGGAGAAAGGTATAAAACAGGAGGAGAAACAAAAATTATTCGAAAAATACCCCAGAAAATAAGGCTTCATTGCACCGGAACTTAATCAAGTAATAGCAGCAGCAATGTCAGAATCTTCAGTCCGTCGAGACGGATATGCAACAAAATGTCAAGAAGCAGCTGGCTCAGCTTTAATGGCTCTTGGGGCAGCAGTTTCCACTTTGCTGGATGAACCAGAGCGCATAGATAAATTGGTTTTTTTGGAAAATCTTAATGACGCTGCAAAGCTTATTGCTGATACTCATTTCCAAATAAAAAAGTCAAGAAAAGCGCTAATTCTACCAGGTGTATCCAAGCCACTTAGAGACTTGTTGGAAAAAACCAAATCAGACACCGATTTATTCAGAAAAAAATTGACTGAAAAAATCAAGGAGACGAAAGCGTTGGAAAAAATGGGTCGAATTGTCAAAAACATAGATAATTTAAAGACTAGCAATCGAAAAAATCGTCAAACGACAGGCGGTTATTTAAACTTCCGAAGCCCGCAGAGGAAGAGAACTTTTTCCAGCTACGCGGGCTATTCTCGTGCAAACGTGCATGGCCAACAAAGATTACCATTTAGAGGAAAACAACAGGTCTACAACAACAAAGTAACGACGCAGAGACAACCGAGGAAATAAATGAGAGAGTATATGCGGGTAGATTAAGTAATTTTCTGGATATTTGGCGTCAAAATACGAAGGACAATTTTGTCTTGAATGTTATCAAAGGTTACAGACTTGATTTCATTGAGATGCCTTTTCAACACCAGGCCCCACGAGTGCAAATTCCAACTGCTCATATTATCGACTACCAACAAGCCATAAACATGTTAATCGAGATAAATGCAATTGAGAAGTGTAAAACAAGCAAATATCAGTTTTTGTCGTCATATTTCCTAGTACCAATGCCAGACGGCTCTTTTCGTTTTATTTTAAATCTTAAAAAGTTGAACGAATTCATTAAAGCTCCTCACTTCAAGTTAGAAGACATCAGGACTGCAGCTAATCTGATATTTCCAGGTGTGTGCATGTGTACCTTGGACTTGCAAGACGCGTATTATTTGATTCGAATAGAGAAAGAGAGTAGAACATTTTTAAGATTTGAGTTCGAAGGTCAATTATTTCAATTTACGTGTCTGCCTTTTGGTTTATCTATGGCTCCGTTTATCTTTACCAAGATTATGAATCCGGTTGTTCGTTCTTTGAGAATGAGAGGTTTTTCATCGGTGATTTACCTCGATGACATGTTGTGCATAGAATAGAATGCAGACAAGTGTAGAAAAAATATCGGCGAAACGAAAAAATTGTTAAAGCTTTTAGGTTTCTTACAAGGAAACCTTCCCAGGTGTACCCCGCCGATTTTGTTCCGCTTGGAGTATGTTATTCTACATTGAAATCTAAGAGATACCTTTTTTTTTTGCGGAAACTCATATTTAAGGGGTAAAACACACCCCTAAAGTTGAGGTCTCCCAGGGGAGTTTGTTCAGTTCCATATATATGCAGACAAGGGGGCAAAATCAAACCAATTGCATTCAATGCTTCATAAAAAGTTATGACTACTCGATTTTTTTCAGCCCTGAGGGGGTGAATAAGCCGAAGTTATAGGGGTTGAAAATTAAAAAAACGTTATAACAAATAGAATATGCTCGATATGGAAGTGAAAAAAATTGCATAATTAACAGTTTCAAAAGTTGAGAGATACATGTTTTTGAATTTTTCGAAAAAATGCATCTTTAAGGGTGTACTACCCTTACATCCGAATACCTTTAATTTCTGTAGATACGTATTTTTTTAAGTATCTATCTGCTAGAAAATATTCTTTTGGATATAGAACATATCGTGAAATTGTTTGAAAAGATTGTTATCAACATAAAAAAAATCCCTTGAAAATAATCGATAGATTATAATAATCGATAGAACATATGATTCAGGCATTGCAGATAATGAAAATTCGGGTGGGGGTAAAATTTTCGAATGACGAAATTTCGAACAGCTAAAATAGCGAATTTTAACATACAGTTATCGATATATATATATATATATATAATTGTATGTTAAAATTCGCTATTTTAGCTGTTCGAAATTTCGTCATTCGAAAATTTTACCCCCACCCGAAAATTCTTTTTTTGAGAGATCGAAAAGTAGCTTTTTTTCGCGATTTTATTTCAACCGAGTTTTTGATGTTTCATTAAATCACTCTTAAAGAATAGAGGATGAACTCTTAACGTTATTTTCATTTTGTACACTGTTTTTTTTTCTATCATTGAAATTTCTATCATTGAAAATGTCCTATAAAAAAACGATGTGCACGATTCTAGCCGTAATTATTGTCTGAAACAAAATTTTAAAAAGATTATTAATTTGCATGTGTGTCACTATTTTGCTATGGAGGGTTTATTTTTATTTTTATTTCTTTATTTTTTGTTATCAAAAAAATGTTGAAAAAATCGACTAAATTCGTTCTCGTTTTGTTAGAGAAAAAGAAGTTTGTTATACACGTGATGTTTGTTGTTACAATCACGTAGCAGTAAATGAACTGATATCTTTTATCATTTCGAACCTTACTTTGTATATGTTCGTTAGCCTTGCTTATTAGCTATCTGATTCTCCAAGTTGATATTCTACTTCACCTATCATTTAAAGAAGTTTTAAAATACGTTGATAAGAAATATATAACTGTTATCTGCCTCTGCCTCTCTTATTTGACATATGATGGCCTGTGCTACGCTTATAAGTCGCGTTCTTTAGAAATTGCTTCAATTCGATAAGTGCGAGTTAGAAGGAATTTATCTCGTGATAAAATAATATCAACAATCAAAGGCGTGTATAGCTCTGTGCTTTGTTTGCAATCAAAAGTTGTTAAAATTTCCATAAGTTAAGAAATCAAGAGTATTTATTATCAAAAATGAAAGTGAATCCGCTTAATGTGATACGATTAGTTTTGGCACATTTTCAAGCCCTAAATATACCTGAAAGTCCTATAAATAATGATGAAATACAATTAAAAGAAAGCATTGAAAATATATTAACGAATGCTATGCAAGATTACATGGGCGTCGAAACAATCGTAGAAGATTCATTATATTTCCAAGAACCTTACAAAGATTGGGATATGAAAATAGTAGAAGACGAAGAATGGGGATCGGCAATCATTGATTCGGTGCTACCTCCGGATGTTTGTACTACTGATGATGAATCTGTTTCGTACGAGTATAAATCGAGGGCAGTCAACTATTGGAGAAGTGGCAAAACTAAAAATTTGAGCCTATCAAGCATTAAACAAAAATTTAGAAAAGTACAATCAATGACTCAATTAAAAAGATGGGCTAAATATTTAAATAAAGGTGGAACTTATAAAGAAAAAATAGCTAGAATTTGCGAGTACACTTTAGCCAATTTTAAAGCTGCCGTTGATGCTGGTCTTATGGTACATGACATCGACTTAAAAAAATGGGCAATGCAAGCACAAAAAGAAATCGGTCATGAAGATGTCCGTTTTAAGGCGTCAGACAAGTGGGTACACTCATTTAAGAAAGCTCATAGGATTGTTTCCAGAAAAATTAGTAAATTTATCACAAAAAAAAGTATTGAAAATGCAGACAATCTGCGAAAGCTTGCTGAATAATTTGTTTCTGAAGTGAAGAACGATATAGAAGAATATGGGTTATCGAACGTCTACAATTCGGACCAAAGTGGTTTCCAATTAGAAATGCATTCTTGAAGAACATTAACGGTTGAAGGAGAGAAACAAGTTGAATGCCTTGTACAATCAATTGCTTCTACAACACATAGTTATACGATTCAGCCCACTATAGCAGGTGACGGAAGGCTTCCTTTTCCGCTATTCCTGGTTTTGAAAGAACCAAGTGGTAAATTTGGTTCAATAGTGGAATCGTCACTATTCAGACCAGAAAACGTTTACATAGAAGTATCGAAACCTGGAAAACTCACTTCAGGCAATAATAAAAATTATTTTTTTAGAGAATTCCTTATATTGATACATAAGATACTGTTTATTTCTTGCAACGAAGCAAATTGAAAAATTAATTCATACTTTCAGAACATTTTAAAACCTGGCTACAAAATGTCTTCTTCCCCCAAGTTGATTCAAACACCCAAGTTGGATAAAAATATAAAATTAAGAAAAACACCGCAGAGTACAACGGGAAAGATTCAACCTTTGGATGTTTTTGGCTTCAGGATATGGAAAAATTATGTGAAACATTTTTCTGACAATGTCATATTAATGGATTGTGATTTAAATTTGCATTTACGAAATAATATAATTAAGCTTCAGTCACTTGTTCACAACCAATTATCATCTCCACGATATGTAAACTTATTTAGGTATTCATGGTTTAAAAGCGGTTATAATGAATGGCGACCGGAGAATTTTGAAAATCCTGTAGATTTTAGTTTTAAAACTTGCAAAGCGCATTGTGATGTACCCGGATGTCAAAATATTGCTGTTGTTAGGTGTTCATGGTGTAAAAAATCATTATGTTTCCAACACTTTTTTGACGATTTCCACTATTGTAAAGTATATAATGAATAATTTCATTTGTCAATCAAAAATACATCTGTACAAAATACAGCATATAAAATATAATAAAAACAATGATACAATAATTAGAAATATTAATATGGTAACAATGTGATTGAAAAGAATTTTCATTATCTGCGATGCCTAAATCATATGTTGTAACGATTATTATATATAACGAAGACGAAATCGCAATTTTTTTCAAGGGATTTTTTTTTTATGTTGATAACAATCTTATATCCATTAATATATCCAAAATATATTAATATATCCAAAAGAATATTTTCTAGCAGATAGATACTTAAAAAAATACGTATCTACAGAAATTAAAGGTATTCGGATGTAAGGGTAGTACACCCTTAAGGATGCATTTTTTCAAAAAATGCAAAAACATGTATCTCTTAACTTTTGAAACTGTTAATTATGCAATTTTTTCCACTTCCATATCGAGCATATTCTGTTTGTTATGACGTTTTTTTAAATTTCAACCTCTATAACTTCGGCTTATTCACCCCCTCAGAGCTGAAAAAAATCGAGTAGTCATAACTTTTTATGAAGTATTGAATGCAATTGGTTTGATTTTGCCCCCTTGTCTGCATATATATGGAACTGAACAACCTCCCCTAGGAGACCTCAATTTTAGGGGTGTGTTTCACCCCTTAAATATGAGTTTCCGCAAAAAAAAAATAGGTATCTCTTAGATTTTAATGTAGAATAACATACTCCAAGCGGAACAAAATCGGCGGGGTACCCCTGGGAAGGTTTCCTTGTTAGTTAACGAAAAAAAGAGCTACACAGATCATTTGACAAGATGCAAATACTTAGGCTTTATTTTGGATTCAGAAAGATTCTCGATCGAATTAACTCAAGAGAAAAGAGAGAAGTTGTTGAAGTCAATAAAAGAATTCGAGTTGTTAAAACAATGTTCCATCAGAGAATTTTTCGAAATCATAGGAAAACTTGTAGCTGCATGCTTGGCGATCGAATACGGTTGGATTTGTACAAAGAGGATGGAAAGAGAAAAGTCTTTGGCTTTAATAGCGAATAATGGAAGTTATAATGCAAAGATAACAATTCCGCGGTCAATTAGTCCAGATCTAGATTGGTGGAAAGGTCACTTAAAGGAAGGTTTTAGCACTATGAAATCAGGTAATTTTCAAACAACAATTTTTACCGATGCTTCCAACACAGGTTGGGGCGCTGTCAATGGCAATCAAAAGATTTATGGTTTTTGGTCTGAAAGCCAAGCGAGATGGCATATTAATTATAAAGAACTAATTATAAAGAATAAAGAAGAATTAATTATAAAGAACGGTGTGGCTAGGGCTTCAGGAATTGGCTAGTAACAGACGAGATTGTTAGATTTTGCTTCACATAGACAACACAACCGCGATTGCGTATGTGAATAAGATGGGAGGTAGAAGATACCCAAAATATAATGCGTTAGCTCGAAAAATTTGGCAATGGGCAGAAAAAGGAAATATTTTCCTGTTAGCCTCATATATTCCGTCAGAAAGGAACGTGGAGGCAGACGAGTTATCTAGACAGAAAAACATTGATACAGAATGGGCACTCAATTCAAAAGCTTTCACCGTGATTGTTGAGACATTTGGTGATCCAGATATTGACTTGACAACACAACTGCGATTGCGTATGTGAATAAAATGAGAAGTACAAGATACCCAAAATATAATGCGTTATCTCGAAAAATTTGGCAATGGTCAAAAGGACTCGAAATATTAATCACACAGTTAATAAAGGCATCTGGCCCAGGGAAAAGCCAGCTCTTATTAATAATTCCAGAGTTTAAAGAAAAACCAGAACTGCGTGTCGCCTCAACAGTTCAGATTTACTTGGAAAGAATGGCAGAATATAGAGGAACCGAAACTAGTCTGTTTTTAGCAACGAGAAAACCTTACAATAAGGTTGGGGCTCAAGCCATCAGTAGATGGATTAAAGGTGTGATGGAAAAGAGTGGAATTGATACCACAATTTTTACGGCCCATTCGACTCGACATGCCTCTACTTCTGCGGCTTATGTTAAAGGCATTTCATTGGATATAATAAGAAGGACAGCAGGCTAGTCAAAGAGATCAGAAGTTTTTGCTAAATATTATAATCGTCCAATTCAAATGCGGACATCTGATTTCGTGAACTCGGTTCTTAATATCTCCATATGAAAAAAAAAAATACAAATACAATGAGGTTTTTTGACTTTATGATTTGCATCATATATAATATATCTTGTGTTCATTCAATAGATGTATAAGATTTTTTGAATAAAAACAAATGGTTTCGGCAACCGCGAAGATCGATTGTTGTTTGCTCTAAATAACAACTACATAATTGTAATCTCGAGAACGAGGTGGGAAATATAATTAATCGATCAAACGAGCTCGCCGATGACGGGCGAAGTTCGATCGAAATTATATGTACAGCCTCGTTCGAAGAGATTACAACCCACCTTGAATGAGAAATTAAGGAGCCTTGGTCACGTAGGGCCGGGTTCCGTGGGCGCATGAGCGGGGCCCCGCTTTTTTTTCAAAATACACATATTTGTGATAATACAATTGATAATAAATGTATTATCGGTAATTTAATACAAAAATTATCAGTCGCGTATCGATAAATCAATATCATAAAAATGGTATAGCTTCACACCGTCGCGAAACCTCCTGGTACTTCGAGTATTTCGACACTTTAACACTTAATATCTTTTTAGATAAGTCGATAACCCTAAACTTTTTAAATGTATTCTGAATCCTCATGACCGAAAAACGTTACTCTAGTTTTTGTTTAACATCTGTTGCGCGAGTGTAAAAATATTACTTGAGACACGCGTTTTGAGGGTAACTCTTCCATTCAGCCACTATTAAAAATCCTAACTTTAACCATTTTTATCTTTCTAATGTAGTCGATGACCTTGTCTGAAATTTTGCACACGTAAATATAGGTACTTTATCCGTAATATACTAAAAAGTTATTTTTTTTTGTTGCGAAGGCGTTCATGACCGAGGCTCCTTAAATCCCAATCCCTATTTTATTCAAACAATAATCTTGCTTACTCTAAAGCATATGAAGTAGCAGTGGATGGGATATCACGAGCGGGGCCTATAACCCCCACTTTCCATTTTTTACTTTTTCACTCTATACGTTGTGGCCATGTAGTGGACTCGAGAGACACTACATAATTGTAATTTCTTTGAACGAGGCTGTACATATAATTTCGATCGAACTTCGTTTGATCGATTAAATAAACAACCGAAAACTTTAATCAAATGAATGTGTGATAATTAGATTTATTGTATCATCATTATTTTAAGGAGTTTCGGTACAAGTGGCAAAATGTAACCATTTTACTTCAAATTTACATAGTATATTCGTTGACATATACTGGATGTGTCGTCCAAATTTTAATCGATCTTCTACACCGTTTTTTTAAATTAAATATCAAAAAACACTTTTTAACATGGTGAGATGCCTACGGTTATTGGTGAACGACAATTTTACGAATGGAATACTTAGAAAAAATGTTAAAAACTAATTGAAAAACTGCCAAGCCACTAAGTATACTATTGCAATTCCGGTATCCAAAAATTAAATAATTCGTCTACATGGTTTATTAATTATTCATTTATTCATCAACGAAAACGGTGAGTTTTCCCCCCATCGACCGAACTAACACGCTTTTTTTATTTGTTTTCGACGAAATATTGCTATGTGAAGTTGGCGCTTTGCTTGAAAACAATAGAATTGTACCGAGACCGCTTAATAAGTTGTCATATTTTTCTTTATTCAGTTTGGTTGCGTCTTTCGGTCCCTTTTTTATCTCATTGGTATGCATACCAAGATCAAGGATCCATTCGAAGTTTCATCATTTTATTGAGCAATATGTGTGCTATGTGGTTTTACTTCTTCGCTTTGACTGCGACAACATGAATTGAAAAATTTGTTACAAAAAGTAATTTCTTGCCCATTTATGGATAGGATAGAAATGTCTGTCATTGTGACGCAATGGATACATCCGAACTTGAAGACACTTTATGGCCCAGTGTATGCTAAGTTATTTTCCGCTTCGGTTGTGGCATAATAAATTCAAAAAGTTGTTTCAAAAAGTCTGCGGGTGATCTTTTTCTGATGGTATCAAAATTTGTATCATTCAGATACAGCGGGCACCTAAAAAGTTTGACAACTTTATGAAGTGACATGTATGCTGAGTATTTCCACTTTTTGCCTGTGATTGTGGCATTATTAATTGAAAAATTCATTACAAAAAATCTTCGGCTGCTCATTTATTGATACGATCAAAATTTTTGTCTGCGAATCGCCATGGAGACATCCAAAATTTCTGAATTTTGTTAGACCCAATGCGCACTATGTTCGTTCACTTTTCTTCTTTAGATGTATCAAAATGAATTCCAAAAAGTTGTTTCAGGTCTCTTTTTCTTCTTCAGGTGCTCTTTTTCTGATAGTATCAAAATTTGTATCATTGGAATGCAACAGATACCTGCAAATTTTGAAATTTCTGTAAAGCGGCATGTGTGCCAAGTATTTCCACTTTTCGGCTCTGACTGTGGCATATGGATTGTAAAATTTGTTACAAAAGTCTTTAGCTGCTCATTTCTGAACAGGATTGAAATTGCTGTCTTCGAAACCCATTGGATACATCGAAAATTTTTGAATTCTGTTGGGCTTGTAGAGCGCTGTGTTTTTCTGCTTTCCCTCTTTAGTTCTGGTATAATAATTTTAAAAAGTTCTTTCAAAAAGTCTTCGGGTGCTCTTTTCCTGATAGTATCAAAATGTAGGTAATTGGACTACAGCGGATACCTGCAAACTTTGAAAATTTTGTGAAGCGATATGTGTGCTAAGTATTTCCACTTCTCATCTTTGATTGTGGTATTATAAATTTGAAAAATTGTTACAAAAAGTCATTTGGTGCACATTTAAGGATGGGATAAAAATTTCTGGCTTCAGAACGCAACGAATATATCCAAAATTTTTCAATTTTGTTGGACTAAATGGGGGTCATGTTTTTTCACTCTCCCGCACTAATTTTGGCAAAATAAAAATCAAAAAAAATTATTTCAGAAAGTCTTTGGGTGCTCTTTTCTGATAATATCACAAAAATAGCAAAAATCCCCTCCCAGGGAATAAAAACCCGGACAAGTACATTGGTGGTCCCTCGTTTCCTTATGATATCACAAAAAATCCAAAACGCCACTTAATTTTTTTTTTTTTTAATGCTTCCTAATTTTATTCATATCCCGGATGGAAACCAACTATATAGATCACGAAATATCCGGCCAAAAAACCAGACTCCATAATAAATGTTACTTTGAATTTATTTCCACAGAACAAAACAGGAATGAAAACATTAAAAAATCAGCGTTATCAAGATGAGAAAAATACCACTTATAATTGGTGTGTAAGAAGTATCAATAGTCTAGAAAAAAAATGAAAAAAGGTCACCATTTAAGTTACATGCAACAATAAAATTTATGATATCAGTACTAGGACAAGTATTTCTTTGGTGCCTGAGAAGATATCAACATGGACGTACCGGCAACGTAGGACATGCAGTTGGTGCATTGCTTCTGGGATCTCCTAAGTCGAGTAGCTAATTTTGTTTTGGGTATGGCGCGACCAATGTTGCCAAATAGTATTTACTTATATGACCTAATGAAACAACATTGCCTGCGCCGTGACTAAGACAACGAAAAACAAGCAGGAACAGGAAGTTTCACGTAAGATCCCGTGCTTTTGTAATGTTAAAAAAAAAACTTTAATTTATGTCCGTACATTATAGCACAGTTTTGTATGATTGGTAATAATTTGATGAACGTTCACCACCGTACGTTGAGCGTATACGCGCAGAGTACTTGTCCGGCCCATAACTTTTTATTAAAATTGCTCATTCAAGTGAAAATCAAATTGGAGATGCTTTTCTTTACATGCGTTGCTTTTGGCCGTCAGAAATTTATAAGAAAATCAATTCTTCTGCGAATTTCAGAATGGCCTTGTATCATACACAACATTCGACGTTGATTCAATGGCAATAAAATGGTGTTAGTAGACATCATAAAATTACATTAACATAAGGTGCAGTCAGTTATGAAATTTCTGAAGATGCGACTCAGTAAACCATTGCCAGTAATGTAGCGTATCATACTTTTGAAAACTACTATTGCCAGCAGTGAAAGTTATTATACTTTAGAAAGCTACTATTTGTTAGTAGAAGATTTAAGTAACCACTGGTTAATGGTCAAAAGATCAATGCAGGCTATAAATGCACCGTCAAATTTGTATCCAAAGTTTTAAGATCATGCAAATTTCACACAAAATAGTCCCCCTTCGTTCGTTTCATTTTGACGTTCTTGGGCGCCAGCTATCAAAATAGCCCGTTATGTTTTGAAAAAGAGAATTTAAACCGTTATGCGGGATTAATCATAAAAAAATAAAAATTAAATAGTGCGTACTTATAACCCTTGACTTTCGAGAGAGACCCCTGATTTTTACTGGAATGAGCAATTTTAATAAAAAGTTACGGGCCGGACAAGTACTCTGTGCGTATACGCTCAACGTACGGTGGTGTTCGGTATAAATAGAATTCGGTATAATACGGATTATATAGTACGGATTATATAATACGGAGTACATAGTATATTCTATTTATATATATAATATATATATATTGTAACGGTACGATATTTATGAATACGTCACTACTCGTGAATTCGAGCTTCTTAATGGTAAGGAGCAGGTATGAAAAAAAGCGAGAAACAGCAGGGATTTGATTTTAACAAAGAATAATAACATTTATTAAAAAAAACACAAAGATGATTTTTGCTGTATAACAATTCTGTTCAAATAAAGACAATTTTTATTTATTTCGCGTTTTTTTTTCTATTATTTTATTCGCATGGATTCTCTTCTTTTATTTTATTCGCATGTTTGATTTCTTTTCACGGAAACAATGATATTTGTTCTCTTATTATAATTTCATCAATTGTTATCGGTTTGGTGTCTTTCTTGACAATAGAATGGGAAATAATCGATTTATCGCTCACCAAGAATAAAAATAATAAACTTTTCTGATTAATTGTCCAAAATAACCAATTAGAATTTGTAATGATTCGATACAATAATAATAATATTTTCGTTCATGACTCGATATAATTTTACAATAATTGGGTTATTTTGGATGATGAAGAATAAATTATAGACTTATTTCCTTTATGACTCCTTATTTCTTTATTATTCAATTAATTCAAAAGATTTTTCTATTATGAAACCCCAATGAGACAGAAACACAATAAATTTGAATCGATTTCTTTTTGAGTATTCTTTATTATTAGAAAGCCCTATTTAAATAACCGCTTAATAAGAGAAATCGATTTTTGAATTTATTGGAAATCAATAATCAAATAAATTTTTTCAAATTTTAAAAGGTTTAAATTAATCCAAACAGAAATCTCGATTCGAACAGCAAAATCGTTTTTATTTCGGATCTGGTAAAGGTTTCCACACCTCAAATCTTGAAATCGAACGAAGCCGAACGATTCCTGCCCTCTTAGTGTGGAGGTAAGGAGAGTTCAATACTGAAAATCTTGAAATCAAACGAACCCGAATGATTCCTGCCCTCTCAGTACAAAACAAAGGAAAGGTGTTCACACTGGACATCTTTGACCCAAACGTAGCCGAATGGGTCCAGCCCTCCCAGTATGAATGGATAGGAAATCTCACACCTTAAATCTTTAGACCAAACGAACCCGAATGGTCTCTGCCCTCTTAGTGTGAAATTGTGTAGGAAGGTTAGGTTTCTTGCTGCTAGAATCAGAGAGATCGTCTGTTGCTAAGAGCTTCGTGTCTCTTCCGAGAGTGTGAGCTGGAATGAGCTGCCGATGCCTCTGAGCATGGTCTTTTATACCCGAGAGAATCCTTTGTTGTCTTTTAACGGACGCGGATTGGTCCTTAAAATAATCTCGAAGAAAAGTTTTTGCTGTAAATTTTCTCATTGGAGCTTCTCTTTTACTCCGGTTTTTTCATTGGCCCGACGCATGGCTTGTTTGCACTGCGCATGCGTGAGAATTCTTATTTTCTTAATTTTACCTTAATTTGTAACATTTTATATTCTCTTCGTTCCCCTTGAATTTTAATCATTGATTATTTCCATTTGTATTAATAATAATAGAATTTTCCCAAAGTTATTAATAATTGAAACATAATTAAATACGCTCTTCTGATTCGTTAATTTCCTAGTGCTATCGCCATGCGCATGCGCAGACATAGTCAACTTGCTTGTTTCGTACAAAAAAAATTATATAATAGAGAATTTAGTATCCCTCATTGTATGTTTATTCGCACTTTTGTTTTATCTAATTCTTAATTATTCATTTTCTTATAAAGGCCAATTAATTATCATAATAAAATAAACAAACGCGTATTCGGAAAATTAGTTGGGATTTTTCCCGATAGGAGGCGACGCTAGTGAGCGACGTGCGCATCACGTTAGTGCAGCTCTGTTCATGCCACAAGTTAAGATGGCCGCCGACGTAAGCAAACGCGCGTGCCATAAGTGCAGTAAAAACGACGAGAAAAGTGGCGAAAACGTTTTTATATTTATTAAAAAGTAATAAGTGAGTGTATTTCGTTTCAATATATATATATATATATATATATATATATATATATATATAATATAGTATAATAAAGATAGTATATATAGGTATAATACGGATTATATAGGATATAGAAAGAAGAATTCGGTATAAATGGAATGAGCAATTTTAATAAAAAGTTACGGGCCGGACATGTACTCTATGCGTATACGCTCTACGTACGGTGGTGAACGCTCATCAAATTATTATCAATCAAACAACACTGGGCTATCGTGTACGGACATAAATTAAAGTGTTTTTTTTTTAACATTACAAAAGCACCGGATCTTATGCGAAACTTCCTGTTTCTGCTTGTTTTTCGTTGTTTTAGCCACGGCGCAGGCAATGTTGTTTCATTAGGTCATATAAGTAAATACTCTTTGACAACATCGGTCACGCCATAGCCAAAACAAAAGTAGCTACTCGACTTAGGAGATCCCAGAAGCAATGCACCAACTGCATGCCCTACGTTGCCGGTACGTCCATATTGATATCTTCTCAGTCACCAAAGAAATACTTGTCCTAGTACTGATATCATAAATTTTACTGCTGCACGTAACTTAGATGTCGATATTTCTTCATTTTTTTCTAGACTATTGATACTTCTTACACACCAATTATAAGTGTTATTTTTCTCATCTTGATAACGCTGATTTTTTAATGTTTTAATTCCTGTTTTGTTCTGTGGAAATAAATTCAAAGTAACATTTATTGTGAAGTCTGGTTTCATGGCCGGATATTTTGTGATCTATATGGTTGGTTTCTCTCAGGGATATGAATACAATTAGTAAACATTAAAAAAAAATTAAGTGGGGTTTTGGATTTTTTGTGATATCATAGGGAAAGGAGGGACCATCAATGTACTTGTCCAGGTTTTTTTTCCCCGGGAGGGGATTTTTGCTATTTTCTTTATTCAATTACAATCTATATGAACCTAACTCTGGGATGATATTATTATTAAAAATATTTTTTTTGATGCAAAAAGGTGAAAAAACATGGTATAAAAACATGACATTGTGTTCAAACACCTCAAAAACATGCAATTTTCAACTTTTTTGATCTCAATTAGGTTCATATTCTTAGGAAATATGTTGCTAACGAAAAAAAAAATGTAATGATTACAGATAAAAATTATGACTTCAGGAATATCCACCAGCAAAAATCTCGGATGGCGATCGTCCATGGACAGCAGCTTCTAACTCCACTATTTCCGGCGGAAATGACTTGAAAAAATTACAAAGTATACTTCGAAACATGAGTAAAATATCGTCCAAGTTTAAACAAATTCTGATTATTCCTTCCCTGTTAAAAAAATTCACGAAAAACACCAAAATTTTGGCCTCCTAAACTGGTTTCTCCCGTTAAACAAAATGACGTGCCATTTTTACTCCCACTATCGCGAATCGCTTTATTCAGAGAAAGTATAGATTTGGCGAGCTTCGGACCAGCAGACGACAGAGCTGTCAATGTACCTGTCCCAAGATTCTATAGGATCTCTTGATATTGTGATGGTATTTTTGTTGACCGTCACTTAAAACAACTGATTGCGACAACTCTCGCTCCTCCCGCTCGATACTCCGACCAGGAAATAGCCTCATAGGGAATACCTGAAGCGATAGGGTTATTTTATTTTAATATTTTATTGTTAATCGCGTCCCGAAACCTTTTATTTTGTTTCATTGTTTCGGCGAGAATCGTCGAAGGAACGAGGAGACGGTTTTAGCGAGAGGAACAATAACATCAATTGGGCGAAGGAATCGGAGAGAGAGAGGATTTAAAATTCCAACGACAACGTCGGCGTACTTCGAGCGAGGCTCGTACGCATTTATCATACACAACACACCAACACACACTCACTCACACCTCATTTCGGCCACGGGAATTTTCGGGAATCTTCTAGAACATCACCATCTTCTTCGTACAATGCTGTCGGCTATAATGTCTCGTCATTGTTGCAAGGGAGTCGCAATTTTAGATGATATCATCCCTGTTTCTAATCGCTGGCATTTCCGTCGAATTTTTACTCAAGCATTTATAATATTTTGCTTTTCTTATAAGGAAGGTTACCTTACTGTACCCCCACAGCCGAGGTCGAAAAAATTACGTTTTGTAGTTCACATCAAAGTATAAACCCTCACAAAAAATGAGCTGCATACTTGCATATTTAAAGGGTGAAATTAATTCCTCAAAATCGGTTATTTTTTCGTTTTCCGCTGATATCTTCGAAACCAAAATAGATACGGCAAAAGTTTAAATGGCAAAGTTATTCATTTTTCAGTGCTCTGCAATAATATGTAGCTGAAAATTATATAGAAATTTTTTATTTATTTTATTTTCATAAAAAACTTGTTTTTTATACATTTTTCTCTATTTTTTCATAATAAACGTAATTGTTTCGACTCAAAATTCAATGATATCAATCCACATTGATTTTTCCCCTCTCAAGAGCTCATCAAACCGGAGAGTTATTTTTTTCAAACGCAAAAAATGTTATAGATTTGAACTGATGGCATATTCTTATCATTATCAAACTATGAGGCGGACTTGTTAAAATAAAATGGATGCACAAAACTGAACTAGAAGTAAATTATTTACGGGTACGTACGATTTTCTATGTAATTTTTGTTTCATTCATTTCCCGTAGGATTGTTTTGTACGTTCATTGTCCTTAGCTAACATAATGTCATAATACTATTTTTTATATTTGTAGGATTTTCTTTAGAAGCCCTTGAGGCGACAAAACTCTTTAGTGAGCACTGTTCAAGGTGCCAATGAATGATCTCATGTGAAATTTCATAATTCATTTACCGTATTTGGCTATGTTAGAATGATTTCATTTTTTTTCAAATCAAGGACACCATTTTTTAGTAGTTTCTTTTCGAGGTGAAGTAATATTTTGTATAGAACGAAAAAGAAATGAAAGTTGTGAAGAAAAACATAGTTTTCATTTTAACGTAATAACAACAATATAGAGTGGTCATTTTATAACTAAGGTCGCGACTTTTTAATACTTGGCGTTCTTTTTTTACTTTTTAAAAGTTTTTGCCAAGATATCACTCCTTTTTGAAAAACATGACAGTACTTTGCTTCGGGAATAATGAATAGTAAAATGATGAAGTCGTAAATAGTGCAACTGGGTGGATTCAGCAGGAAAATGGTAAAATCGTACTTTATACTGACAGTGAAAATAATAAAAAAAGAAGTACATGTAAATACATTCTTACTTCATAAATATAGATAATTATTTTATACAACTTTGCTACAATGTTTATTTTACACTGAATATCGACATTAATACAGTTTGATTACAAGTCGTTCTCCCTTGACGTTTTCTTATATATTGCCGCTAACATTTGATATAAGAGGTACGTGAAGTGAAGTCATACGGTGGGTACTTTGACGGCAGTTAGCAAAGTACACAAATGTCATTAGACTACCCGAATGCTTCTGACATGCGTAATCAAACTACTCGATTTTCCTAAATATATATATATATATATATATATATATATATATTTCTATCTTTATATATAAAAATCTTTTGACGAAAAAATGTTTGGCCGCTTTTCAATCCAGAATCACTGAACCGATTTCGATGAATTTTTCACAGGAACAAAGCTCATGATTACACTACGTTGTAGGCTTTATAAAATTCTGATATATTGTTTTTTAAGAAAATGTGAAAAAAGTTCTAATTTTTTATTCAATGTTCACCTTTAAAAACTCATCAGTAATTAAAAAATATAGATAAACAAGAAAAGCAAATTACCTATTGAAAGATGATTCAAAAACGAAAAGAATGAGCGATTGCTGGGGTTCCAATTTTGAACAGAAAAAAAGTTACAGCTATTTTCGTGAAGTGATGAGAAATTTCAAATTGAGCATCTTTTTTTGAAGCATTTTATTTGAAAAAAAAACCGAAAAATAATGTTTAAAATGGAAAAAGAATGACAAGAAGATAGATATCCTATTCTTCCTATTCTACCAGGAATCGGGCTTTTTTCACCATTGATGAACGAACGAGTTGATCATTGGTCTGGAAAGTAGATTGGATCAACTGTGTTTTTCCGAACTTATATTTGAAAACTATGCACGCCAAGTTTTTATGAAATCTTTGCAGTGAATTTTTGCGGTACATACGTGTAGATACGTCTGTCTACGTGCTCTTGAACGTGTGCATTTGTACGCGTACGTCGGCTTTTTTATGTAATTTTTCTTTGTATTATTTTCTATGGAATTGTGTTGTACGTTCATAGTCCTTAGCTAGCATAAAATGATAATAATAATTTCTTAATATTCGCAGAATTTTACTTGGAAGCCCTTGAGGCGACAAAACCCTTTAACAGGTACTATTCAGGGTGTACATGATTCCCTGCGGAATTCCGTAGTTTATTCACCATTCTTGGTTATGTTAAAATGATTTCATTTTTTTTCTTAATCATTGGCAATAATTTTTAAGGGAGCTTTCCAGTGTGACAGCCCGAAAAATCGCTGTTTTTCGCGATTTTTTTTTTTAAAGAAAAAATAATCTAATCAGTCTGGTTTTTTTTGTATATTAATTGGGTATTGAAGAATACAAAACAATTTTTTAAAGATCGATTTATTTATTAATTAATATCTATAAAAATGATGAAACAATTGTTGCAGAAAATGCACTTGGATGTGGTGTCCACGTTGGGGGTCACAATTTTGATCTGAAACAAAAAACACAAAAAGATTATTGATCGGTATATAATTGGCTTTCGTGCTATGGAGGCTTTTTTTTTTTTTTTTTTTTGCAAAAATGGCGCCGGTTTGAACAAAAAGTATCGATTTTAGCATTTTTTTTTGGCAGTTTTTTTTACAAAAAAATAGGAAGATGTCAAAAAAAAAAGCTTCCATAGCACGATAAACAATGACGTTAAGAATATTGTGTAAAAAATTCAACTCGATAGCTTTAAAACTCTGCCCTCCAAGTTGGACACCGTTTTGAAAAATGCTGTTTCGAGAAAAACGCGTTCAAAGTTTCAAGTGAGGAAATTTTAGGTAAATCGTTTACTTGCGGTCAATCAGCGATGCCAGGTCCATACAATATCCCTTCTGCTTCTTCGAAAAGATCGTGCTCAATGGATTGTTCAGTCCGACGAGCTGTCCTCGCCTCTTTGCTATCCAGGGACGCCCGGCGGTTTGCTTGGGTGATGCGCGCATTCTTGTACTTAGCGGCGAAATCTGCGGCGCTCGGCCCTATCGTGCATCCCATCGTCTCCAAAATTTTTAAAATTGGGTCGTAACCTTCATTGAAGGTGCACACAGCACACTGCGTAGCGATTTCTACTATCTGCTTGCCGCAGAATACGTGCTTTGGGGCTAGTTGCCACACACAGTGATTGAAGCTCTCGTTATTGTTTTGACGGTGTCCATCACCGGACACCGTCAGAATATCGCCCCGATTTTCTGCTTCCAAAGTTTTTTCCTTCTCTTCGGTACCTGCTTTTTTCACGACGGCCTCGTATATTGATTTCGCTGCAATCTGCAGGATTTTCACGATTCCATAATAGGTGTTATTATTGAAGTTTGCAGTTAAATCCATCAAGGCGATAAAATTTCTAATGCCATTTATGCCGATGCCGACCAATCGCATGGCAAAGCAGAAACGACGATTGATTTCATAAGCATTTTTTATCAAAGGACAAGAATCTATCTCGGCCGGATCTGGACACGAACACTGAACACAAATTTTAAAGCCCAATCCGCGAATCGATTTTTTAAAAAACTTCACGTCGCTATTACACTTTTTGCACTTCAACAGTTCCTGAAGAGCGCCGAAAACCAAAAAGAACTCCAAAATCACATAGCTAAACGTTTGATCGATTCGGACTTCAAACTCTGGACTCTTTTTCAAGATTTTTGCTGCCGAAGTGCTCGCAAACGTTAGATCCGTTTCGATATCGTGTCGATTTGTTCCCTTGAAACCCGCGGATCATTTTCGTTCATTTCGCGGATGTCCGCTTCTCGAGCCTTTTCTATCCTGCCACGCACATTTCTCTTTCGTAGATCTATCCATTTTGAATGTCGAAACCGAACTGAAAGACGAACCGGACTCACGTTGGAAGGTACACGAGCAGGTAGGAACGAGACAATAGAAATAACGGTCGCACGGGCAGACGGCCGACGCGGCAGCTGTAGCGCTCCGTTGCCTTCTTCCAAGAAATGCTGTACAGTAACCGAAATAATCTGAATTTCGGCATGAAAATTTCAGGGAATATTCGGAAGAGTGTATACTATTCGATAAAGCAAAAAAAAAATCGATTTTTTGAAAATTTCACACTGGAAAGCTCCCTTAACTATAATTTTTTTCGATATAAAGTAACTTTCGCATATGACAGAAAAGAAATAAACGTTGCGAATCGGTTTTTTTTTTCAAAAATTAAGGCCAAAACTGTTCTAGAACGCTTTTTTCAAGGTAAAGTAACTTTGAGCATATTCCCATAGTAGAATGAAAATTGCGAAACTGTTTCATTTTTTTTGACATCAAGAACCACGTTTTTTGATGATTTTTTTTTCGAGCTAAAGTAACCTTTTGCGTATTGCGGGAAAGAAATGAAAGTGAATATTTTTTCATTTTTTGGAAATTAAGGTCAAACATTTTTTAATTGGTTTTTCCGAGGTGAAGTAAGTTTTAAAGTAATAACAAAAATATAGAATTATCACTTTATAACTAAGGTCGCGATTTTTTAATACTTGGCGTTCATTTTTTACTTTTGAAAGTATTTTTCCACAGATTTCCTTCTTTTTGAAAACCGTGATATTTACCAACTTTTCTATAAAAATAATTTTTTTTTCTTATTTTCAAAGATAATGATTTTTGAGTCGAATTTTTCAAAGTTAAATAACTTCCTTCATATGACAGAACAAAAATTACTGTACTAAACAGTTATTTTTTTCAGTATTGGCAGACAAAAACTGTTTAATCGGTTTTATGCGAGGTAAATCAATTTTTGGCATGTAATAAAAAAGGAATGATAGTTGTATATAGCGAGATTTCTTTTTTTAAAGTAATATCGGGAATGTAGGGTAGTCACTTGATAACTAAAGTCACGATTTTTCTATACTTGGCGAACTTTTTTTTACTTTTTTAAAGTATTTTCCCACAGATATCACTCCTTTTTGAAAAACGTGATATCTATCGATGTTCCAATAATCCTGAAAGAAATTGTACGCTCCCGGTAAAAACGTGCTATGTTATCATGGAACTATTGTTGTTGAATGACTTAGAAAAGAAAGGTTTGAATAATATAATAATTTTGAAAAAAAAGATTTTTAATGAAAACATCATATGCATTTATAAAAATCACCAAAATCATTTTACGTGAGAATGAAAAACATCTGCTAATTAGTCCAAAAATATTTTGGTTAAACAACTGTTATTTTGTTCACAAATGTGTAGAAAAATTTACGTTGAAAATCAGTATTCGTACAGTTCCATAGATGACTGATTTTTCCAGATTGTTGCCCAAATACGAAATTTCCGAATTATTAACTAATAAAATTTTCAGTTGAGAAACTTGTTATCATTAAACTTCAATTATAAAATAATGTTTCGTAACCAAAATTCGAAGATATAAAAACAATACGGTCGACTGGGCGAGGGCACTATGGTTTAATTTAAAAACGAGATTTTATTTGTGACTCAATGACTTTAACTCACTGAAGCTTTCAATTACAATTAGAAAAACATTAAATTGTTTCAGTATTCATGAAAAATTCAGTTGATTAGAATCATCGAGTTCAGTTTAAAATTCGATTTAAGGTGATCTATCAGTTGCATGAGTGGGGGGTCGGTAACTGAAAAGTATATACACGTTTTTCTCGGACACGCTTGATATTTCGAGAAAACGGAGAGTTACACGTTATTTTTTTCTTATCAGGGAATAACGTGTAACTCTTCTTTTTTTCGAAATATCAAGCGTGCGCGAGAAAAACGTGTATCTACTTTTCAGTTATCGAACCCCCACCATGCAACTGATAGATCACCATAAGCAATTGTACTGACCCAAAAATAGGCTTTTCGACTTTGCCGGAAACTTAAAGAAACGATTTACCATCCACAATTAATTTGCATGTGTAGTCCGTGTGTGTAAAAAATTCTCTCTCTCTCTCTCTCTCCCCCTCCCTCCCTCCCTCTCTTCCCCTCCCTCCTTCCCGCCCTCTCGCCCTCCTCGCCCCCTCTCTCCCCTCCCACTGCCCGCCCCCTCTCCCTCCCCCTCTCTCGCTCCCCCTCTCGCCCCTCCCCCCTTCGCCGCTCCCTGCCCCCTCTCACCCTTCCTCTCTCAGCCTCTCTCTCCCCCCCTCCCCCCCCCCCTCTCTCTCTCTCTCTCTCTCTCTCTCTCTCTCTCTCTCTCTCTCTCTCTCTCTCTCTCTCTCTCTCTCTCTCTCTCTCGCCTCTCTCTCTTGCCTCTCTCTATGTTGTGCAAATAAACTATTATTATGTGAGTCAGAGTCCAGGAAAAAATAGTGAAAGTGATTATCGGAAAAAGTGCAACAAAACATACCGCAAAAACAAAAAAACAGTTATTGAAGTGTCAAAATTAATCAACTGTAATCGAATAAACGGAGTGCTCGTGGATGGACAACGGACATAACCTCAAAAACTATAGAAACTTTAATCATTGACTGAGTGTTGAATTATAAATATATATTATTTTAAGACCACGGGTTATCATTGAAAAACGTGGCCAAACAGTTTATCTATGTTTTTAAGTGGTTTATATAAGGACTGCGGATTAATATATTTCGAGGGTTGTGTGTAGGGGCTAACTTCACGGAGGTGAGCACTGGGCTATAAGGAATAAACAGTGACAACCAATCTGCGGAACCTGACAGAAAGCAGTCGTGCCTAACCCAAGGATCTGTGATATACTTGAGGCTAACTCCGTCATCTTTCCGTACAGGTCATATAACCACTTACCAGATCAATCCCGTCAATATCGTCGAAATTACCATCAAGTAAAGGGTTTTTGGAGTAAAAACATGAAATATGCCTATTGATAACATGGAGAAAGATGTTATATGCAAACTATCGTCATGTAAAAAGCGAATAGTAAAAAATTATTATGAATGTCTAACGTGCATGAAAGAATTCCACCACAGCTGTGCGGATGTACACAAAATATACAAAGATAGTCAGCTCGTAAAATGTACTGGAAAAATAGAAGAATGAGTGAGAAAGCATGTTAATCTGAACAAGAGAGAGGAGAGAAAGACAAAAAGACAACGAGAAGAAAGTGACGCTGATGAAATCGAAGATGAAATGACTCTCAATGAAAACATACAGGAAATATTAGAAAAAATTAATGGTCTGAGTGAAAAACATATGGAATACGTGGAAATTAAAGAAAACATATATAAAATAGTTCAAACTCAAATCGAAAAGTTTAAGGGAATAATGATTAGCGAACTTTTGAAGAACAGAAAAGAAGAAATTATCGCTATGCGAAAAATAATCCAAGAAGAAGTTAACAAAGAGACGAACCAGTTAAAATCAGAATTAATCGATATAAAAAGACAACTACACGAAATAAGGACCCAACAAACCGGTGAAAAGAAGAATATGATGCAAACAAACGCCAGTTTAACACGTGAAAAAATTACGTACTCGGATAAAGCTAGAAGATCACAAGCAGAAGAGATAGTTGTAGAACCTATGGCAGAACAGTCTAGTGAAAAAACCGTAGAACTGATTAAGAATAAAGTTGATATAATGACTCTTGAAGTAGGAATAAATAAAATTAAACATGGACAAAATGGGAAAGTGATATTGGACTGTGAAAAAAACACTGATAAAGAAACACTAAGTGAAGCGCTAAAAGAACAACTAGGAAATCAGTGTAAAATAAAGGTTACAGACAAAAAACTCCCAAAAATAAAAATCGTTGGAGTTGAAGAAGACTTAGAAACAATGGAAAACGAAGAGGTAATTGAGAAAATAATGAAGCAAAATGAATTTAACAAGAATGCGGAGGCTTTCCATATGAGAATACTTAAAAAAAGGAAAAATTTTAGAGGAGACTGTACTATCATAATAGAAACTGATCCAAAAACACACAAAATGATAATAGAAGGAAAGAGAATAAAAATAGGATGGAAAAAATGTTTAGTATTCGATTTCGTTAGTGTCATCCAATGTTTGAAATGCTGGGAATATCATCACACTGCAAAAGAATGTCAAAATAAGATCTCGTGCAAAAGATGTGCGGGTCCTCACGAAGAAAAAGAGTGCAAAATAAAAACAAAAAAATGCAGCAACTGCCTCCATATGATAGAGAAGTTCAAACTAACCGGAATAAAATTGGAACATGAAGCAACAGATAGAAGATGTGAGGCCTATCAACATATCGTAGTTAGGGCACAGAAGAGCATATTGTATTATAAAGAATAGCAACCGAAGTATAAGGAAAAATGTGATCGAGTAAACATAATAGTGCTCAATGTACAGGGTTTTCTAAAACACAAGGATGAAATAGAAAAATTGACAGTAGAATGTAAACCAGAGATCCTATGCTTAACGGAAACACACATCGTAAAAAAAATAAGTGACCATGAAATAAAGATATCAAACTATGAGGTGATAAGATGTGATAGTGAAAACAGTAGGACTGGAGGAGTTTTGACGTACCTGAGAAAAACCATGAAGTATGAGGAAATCACGAACACGACCAACGAAGGAAACACATGGATTAACACTCTAAAAGTGAAAGGACGACATGAAGAAATGGTAATATGTAATATCTACCACTCCCCCAACAAAAGCGACGGAAAATTCATCGAAGTGTTAACAGAAGAATGTGAAAAAATTATAGATCAAGGACACGTTATTATGTTAGGCGACTTCAACATAGATGTAAGTAAAAAGAACGGATATGAGAAAAGGCTACAGCGTAATCCAGCCAGATTAGGTATCCAACAGTACGTGAAAGAACCCACCAGAATAACAGAAAATTCGAAGACGACAATAGATCTAGTATTTTCAAATTTCCATGTAGAAACACGTGTGCTAGCTACACCAAAAATTAGTGATCACCACATAGTACAGATTATACTCGTAGGGGGAAAAAAGCAAGACGATATCAAAGAAATCATGATGAGAGACTATGCACTGTAAAAAAGATTTATTTGATACAAGTAAATCGATTATTTGTATATTATCCAGTAATTCGGAATTCGTATAAAATAAATATATCTTTGATTGAAGTAAATTTATTTGGCTCAAAATTGATTTATTTGGATAAATGTTCGTTTTATTTATTGCGAAGAAAAATGTATTTGCTTCCAGTAAATCCGAATTACTTGGACAGGATTACTTGGATCAAATAATTTTTTTTTACAGTGTGCTAACTTCAGCAACGATACATATATTGACTTATTGAATGAGAATATTAGTAAAGACAGCTATGACATAAATACGACTTTAAACCAGATAGCAGATAGTTATATAAAAAGGACCACAGAAACAATTGACGAACTAGCCCCACTAGTGAAAAAAGTAATAAAAACGAAATGGGAAAATAAACCATGGATATCAAATTTGGTCAAGCAAGCAATAAGAGATCGAGACGAGGCATATAAACATGCAAAGATAACTAATAAAATAGAAGATTGGCGCATTTATAAAACAAACAGAAATCAAGCAGTACAGATGATAAGAATGGAAAAAAGAAAATATTATGAAAATAAAATTGACATAAATAAAGCAGACTCGAAAAAAATGTGGAGGGAAATTAAAGCACTAATTGGCACAAAAAAACAAACAAATGAAGTTGATAGTATAATATTTGAGGGGCAGAAGTATACTGATCATGTAGAGATAGGTGAAAAGTTTAATGAATATTTTATAACTAGCGTAGACGAAATTGTAAATACAATAGAAACAGTAGAAACACCAGACCAGAACGTACAAACCGCACAAACGAAAATGGAAACATTTAAAAAAGTTGAATACGAAGAAACGGACAAAATAATGAAAAGTCTTGAAAACAAAAAAGGAACAGAAGAAGGCATAACCTCGGACATAATGAAATTAAATTGGAGAGCGAATAAAGAAATATTTTTGTACTTGATTAATAAGTCGTTAGAAAATGGAGTTTTCCCAGAAAACTGGAAAACATCCACAATAATTCCAATACCGAAAATAAAAGGAAGTAAAAAAGCAGACGAATATAGACCTATTAATATACTGCCGATTTATGAAAAAAATATTGAGCGCATTGTACAAGTAAGACTGCTTGAATATTTGGACAAATATAATATTTTGACAGAACAACAATCGGGATTCCGAAAGGGAATATCGTGTGAGATGTCTTTGCAAAAAACATTAATTAGATGGAGGGAGAATATGGACAGTGGCGACATGATCGGTGTTGTCTTTATAGACTTTAAACGAGCGTTTGAAACGATTGATAGGAGCCTATTAATAAAAAAACTGAGTAATTATGGTATCGGTGGGGTCGTACTTAAATGGATTGAATCCTACTTAACCAACAGAAAACAAAAGACAAAATAAGGAAATTTCATGTCATCTGGAAAAGAAAATAATCATGGTGTACCACAAGGATCAGTCTTAGAGCCCCTCTTATTCATTATTTATATAAATGACATAGTCAAGCATCTACAATATGCCAGCTGCAATATGTTTGCCGACGATATGATTTTATATGTAAATAGTGATGATGCTGAGATAATAGAAAATAGAATGAATAATGAATTACAGAATATCACAATGTGGCTGAAATGGAACTCGTTGAAATTGAACATTAAAAAAACCAAATTCATGATCATAAGAGATTCGAGAAAGCGTATAAGGCCAAATCATTGCAAAATTGAAATCGATGGAGAAGCAATAGAAGAAGTGGATGAAACGAAATACTTAGGAATAATAATTGACAAAAACTTATCGTTCATAAAACAAGCAGAATATATAACGAGTAAAGTTGCACAAAAAGTTAACTTCTTATATCGAATAAATAAACATATCTCCATGTATACTAGAGTCACCATCTATAAAACCATAATAGCACCGCACTTTGAATATTGTAGTACAATAATGCTAAATTTTAACACAGAAAGTATGCGCATGATACAAAGAGCTCAAAACAGAGTGATGCGGGCTATCCTGCGATGTGATAGATATACACCTGTGAGACTGATGCTGGAAACACTATGCTTCCAAAGTATAAACCAAAGATTGTTTTTTAATATTTGCATGATAGTGTACAAAATGATTAACAATATAGGGCCAGAATATTTAAATAGAGAAATTATACAAAGACATGAAATATATAACTACAACACCAGAAACCGAAGTACAATAAACGTGACGTACTGTCGAACAGAAACGGCAAAGAAGTCGTTGACGAAGAGAGGATTCTCAATGTTCAATGAGCTACCTGAAGAAGCACGGAGAGAAATGAATATCAATAACTTTAAGCGAGCGCTAATTAAATACGTGAAAGAGAAAGTGCCAGCGATACCATAATACGAAATGTAAAAACGGTAACAAACTGTATATAACGAAATAGCAAAGGCTAAATAAAGACATATCAATCTCTCTCTCTCTCTCTCTCTCTCTCTCTCTCTCTCTCTCTCTCTCTCTCTCTCTCTCTCTCTCTCTCTCTCTCTCTCTCTCTGTCTCTCTGTCCCGCTGTCCCTCTGTCCCTCTGTCCCTCTGTCCCTCTATCTATCTGTCTCTCTGTCTCTCTGTCTCTATCTCTATGTCTCTCTGTCTCTCTGTCTCTCTGTCTCTATCTCTATGTCTCTCTGTCTCTCTGTCTCTCTGTCCCCCTGTCACCCTGTCTCTCTGTCTCCCTATCTCCCTGTCTGTCTGTCTCTCTGTTTCTCTGGCTCTCTGTCTCTGTTTCTGTGTGTGCATCTACATGTGTAAGTGTGTGTGTGTGTGTGCGTCCATGAATCTGTGCCTGTACCTGTATCAATGTGTGTGTCCGTGAATGTGTATCTGTATCTGTTTCTGTGTGTGTCTGCATCTACATCTGCGTGTGTGTGTGTGTGTGTGTATCTCCATCTGTTTCTATGTGTGAATTTTATCTGATTGAGTGTGTTCATCTGTATCTGCATCTGTGTGTTTGTTTATGAATCTGTACCTACATCTGGATGTTAGTGTATCCGTGCCTGTGTTGATGTTTGTGTGCCTGTATTTCTGTGTGTATCTGTATCTGCATCTGTATGTGCATCTGTTTCTGTTTGTATGTGTATATCTGAATCGACGACTATGTGTGCAATAGCGCGTGTGCGCGCATGTATGTGTGTGTGTGTGTGTGTGTGTGTGTGTGTGTGTGTGTGTGTGTGTGTGTGTGTGTGTGTGTGTGTGTGTGTGTGTGTGTGGGTGCGTGTGCGCGCGCGCGCGTGCGCGTGCGTGTATGTCTGAATCTGTGCCATTGTGTGTATCTGTATCTGCATTTGTATATATGTGTGTCCGTGTATCTGTGTCTGTGCCTGTGTAAATTTCTGTGTGTGTATCTGTATCTGTATCTGTGTGTATCTGTATTTGTTTCTGTGTGTGTATTTGTATCTTCGCTGAGTGGGTGTGATTGTGTGTCTCTCTCTGTGTGTGTGTGTGTGTGTGTGTGTGTGTGCGCGTGCGTGCGTGCGTGCGTGCGTGTGCGTGTGCGTGTGCGTGCGCGCGCGCGCGCGTGTGTGTGTGTGTGTGTATCCGTGGCTGTGTGCCTGTATGTCTGTGTGTATATCTACATCTGTTTCTATGTGTGTATTTGTATCTGATTTTGTGTGCGTATCTGTATCTGCATCTGCATGCTGTGTATGTATCGGTATCTACATCTGTATTACTGTGTGTATCTGTGACTGCGTTGATGTGTGTATGCCTGTATCTCTGTGTATCTGTATCTGCATCTGTACGCGTGCGTGTATATCTGTTTCTGTTTGTATGCGCGTATCTGAATTTACTTCTGTGTGTGTGTGTTTATTGCCGTGTATCTATACTTGTGCATCTGCATCTGTATGTGTATATATGAATGAATACACATATTTGTATATGTGTGTGTGTGCATCTGTATGTCTGGATTTATTCCTCTTATTGTGTCTCTGTACTTATGTCTGTATGTCCGTGAAATGGGTTTTTCCCCATTGTTCATTTTTTATTTTTTTATATTGTTTTTCATATGTAATATAATATATATATATATATATATATATGATATCATAAAAATACTTTAAAAATTGTAATTTTGTCCTCTCGGGGGGCTCCGCTCCCTCTCCCCCGCGCCGGGGGCTCCGCCCCCCGGACCCCCGCGGAGGCCTTCGCCCCCTGCGACCCCCATTGCCCCGGGTTCAATTAGTATATTGGTTAAAAATTTTTTTTTTTCCAATACTACATTTTCCTATATCGCTGTCTCTCTCGCTCAGCGACGCGCGATAAGAGGGGGTAGTCTCGTTTAGCGGACTGGCCGACTGCAGGGTGGACAAATGTCTACCAGTCTCGCAAAGGACGTATGTCCAAATGTAAACAAACGCTACTTACGACTTTCTGACTCTATGAGAAATCCACGAGACAGAAATCCTGAAACATTCGATTTTAATTCACAAAATTATCATATCTCGGGATTGGGTAGACGGATCGACTTGTACCAAAGAGCAATAGAAAGAGAAAAATTTAAAAAAAATGATCCCCGACTTTCAGATTATTTACTCAACCCGTTCCTCCGTGAGAGCGGTTTGAAAAAAAGGAAAGCCCGAAAATCGTCATATTCGCGTATATAAGAGTGCGGCAGGGCTCGCGCAAGCTTTTCTTTTAATACTTGGCGTCGAGCCGCTACCGCGTCTCTTGATCCTTATAATTCGTTGTTACATTATAGATATATCAAGGCTGGTAGGCATCTATTTTTTTTATTTTATTTTATTTTATTATATATTATTTATTATATATTATATATATTATTATATATATAATAATAATATATATATTATATATTATATATTATTTATTTTATTAAAGGCTTTTGGTTATTTTGAAACTTCGAATGTCCTCGAAAAGTGCACAAAAATGTCTTGTGAACGTGTTTTTCGAAAATAAAAAGTGTGCCAAAATTCAGGATTGCTGCACTAGAATCCATCAGGCACCCAATTTTTTTTCACACGGGATGAAATGAAGCGAGTTTTCGTAGTCTTTTCTTTCACACCTTGTGATGATATTCATTGGATCATTTAATTTCACGGAAGGATAGTCACTCCCGTTACAAGTACTCCACTTGTGTGCATATCGGTGACTAATTGATCAATTCCAAAATTTACGGTGATTTTAACAATTAGTACAAAATTTGTACTCATGGTATAAGGAAAAATTAATCGTAATTAGAGCGAGTAAGTAGATATATAATTGTTGTGCCAAATCTCGATTGACACAAGTGCTTGAATTATTTAAACATGACTCACCATCAAACATGACCCTGCTGTTACAATTCAAGCCACAATTTGAGTATATAAACCCGAATCTGTGGTCGTCAACTTATTACAGTCATTCCAAATTACTACGAAATATGTCGAAACTGACCATCATTCTGTGCGTTGCTATCTTTGCTTCTGTAAGTATGTTCTGTAAGTATATTCATCTGGTAATTATCCGCCGCGACGAACATAGGAAATATGTTATTTTTATAATATGTATATATTGTATATATTATAATGTAATGTATAATAAAAATTAGAAATCTTATGTCCGTCAATCCTACTCACATTAATTAAAGTGAATCGTTACGTATGTTTAAAATTCCGAGGAATACATTATCAAAACTCGAAATTACATCGTGTCTTCTAATATATTTCTGAAGATTTTTTTACTGACGTTACAAATATTCTAAAATTTTGATACGTTGTAGACACTATTATTATAATCCGATTCCCAAATTTTTAAGTGAATCCACTATTTGGTTCATCAGATAATAGTGAATAATTTTTTTTTGCTACAGCGAAGCCGGGAGAAGGTTATGTGTTTGGTATCCTATGTATGTATGTGAGTTTACAGGTACTCTTCACACAGGTTTGAAGAAAAAAGCATATGTATTTTTTTCCAACTAAAACCGTAATTTTTTTATACAAAAATGTAGCCTATAACACTCTTGAAATCGAGACGAATCAATTGATCAATCAAATGTTGAAATCGGCTAAATAGTTTTCGGTTTGCGAGGATACCCATGAACTTACATATATACATAAGGCGCGCACATCACATAACCCTCCCGGTTCCGCCGTAGTCGGGTGAAAATGGTAATATAAATTTTAGAGTTTCAGGGATAATAACGTTCCCTATAATTAGCACACACATCATACGCTTTCTATTCCTATATCTTTGAAATGAAACCGTTAAAATCTCAGTTAATTTTTGACAAATTGCGTCACATATTTCTCCATAATTGAGTATTGTCTAAAGGCAATTTGTAGAAAAGTTTCCGTAAGGAATGTGAAATTATAAGACACTTCCTATAAGACATTCATGTAAAATTACGAAATCTTCCACAGAAAATATTTCGAATCTAGAGTAGTGAATGCTTTGAAAATTTGGCACATAATCCCATAGTAGTTTTCTCGACGTGCCCTCTAATAAAATAAAAAAATTATAGAAAAATGCTTTGAACGACCTAAATTCATTGAAATATATGAATAATGCATAAAAAGGTTATACAACATTAAGAGTCGCGGTAGCGTCTCGAGACAAGTACATTTACGAAGCGAGTCGCACAAGACACTTTTACTAGATCTTAGTATTAAGAGTATGGATCAGTCACCTAAGCTCACCTCGAATTTTCGAAATTGAAATTCTTCGACACGGTTTGACCGAATACAAAAAAGCTCTGTCAGCGGACGCGGGACAATGGCAAAAATCCGCTGACAGGAGCTTTTTGTAATCGGTCAAACCGTGTTGAAGAATTTCACTTTCGAAATTTGCAGCTATCTCTCTCGCACTCACGGTGGCGAGATACCGACTGACCCATACTCTTAAGGCCAACAGTAGATTTTTAGATTATTAACGATATGTGACACTCCATCACATTCAGCTGCATTTGTATGATCGATAGTCTCTACATCTTTCATTTAGTGTTTTCTGCATTTTTTTCTTTCTAAACCGACTCTTCACTTGTATTCGATCTGACATTTTTTCGTTTTTTATTTTGATGAGATTTCGGTGCATACATACACTGCCATTCCTATTCACTGCTAGCACAGAAAAAAAGCACTGTTACCACGATTATGACGCCACATTTTGTACGTGTATACATATATTAGGTGTTACTACGTAGGTGATATGGAATTAAGAAGTAAAATTTAAGAATTGGGTTTTGCTGCACGTTGCGGTCGAAACTTTCAGCCTATACGTGTACTTACAGAACTCAAATCAATTCTTAGTCTTTTATCAAGGCACAAATTTATTTACAACATCCACATTTGATCATCTATTGAATTTTGTAGTTGGCAAATGCAGGGTTCGTCACGGACCAGTTAGAAAAATCTCAAGAGGGCTTGAACAAACTCATAGAAAGAACGATAGCCAGAGTAAAATTAGCTGTCGCAGATGCTAAAACTAAATCTGAAGAGCTTACCACGCAAATCAAAGCACAAGCTAACGAGTTCAAGAAAAAGGTATCCGACGATGTGGAATCAAAAGTTCAAAAGGTAAGACAAAATAATAGTATCTGAACATTAGATGTGCTTTAACATGTTAAAGATAATTATCGATTCTCTTTTTGAACCCTCCGTTTCTTCCCTTGAAACGTCAATTTTATGGCGCAGGCGGTAGCTGACGTCAACGAACTCACTAACTCAATCAAAGATGTAGACGTCACTGAGTGTTCCAAATTGGTTGATTATTTGCAAGCGACCGCCCATGCCGTCATCCTTCAAATGGAAAAGTGTTTTCTTGACAAACGCACAACAGCCGCAGAATACATCGAAAACATAATGACGGTCGCCGACGAGGTGCTTACTAATCTTCGTATTCATAAATTAGATGCTCGTGCATGTGTTGATAATGTCGATGGCATTATATCTGCAGGCAAGGCGCTCGTCTGCACCAACCTGGTAAGTAGTACTCGCAAATCATTGGATAGTTTTCACTTGCTGCTGAACCAAAAATACGCCTAACAAGCCCCAGTAGCCAGGAATAATGAACTGCCAAGGCTTCAGCCTACAAGGCGAGTGCGTCCGGTTACTGGAGCTTGCCGGGTTACCGTGAGCGATTAACCGGTTAACTGGTAATGACCCATATGTGCGCGGAAAATTTCCGTAGCAAAACTGATAATGACGCATATATGCGCACATTGAATAATTTCTATAAATTTGAATCGATTTGAATGAAGCTTGGTATCCGAAGGTTTTTTGTGTCGCTGAATCCGAATCTAAACTCGAAATTCGAAAATTCAAAATGGCGGATCCAATATGGCGATTATGGCCGATTATGGTCAATATGGCGATGGCATAATTTTATTAATGGATCCAATGGCGAATCCATTAATGAAACTCGGTATTCGTAGCTTTTAGGAATCGTTGAATCCGATTATGAATTCGAAATAAAA
Organism: Rhimphoctona megacephalus; assembly: GCA_963989365.1. Taxonomy (NCBI): domain Eukaryota; kingdom Metazoa; phylum Arthropoda; class Insecta; order Hymenoptera; family Ichneumonidae; genus Rhimphoctona; species Rhimphoctona megacephalus. Next base: position 26,660,628 of record OZ022420.1, read on the forward strand.
AAAAATGGCGAATCCAATATGGCAGACTGGAATGTAAAAATTTACATGATTTTAATCCGTCTGCGGTTGCGCTACTTACACTTTAAAAGTTGGACGCGTGATGAGATATCTTTTCACATTTATAGTTTTAAGTGCTTAATTTGGTAAATAGGAACTTGGAAATTATGTCACCACAGTGATTGTGACTTTTAAACAGTTTTGCTTCTCAAAACTCATAAGTACAATGATAATAGATACTATAAAAAATAAATAATGGAAAAAAATAAACAAATAAACATTGAAAAAACAATAATAGTAACTCTTTCATCATACAGAAAAATAAATTTGAAGAAGATGGAAAGAATTTTAAATTCTTATGCCATTTGAAATTTTTGAGTAATTATCGTTATAATAGAAGTATGAGAAAAAGTCTCATAGCGCGACCGCTGATGGGTTAAGGGGTTATATACAGTTGGAAATTTCAGAAAATCGATTTTTTTTTTATGGCATTTTCAGAATGTACATACATTTGAGTACATTCTCTGAAAATTTCAAATTAATCCAGCAAGTAATGTCGGAGTTATATGCTATTTTATGATTAATTTCAAATTTCAAAAAATCGATTTTTTTGTTGCATTTTTGGAGTCTACATATATTCAAATAGATTCTCTGAAATTTTCAAAGCGATACGGCAAATATTCGTAGAGATACATGCGTACTTGAAAGGACGCTTGGAGCATTACAAAGTAAGCGCGCTCCGAACGGCCCGAGCGGCAGCGGTTGTTGTGGCTCGCGTGCCTGAGGTGACCCTTTTCATTGTTTTTGCATACATGGTATATGCGAGAGCTAAGCGTGGTCATTTCTTATACCGAAGAAAGGAATTTTGTCAGTCGAACCAGCTCTGCCACAGTGTAAAGTCGCGCGTTCAAATTTTACTCCGTTTTCGTAGTTTTGCGAATAAAAATGCCTTACAAGTGTACCAGACAACGGAGACTATCCGACAAGACGCAAATTTTAAGAGGGAAAAAGCGAAAACAATCGTACAATCCAAAAACAGTCGAGGCCGATGAAAGTAGCTTCAGTACATCCGCGAAAAAATTGAAAAATCAGAAGGAGATCTTAGTTCCTCGTGATTCCTCCATTGAATATCGCATTTTCAATTTTATAACGGTCTTCGCAGCGATAAGTGAATACGTCCAGTGTAAAACTTGCAAAGGAAAAGTGCAATTTCAAACGGCTGCACAACGAGGACTCGGTTTTAAAATCGTCATTCTGTGTGATAAGTGCGATCCTCGAGCCATAAACTCTTGTCCTTTCATCAAACATTCTTACGCGATAAACAGACGATTTTTATTTGTGATGAGAACTCTCGGAATAGGATTGAAAGGTGCAGCGAAATTTTGTGGATTGATGGACATGCCACCTTTTGTGATGCAAGCTACGTACGATTTGATCGTCAAAAATATTCATTCATGCACGCAAATGGCCACCGAAAAACTTTTCGAAAAAGCTTGTGCTGAAGAAAAAGAAGCGTCTGCTCAAAATCGAGGCGATGGAAACTGTGAAGAATTGACAATATCTGGCGATGGAACCTGGAAAAAACGAGGGTTTACTTCTTTATACGGAGTAACATCACTGATCGGTTATTATACGGGGAAAATTATCGATATCGTCGTGAAAAGTTCGTACTGCAAACAATGCGAGGTTTGGAAAAAAAAATCGACACTGAAGAGTACAACGAATGGTATGACGATCACAAAGATGTTTGTGCTGCGAATCATAACGGTTCTTCAGGAAAAATGGAAGTCGATGCGGTCGTAGAAATGTTCAAGCGTTCAATGGAAAAATTTAACGTCCAATACAAAAATTACATCGGCGACGGTGACTCGAAAACCTACTCGGGGATTTTGAAAGTTGTGCCTTACGGAAACAACGAAGTGGTAAAAAAAGAATGTATTGGACACGTTCAAAAAAGAATGGGTTCACGACTCCGAGACTGTGTCAAAAAAAATACCGAGATGACTGTAAATAAAAGTGGGAAAAAAATGCAAAAAAAAGTACTTGGTGGAAAAGGAAAGCTCACAGCCAAACTGATCGATAAATTGACTGTTTATTATGGCTTGGCAATCAGGAGGCACTGTGATTCCGTTGACAATATGTATAATGCAATATGAGCAACATATTACCATTATTGTTCAACAGATGAAAATCCTCAACACGAAAGATGCCCGGTCGGAACTGAGTCATGGTGTTATTGGCAGCGAGCGTGAGCTTCGAATAAATTATCGGATTATAAACACGATTATTCTCCATTTCCACAAGATGTTGCTGACGCTCTGTTTCCGATCTACACGGATCTGAGCAATGAAAAGTTGCTTGAAAGATGTGTTGGTGGTTTCACACAAAATAACAACGAAAGCTATAATCAGTTGATTTGGAAAATCACACCGAAAATAATTCCTAGTGGTTCAAAAATAGTGGAAATAGCAGCTCACATGGCAGCCGGCACCTTTAATGAAGGTACGGCATCACTATTATATTATATGAGTGCACTGGGTCTATCGATTGGGCCCAATGCCCATGCCTATGCCGAAAAACAGGATGCAGAGCGCGTCGCGATCTCTATTTTAAGAGCGCATGAGCGCACGCGCGAAGAAAGAATGGTTCGCCGACGACTGCAATTCGACAATTTGGAAGCTGCTGATGATGCAGAGGGAACTTCTTATGGCCCTGGAATAGATGACTCCTTGTAAGTTGTAAAAAAAATTTTTTATCCATGTGTTCACCACTTATGAAACTTTGAACGCGTTTATCTCGAAACGATGTTTTCAAAGTCGGTGAGCACGATTTCTCAAAGATGGCTCAACCGATCGGTCTGCAATTTTAACACAACTTTCTCAGATATATTCTACTGGGATTGGACGAAGGAGTAAGATTTCCGAAAATTATTTCTATTTTTTTTGAACCATTGAACGACCAAAATTCGGTTAAAAATTGAAATTTCGTCTTTGAGGAGCCGTCATTTCATCAAAATTGGAAATTCCAACTATTCCTTCGTCCAATCCCAGCATTTATCTGTCCACTAAACAAATCTCTTTGGTTTTTTAATTTCAGCTGATCCAAACGGGAGATTTCATGCTCACCGCAAGACGCCTTTTTTTAGAGGACCTACAGGAGATCAATCACAGGAGCTATCTGAAGCAATATTTTGTTAAATAAAAAATTGCGATAAAGAGTTAAAAGATGACACTCCATTTACTTCCTTATGCTTTTCCTCGTCAAATGAAATCCCTATCCGGAAAAAATTCGTAAAAAAACGAGTTTTTTTGGCCTTCCAACTGTATATAACCCCTTAATGAAACTCGGTCTCGGTACGCGTAGGTTTTTAGCGTAGCTGAATTCAAATTTGAACTAAGAAATTACAAATTCGTCATCGTTTTTTGAATCTGAACGTGTCTTTTTCAATGGTTTTCGAGACGGTGAGCCAAAGTATACCTCGAAATCGAAAAAAAATACAACTCCACGTTAGCTGATGACTGAAAGTCACGACCCCTGAGTGTGCCACGTGGAGGCTGCGATAGGATGTTATACTCTGGTTTTTAATTTTTCAAAAATGTTTTCTATTAAAAAAATTATTTGAATTAAAAAAAATTATTCAATTATTTTTCATTTTTTTGGATGCGTGATATCGAAAATTCGGTTCCTGATTCGAAACCGAAAACGTCAAAAATCGTTGTACCGATTTTTGAAGTGTACTTCTCACCAATATTGGCACAAAACGTGGTTTAGGCGCTTACGAGTTAACTGGTTAAGGACTAAGCTAATGATACGGATCTTTAGTCTTGATCCGATAAATTTCTTCAATGTTCTTATTCAACAACCATTTTCTTGATATACCCTGCCAGTTACAACAGCAAAACGTCTGATCTAATGGAGCCATAGTGACTCCAGTTTATGCTTATTTTTCTTACCAATGCATTCATGCTATCGTATCATAAATTGGGTTTATTATATTCCACGATTAGGTCGCAGCCAAAGCAGGATGGACCACGGCTAAAGCTGCTCCAGCAATTTCTGCTGAGGGTGCGAAGCTAACCTTATTGCTAACTACCCTTCCGTCGAGCCTCACCATTTGTACGGCTACAAGTGCTCTCAATACCTTCTATTATGAGGCGTTCGACATTGTCGGAAGTACTACTAAATGCATACAACAGAGAATTGAAGAGGTTCGTAACAAGAAGACAAGTGATCCCGAAATTATCCCGCAACACACTATCAGTACTGAATCCATACCAACACCGGAGTCTGCGCCTACCTCAAAACCTGAAAGTACCTCGACGCCAATATCTGATGAAATGCCGACAACGGCAGAGATCCATGATGTTGATTCTTAAAAACATCGTTTGGATGTTTGCAGAGAGTTCAACAATCAGCTGAAGTGCTCCAGACATTGTTTTAACTGATTAGCTCTAATGGACCCGATCATTTATTCCATACCAATGTATATATAATTTACAGAATATCAAGTGATAATAAATTTTAAAGCAATATGTCGTATTTCTGCTACCATTGCGTATGTGAATTCTCGAAGCAAGTGAATTTATCCTCATAATTAAGTGGTAACATTCAATATATAATTATGTGGTAATATACAATTTATAACATTATTTTGGTCTCGATTATAAAGAAGTTTCAAAAAGCACTTGGTGTATAGAATTAGTAGATACAAAAATAGAATTAGTAGATAAAAAAATAGATAAAAAAAGTAGATAAAAAAAAGAGATTTAAAAATATTTTTCATATAGGTGCACTTCATATGTATTCAGATGGGATACTATTTATGTCATTATATCCATACCATTGCACCATAATGAAAAAGTGAGGAGTCCTATTTCTTATTGGCTTGACTCGATTGCAGGTCTTTGATTATTTAATATTCAATTAGTAGTGCAGAGGACAAAACAATGGATGAAGAATGTCCCCTCAGAATTCAGTATTCTTCCTGATAGCCAAATGACGCTAGAATAACGCCAGAATTGCGTTGGTAGTGACATATGCTGTTCACGTTGTAACGTTAATAAAGCGATGTATACCGGATCATTTGCATCTTTCTTTTGCAATAGTAAGTAACGTTACTGCATGGCACAGTACAGACGCAAATAAGGCGTTATTTAGTACTGTTATTCTAATAGCATCCTAGCGTTAGGTGATGACGGCATTCTAGCATCAGATTTTAACGTCATTGTAGCATTGGGCTTAAATACTGTACTATCGTTAGATTATGACGGCATTGTAGCATTGGGTTTGAACAGCATTGTAGCGTTACGTTTTAACAGCATCTAGCGTTAGGTTTTAATAATATCTAGTGGTCCGTTTTAGGAGCGTACCAAACAAACACAGTTTCCATACACTAATGAAATTTTTATGTACCGCGTGTTATAATAAATATAACGTTATCATCTTTTTACTGAATCACAGTTATGAAAAAGCCACGTGTAATAATTATGTAACATACTCAACTCAAGATGTAACTGCTACGAAATTTGTAACGCTTACAAGGAGAGAATTTTACACGAAATTTTAAAGTAGATTTAAAGAAATATTTACTGTTTTGTAGCCATCCTGAACTATATCGGTGTTATATTCAATTTTACAATAGCACATAGTAATTTGGACGGCGAGAGCATTTTTCTCAAATTTTACTAGTAACGCTTACGAAATTTTGTTTTGTACCTTTTTCAATTTTAACTATGTATCGCTAACTGCATGTCGCTACGTGCTCTCTTCAATTTTATTAGTTACTACTCTCGAAATTTTACTATGTGCCAACTTCAAATTTTGCAATGTATTGCTCACGAAATCTTGATATATCGGAATCTCAAATTTTACTGTGTACAGCTAGCTCGCGGAAACCTCTCATGCGTCACTCGAATTTTACTATGCATGTGCAGCAAAATTTGGTATTTTATATTTCGAAAAGGTATATAAATGCCTCCTTGTAGAATGTCGTGTAGGTGAGAATCGAGGAGGGTACATATATCTTTTTACGAAGCAAATGGATTGTGGTTAAGGCTTCAGAAGCAGTAAATAATTTTAATAACACATATACATGTACGAATAATTATATTTATTGTAAAAATGTTGTATAAACGTACTTTACAAGTTCGTATACACTAAGGTACAAAAACTCCTTCTACCATTTCCGATGTACATTTTTTCCCTTTATATGTTTACGTTACATCCACATATATATGGGTTATATATATGTGTATATATATATAATACATAGATATTATACATTACATAGATAGATAGATTGCATAGATAGATAGATAGATATATTATATAGATAGATAGACAAATAGCAAAAATCTCCTTCCGGGGAAAAAAACCTGGACAAGTACATTGGTGGTCCTTCGTTTCCCTATAATATCCCAAAAAATTAAAAACCCCACTTAATTTTTTTTTTTATGTTTACTAATTTTATTCATATCCCGGAGGGAACCCAATCATATAGATCACGAAATATCCGGCCAAAAAACTAGACTTCACAATAAATGTTACTTTGAATTTATTTCCACAGAACAAAACAGGAATCAAAACATTAAAAAATCAGCGTTATCAAGATGAGAAAAATACCACTTATAACTGGTGTGTAAGAAGTATCAATAGTATAGAAAAAAATGAAAAAAGGTCACTATCTAAGTTATGTGCAGCAGTAAAATTTATGATATCAGTACTAGGACATGTATTTCTTTGGTGACTGAGAAGATATCAATATGGGCGTACCGGTAACGTAGGGCATGCAATTGGTGCATTGCTTCTGGGATCTCCTAAGTCGAGTAGCTACTTTTGTTTTGGCTATGGCGCGACCAATATTGCCAAATAGTATTTACATATATGACCTAATGAAACAACATTGCCTGCGCTGTGGCTAAAATAACGAAAAACAAGCAGGAACAGGGAGATGCCATGCTTTTATTCGCATAAGATGCCGTGCTTTTGTAATATTAAGGGAGCTTTCCAGTGTGACAGCCCGAAAAATCGCTGTTTTTCGCGATTTTTTTTTTTAAAGAAAAAATAATCTAATCGGTCTGGTTTTTTTTTGTATATTAATTGGGTATTGAAGAATACAAAACAATTTTTTAAAGATCGATTTATTTATTAATTAATATCTATAAAAATGATGAAACAATTGTTGCAGAAAATGCACTTGGATGTGGTGTCCACGTTGGGGGTCACAATTTTGATCTGAAACAAAAAACACAAAAAGATTATTGATCGGTATATAATTGGCTTTCGTGCTATGGAGGCTTTTTTTTTTTTTTGCAAAAATGGCGCCGGTTTGAACAAAAAGTATCGATTTTAGCATTTTTTTTGGCAGTTTTTTTTACAAAAAAATAGGAAGATGTCAAAAAAAAAAAGCTTCCATAGCACGATAAACAATGACGTTAAGAATATTGTGTAAAAAATTCAACTCGATAGCTTTAAAACTCTGCCCTCCAAGTTGGACACCGTTTTGAAAAATGCTGTTTCGAGAAAAACGCGTTCAAAGTTTCAAGTGAGGAAATTTTAGGTAAATCGTTTACTTACGGTCAATCAGCGATGCCAGGTCCATACAATATCCCTTCTGCTTCTTCGAAAAGATCGTGCTCAATGGATTGTTCAGTCCGACGAGCTGTCCTCGCCTCTTTGCTATCCAGGGACGCCCGGCGGTTTGCTTGGGTGATGCGCGCATTCTTGTACTTAGCGGCGAAATCTGCGGCGCTCGGCCCTATCGTGCATCCCATCGTCTCCAAAATTTTTAAAATTGGGTCGTAACCTTCATTGAAGGTGCACACAGCACACTGCGTAGCGATTTCTACTATCTGCTTGCCGCAGAATACGTGCTTTGGGGCTAGTTGCCACACACAGTGATTGAAGCTCTCGTTATTGTTTTGAGTGTTCGCGCCCGTACATCGTTCTAAGAGATCCTCCGTTGTTAGATCATCGTAAATCGGCTTTAAAACTTGTTGTACGTCTTCGTCGAGTGCTGGTGGATGGGTGGAATTTTAAAGCCCAATCCGCGAATCGATTTTTTAAAAAACTTCACGTCGCTATTACACTTTTTGCACTTCAACAGTTCCTGAAGAGCGCCGAAAACCAAAAAGAACTCCAAAATCACATAGCTAAACGTTTGATCGATTCGGAATTCAAACTCTGGACTCTTTTTCAAGATTTTTGCTGCCGAAGTGCTCGCAAACGTTAGATCCGTTTCGATATCGTGTCGATTTGTTCCCTTGAAACCCGCGGATCTTTTTCGTTCATTTCGCGGATGTCCGCTTCTCGAGCCTTTTCTATCCTGCCACGCACATTTCTCTTTCGTAGATCTATCCATTTTGAATGTCGAAACCGAACTGAAAGACGAACCGGACTCACGTTGGAAGGTACACGAGCAGGTAGGAACGAGACAATAGAAATAACGGTCGCACGGGCAGACGGCCGACGCGGCAGCTGTAGCGCTCCGTTGCCTTCTTCCAAGAAATGCTGTACAGTAACCGAAATAATCTGAATTTCGGCATGAAAATTTCAGGGAATATTCGGAAGAGTGTATACTATTCGATAAAGCAAAAAAAAATCGATTTTTTGAAAATTTCACACTGGAAAGCTCCCTTAAAAAAAAACTTTAATTTATGTCCGTACATAATAGCACAGTTTTGTTTGATTGGTAATAATTTGATGAACGTTCACCACCGTACGTTGAGCGTATACGCACAGAGTACTTGTCCGGCCCATAACTTTTTATTAAAATTGCTCATTCCAGTAAAAATCAGGGGTCTCTCTCAAAAGTCAAGGGTCATAAATACGCACTTTTTCATTGTTGGTATTGTCTTATTTCATTTTTATTTTTTATGATTAATCTCGCATAATGAGTTCAAATTCTCTTCTTCAAAATATAAAGGGCTATTTTGATAGCTGGCGCCCAAGAACGTCAAAATGAAACGAACGGAGGGGGATTATTTTGTGTGAAATTTGCGTGATCTTAAAACTTTGGATACAAATTTGACGGTGCATTCATAGCCCGCATTGGTCTTTTGGCCGTTCACCAGTGGTTACTTAGATCTTCTACTAATAAATAGTAGCTTTCCAAAGTATAATAACTTTCATTACTGGCAATAGTAGTTTACGAAAGTATGATACGCTACATTGCTGGCAATGGTTTACTGAGTCGCATCTTCAGAAGTTTCATAACTGACTGCACCTTATGTTAATGTAATTTTATGATGACTACGAACACTATTTTTTTCCGATTGAATCGACGTCGAATGTTATGTATGATACAAGGCTATTCTGAAATTCGCACAAGAATTGATTTTCTTATAAATTTCTGACGGCGAAAAGCAACGCATGCAACGAAAAGCACCTCTAATTTGATTTTCACTTGAGCAATTTTAATAAAAAGTTACGGGCCGGACAAGTACTCTGTGCATATACGCTCAACGTACGGTGGTGAACGTTCATCAAATTATTACTAATCAAACAAAACTGTGCTATCATTTACGGACATAAATTAAAGTTTTTTTTTAACATTACAAAAGCACCGGATCTTATGCGAAACTTCCTGTTTTTGCTTGTTTTTCGTTATTTTAGCCACGGCGCAGGCAATGTTGTTTCATTAGGTCATATAAGTAAATACTATTTGGCAACATTGATCGCGCCATAGCCAAAACAAAAGTAGCTACTCGACTTAGGAGGTCCCAGAAGCAATGCACCAACTGCATGCCCTACGTTGCCGGTACGTTCATATTGATATCTTCTCAGTCACCAAAGAAATACTTGCCCTAGTACTGATATCATAAATTTTACTGTTGCACGTAACTTAGATGGTGATCTTTTTTCATTTTTTTATAGACTATTGATACTTCTTACACATCAATTACAAGTGGTATTTTTCTCATCTCGATAACGGTGATTTTTTAATGTTTTGATTCCTATTTTGTTCTGTGGAAATAAATTCAAAGTAACATTTATTGTGAAGTCTGGTTTTTTGGCCGGATATTTCGTAATCTATATGGTTGGTTTCCCTCCGGTATATGAATAAAATTAGTAAACATTAAAGAAAAAAAAATTAAGTGGGGTTTTGGATTTTTTGTGATATCATAGGGAAACGAGGGATATCATAGGAAACACCAATGTACTTGTCCAGGTTTTTTTCCCCGGGAGGGGATTTTTGCTATTTGATATCACTTCTTTTTTCTATAGTATTTTCATATATTTCGTTTTATATGGACTCCAATAGAGTCTGTATATAACAAAAAAACTTACAACGTGTTTGCATCATTACATCATCGATTTATTTCAATGACAAGAATCAGTACTGGTCATACTACTAATTCGACATAAGAGAATGAGACAGATTTTCTACCATAAATTCATTGTTATTGAGGTTGTTTAAATATAGGAGCGTATAGTTCCTGTGATAAGAAAAAAAGTTATAATGTTTTCAAAAGAGTTAACTACAGACTCGAAGTATTTTCGAGATGTTAGTAATTCGTTGGCAGGGTCCCAACTGTGTCTCGGGCAAGCGTCCATCGTGTCAACTGTACCGCGTAACTAGCCCTTGTAGCATATCTCCACGCGTAGCAAGTCTACCCCGTCCCAAGTGTGACTCGTGTCAACCGTACCCTGTGTCAACTCTAACCCGCGGCAGCCCGACATTTCCCCGACGCTCGCGTATCCCCACTTTTCACTGCCTCTGTAAGATACCCCGTCGCTCGCGTATCCCCACTTTATGCCGCCTTTGGAATATACATACCGGGCAAGTCCCGATTGCGTCAACTGTACCCTGTGCCAAGTCTAACTCGTAGCAACTCTACGTTTCCCCGACGCGCTCGCGTATCCCCACTTTTCACCGCCTGTACTTTCCGAGCGGAATCGCCCGTACACGTAGAGCATCGCAGTAGCAAGGAGATTTCCCCATGTACCGGTAACCGACTGTGTCAGTTCTCTACTATGCCGGTTAATTTCGAATTAAAACTTCATGAAATACATTTTATAATTATGAAATACACTGAAAAAAAAATTAAAGTATTACCAACTACGCGATGAGGTTGGACGAATTTCGTTGTGCCAATAGTCATATTACCTTTAGTTAATCACCCGGTGGTTGATCTATAGAAAGTCATGTCGTTGAGACAACTACGCCACGATTTTGCCGCTTAATTTTAATTTATTTGAGTTGAGTGTATTTCATGTGATACAACCGCAATAAATGGTTATATTGAAAAAAAATAAAACTTGAAACACGGAATCGATTGAATTTGAAATAATCACACGGAGGTTGGGTTGTATACGATTTGTTCGTGACTCGATAAAATAATAGCATCGAATAAACTTCTCTGCGAGAATTAAATTCAGTGACACCATAGATCAACGGAATATAATTTGTGATTAAGCTAATTACCTAGTAGTAATTTAGATAAAATCTTTTGTTATTTTTCAAACAAATAAACCTTTTGCTAATGCTACTAAAATTTCGTTGCGCAAATAATAAGTTTCGTTTAACACGAATTATATATATTGTAGCCGGACGGCCTTATTCCCTGGCTGGATTTCTGGTGTGGCAGAAATCCGCTAGAGGGCTGCGGGCGGAGCGCTCTCGCGTAAGCGTCGCACCGTCCGTGTGCCCATAAGGCTTCGACATTGAATCGTTAAATATCGGTCACTTCGACCGACGGTCGTCAAGAAAACCTGAACCCTTGTTTAACGAGGTAAAAAGGTCTAAGGCCTTTTATCGTACAATTAAAGTACACTGATGTAGAAAGTTTTTGCCACCTAATTATGTCAGGATAGGCGCTCTTACTAGAGTAAAAAATCGATGAATCATATTTAGTATTGAAAGTCGCAAAATACAAAATAAAAAATATTCCAAAAAATATGAATATAAAAAAAAATTTCAAATATTTCTTACAGTCATTTCAAAATCATAATTATTCGGTACAATCACCATACGTTTTAATTACACAATGCAATTCATTTAATCCAAAGGTGATTGATACAATTGACTGAAATACTAGACTAGATAGAAATTGACTAGATTGAAATGCCGTTGGACCCAGGTCGAAAAAATAATTATTTTCGTAGATATTGGATATTTTGTGGAGCGGTGCAGCGGTCCGCGACGCTCGGGGTCCCGCGCAGCTGGGCGCTGGTGACGGCGATGCTAAAACGTTTCTGGGCATATCGAATAGCGATCCATACGACGGTTTCGAGATAAAAAAAAAAAGAGTGCATCGATCATGTCCAAAAACGTATGGGGACGCGCCTCCGCGAAATCGTGAAAAAAAAGGATTGTCTGGCAGAGGAAAGCTCACCGGAAAATTGATTGACGAGTTGAGCACATATTACGGCTTGGCTATTCGGAGGAACAGCGATGATGTTGACAAAATGAGGAAGGCAATTTGGGCAACTATCAAACATAAAATGTCCACAGACAGTGAGCGCCACAACATGACGATTGCCCAGAAGGAGCCGAGTTGTGGTGTTCGTGGCAGCGCGCGGTCGCAAATAGTGATATTGCTAAATATCGCCATAAACCGCCTCTTCCTCAGGAAATATTGAAGGCAATTCAGCCAATCTTCGAAAATTTGAGCAGGGACGATTTGCTGCAGCGTTGTTTGGGCGGCTATACGCAAAACAATAACGAAAGCTACAATAAATCAGTTTGGGCAATAGCCCCTAAGTGCCAGTCCGGAAGCAAAAAAATCATTGATATTGCAACTGATATCGCGGTATTAGTATTCAATGATGGCCTGAGAAGTCTCATGAAAGTACTGGAGACGTTGGGGATAACCATCGGCCCAAATTGTTTCAACTTTTGCGTTGAGACCGACGCAGCGCGGATCCAGCTCGCGGAGCGCTCGCTCACAGACGCTGCAAAAGAAGCGAGAAAAGCCTTAACAAGTTCGAGGAAAGAATCAGGAGACAACGATTTGCTTCTTGAAGGCCAGTTATATGATGCCGGCATCGCTGATTGAAGGTAAATAATTTTTTTTTCAATTTATAACATAAATTAACAAACCTAAAACTTTGAACGCGTTTTTCTCAAAACCACTTTTTTGAGTGCGGCACGTAGCAGAACTCGAGCAATTTTTATCCGATCGACTTCAAATTTTTACTGTATCAATAAAAGTAGATTATCTAAGGAAGTACATAGGATTTTTTCAATATCTCAATAATTATAAAAGTTATAGCCTCTTTTCGACGAGAAATTTTGCTCAAAAATCATTCTTTAATTTCAAAGGCGTGCCTATTTTTTAAAAATCAATATTTTTCCAAATCCCTATGTACTTCTCTTCAAAATATCATATTATTAACGAAAACACTCGGTATTTTTTTTCAGATCGACGTTGAAGAGAGTTCTGCTGCGTGCCGCGAACCACTGCGGAGATGACAGCACCTGGCGCGAGAGCTTCCCCAGCGCCACCATGCGGCGTGAAAAATGTGAAAAAAATGTTTTTTGATACATTAATAAACAAGGAACAAAACCCAAAAAAATTTTTTCGAATATCTCTTTTTTTCCCACAAAAAAAAATTCTTGAAAAATGTGAAAAAAATAGGGGGTCACAGTGGTGTTGTCCGTTAATGTACGAAAAATGTTAGTACTTTTGCGATTCGCAAAAGAGAAAAAAATTACATTGACTTGAAGACGTTACAAATTCGTGCAATAATTGTAAAATGAAGCAACGTAATAAGTCAACTCCTTAAGGAGTTGAAGCAACGTAACAAGTCAACGTAACAAGTCAACTTAAGGAGTTGACTTGTTACGTTGCTTCAGTTGACGATTATTGCACGAATTTGTAACGTCTTCAAGTCAATGCAATTTTTTTTCTCTTTTGCGAATCGCAAAAGTACTAACATTTTGCGTACATTAAAACATTATAAATTGTATTTCATAATTATGAAATGTATTTCATGAAGTTTTAATTCGAAATTAACCGGCATAGTAGAGAACTGACACAGTGGGTTACCGGTACATGGGGAAATCTCCTTGTTGCTGCGATGCTCTACGTGTACGGGCGATTCCGCTCGAAAAGTACAGGCGGTGAAAAGTGGGGATACGCGAGCGCATCGGGGAAACGTAGAGCTGCTACGAGTTAGACTTGGCGCAGGGTACAGTTGACACGATCGGGACTTGCCCGGTCTGTATATTCCAAAGGTGGCATAAAGTGGGGATACGCGAGCAACGGGGTAATGCCGAGCTGCTACTAGGTAGACTTGACACAGGGTGCGGTTGCGACGTTTGGAGACTTGCTACAATGGCGAGATGCGCGGGCTGGTTGACACGAAGGGGGTATTCCCGGAGCACTTTTCCGGATAGTGTTATGGAATATTGTGCGGTGTACGAATGCGTCACTTTATTCAAATCCAACTTTTTGACGAAAACTGTTTTACTCCCTTTTTGAGTGAGTGTCCTGTTGAAAACAGATTGATATTGACATCCTGAAAAAAAAAATAGTATTTTTAATATTAAAAAATATTCGAATATGTATGTAGAAAACTTTTTATATAATTAATTTTGAATTTATACATTTTGCATCGGTAAAAACATTTTGTACGCAGAAATCTTGTATTTACCTGTTTGGTCAGTATTTATAACATAATCCTCATAGTATTGAGGCATGTCTGTCGACGAAAGGTCTCTGCAGACGCCAAGATTTCCTCCATTGATGCCACCTCTTGTTTCGAAACCAGTTTCGTGATTTTCCGTTGAGAAATTTTGTGTTTCTGTTTGAATACCCATCGAACAGACTCCTTGAAATTGAAATCGATGAATTGTGCAGCAGCAGCCAACGCCCATTGATGTAAATTTCTTGTCGTAACTTGCTGATATTGTTGTCTTGCTTCCACAAAACGGTTGTAGGTCCACGAATCTATCGCCTCAAATTTGTCCAATCTCGTTTCACCACTTTTAAAATCATTCTCCCATTGTGAAAGATATTCTTTTCTCTTCAAGCGGCAGCATCATTTTTTTTGCAATGTCGCCAAGGACCACGTGGGATGTACTTTAGCAATGTTCATGACTTTGACTTTGTAGGCGATGGGAATCATTTCACTTTTATTTCTTTTCGGTTCCGGTTCATACTCGTCTGGAGAAGAATCAAGTTGGGAGATCGAACTGCAGTTCTTCGCAATCCTCATGAGCGTGAATTAATTCTTCTTCAATTACGAATTTTTTTTCATCCAAAAGTTCCAATGTATTATTATAAAGTTCTCCGGCCAATAACATAGCATCGTGAGATATTTCTTCCGAAAGTGTCGAAGCAATTAAATTATTTTCCGTCAACAGCTCTTCATAATAACGTACGGCGTCCTTCAATCGCGATTTTGATTTATCACTGCACATGGATTCTTCAGGAATTTTCTCTCCTATTCCAGAAGAGCCAACAACTTCTTCAGTCGACATTTTTAACTTCGAATTGTAAGAGAACTTTGAAATTTAAGAAATAGGCACGTTTGTTCACGACGAAATCAAAAATGAACTGCTGTTCAATTCTCACAGACTCGCCCACAGTCCGATGCGCAGATATCCGTTATAATCCTAAGGGGACCCCAGGTCAAAATTCTTTAGACCCTTACAAGGCCATAAAACCGAATAGAACAACGAGCACGAATATTTTTCAGTGAATGAAAAACTTTACGTTCTTTAGCTAAAATAAATTTTAAAAAATAATGTAGGGATGAGAAACGCTTTTAATAATTGTTGGGATAACAAAAAAAAAGAAAAACAAAATAAGATTCGAAGGAGGAATCGAACGCGAGACCTCGGCGCAAAAGACCGAGCCCAGCGAGCCCTAAACTCTCTCTCTCTCCCTCTCCCCCTCTCTCCATCTCTCTCCCCCCTCTCTCCCTGTCTCTCCCTCTCTCTCTCCCTCTGTTCCCCTCTCTCCCCTCTATCCCCCTCTCCCCTCTCCCCCTCGCCCCGCCCTCAGTCCCTCCCTCCCCCCTCTCTCTCTTTCTCCCTCCCCCTCCCCTCCCCCTCCCTCCCTCCTACCCCCCTCTCTCCCGTTTCTTTTTCTTCCATACTTGCTCGTATTTTCGTACCCTGAGCGCACTTAATATACATTCCAATAAAATTTTATCGTGACCGATTCATTTGAAAGTATCGAAGTATCGAATAATCAAAATTCTGGGACTTTTCTCGAATGAATCCCCAATTCGTTCAGTACTGGCGACTTTTCATTAATGAAGTCGCGAATAATCAAATATTCATGAGTTTTCTCTGACCAATTCCCAATTCGTTCAGTACTGGAGACTTTTCTTCGATCAGGTCACGAATATTCGAATATTCGGGACTTTTCTCTGGTATATTCCCAATTCCTCTAGTACTTGAGACTTTTCTTCGATCAAGCGCGAATCACCGAATATTCGGGACTTTTCTCTGGTATATTCCCAATTCCTCTAGTACTTAAGACTTTTCATGAATGAAGTCTCGAATAATCGAATATTCGGGACTTTCCTCTGACCAATTCCTAATTCCTTTAGTACTTAAGACTTTTCCTTAATCAAGTCCCGAATAATTGAATATTCGAGACTTTTCTGGCATCAGTTCTTCATTCCTTTAGTATTTGATAATATTCATCGAAATCAGTCCTAAAAATACCAGTCATGCCGACCTCTGCTTGAGACACGCGTTTTGAGGGCAACTCTTCCATAAAGCCCGTATTAAAAATCCTAACTTTAACCATTTTTATCTTTCCTATGTAGTCGATGACCTTGTTTGAAATTTTGTACACGTTAATATAGGTACTTTATCTGTAATATACTAAATTTTTTTTTGTCGCGACCGAGGCTCCTTAATTCGTTAGCTGATTGGAGTTACTTATTTAGAATTTTGTTTATTGCGTTTGCGAGAGAGGTGCTCTTTTGCTATAGTCTCGCGTTCACCTCTCTGTTTAAAATCATTATGGCGAAATGTTGCGGTGAGGCGAGGGAATTAGCGTTTGGTCCGACTTAGTCGTTATTAATTATTATTGAATTTATGGGTTGCAATTTTAATGGGGAATAGAGTGAATTAAAAGATCGCAACAACGAATATTACATCGTTTTAGTTTTCATCATAGGATGATGAAATCCTAGTATGTTAAGAATCACCTCGTAGTCTCTATCGCCCCGCGTTCAAGGCCAATAGGATATTCGCGCGTGTTTACGTTTTTTTCTTTGCGTCAGCTTATTCGATGCAATTTGTTGCATTTTAGCAATAAAAAATTATTGAAAATTAAAAAATCGATTTTTTTTAGTTATTTTTTTTTGGAACGCGTCCTATCAAAAAAAGTTTCGAAAAAAGTTGTTCATCATAACGTCCTCTATAATAAATGTCCTATACAAAAATGAGCTAGCATTGTTAATTAAGCGGTTAATTGCAAATGAAAGAAAAATTCTTAATTTAATTTTTGCAACCGCAATCGATTGTTTATCAACATATCGGTTTGAAGTTCATATATGATGTAGGGGAGCTGAACTCCAAGAGAATCGTGCAAGATTTATCGATCTGCGAGATATAGTTTAGCAACAATCTGCGATCATCGAAAAAACTTTGGCATTCAATAGAATTTCCCGATGAAGGCCCACAGCGTAGAAAAAAATCGAGGGGCTTTGTGTCATCGTGCACAAGCGATATGGAAAAAAAATTGTTTTCGTTGAACTAAATACTGTTTTTTGACGATTTTCGATTTTTGATTATAAACAAATAGCAATTCTGACCAAAGTTACAAAGATATCCGGAAAATTCTTCGACCATCTAAAGCGTTTTTGAAAAACGAACAATTAAAAAAAAAAGTTGCAATATCTTGATTACAGTCCGAGATATGGATATTTTTAGGTTTTTTCAATTTTCTATTGTTGTAATTAAGATTTTTGCAAAATTCAAATTCGTTAGCCTTCCCTACGCTTCCAGCTACGGGATTCAATAAAATACTGACCTTTAGGAGGAATTATGCCATCACAGTTATCAACGTATTCCGATCGACGGGCCGCTCGGCCGGGCGGTGTGGTAGGAGTATCCCCTCTCGCTCCGCAGCCTCGCGCGAGCAGCTTAGTTAACAAATTTGATAACTTACTTAGAAATTGCCGTAGAACAATTTACTCATTTTTTTTCATTTTACGTGATTTTTTCTCACGAGCACGATGGTATCCTTAAAAATCATGTTCACCCCATAGCAGACCCACGACTACAGTTTTTACAAATTTTACATATAACCGTGCTTTAAAATCATTTTACTATGAATGGGAAAGGGTATCATAAATAAATCTTTTCTCCGACACTGTTTCATTCACTACAATAAGTTAGTAATGCACTTAGAATATAATTCCGAAGAAATTAATGGTCATTTTCAATTTCCTTTCTTGAGCCAAAGTAAGTGAAAAGAATAATGAATTTCGCATAGAAAATTCTCAGCGATATCGTTCCTACATCGATTAAGAGTGGAGTTCCCCGAAAAATTTGTATAACTGTCGCGACGTATACGCATGTTCGAAATTAGTGAACCTTTTCAGATAGGTTCCCAGAGAGAGAGAGAGGGAGAGGGAGAGAGAGAGAGAGAGAGAGAGAGAGAGAGAGAGAGAGACTTACCTTTCTTAACTGCTCCATTGTTCTGCATGGACTGGCGCCGTGACGTAGCTGCCTGCCTTTTATACGCGAGCCCCCCACTCGATATGCCTCTAGTAAGAAGTAGAAAAGTCTACAGCTACTGTAAGGGTATACGGGACTAGTCCAGAGTATTCAATAGGGGTTGGCCTACGACCCCATCCCCACCCCACCCCAATGTCGGTAAGGTAGGGGCTTACCATGCCGGCATTGTATGACAGAAATCTGCCGTACCTGCGGTCGGTAAGGTAGGGATTCTGACAGCGCAATATCCTGATCACTGCGGCTGGAACCAACTATTCCGACAGTTAACTTCAACTATTCCGATAGTTAACTTCAACTATCCTGATAGTTAATTTCAATAATATCCTGATAGTTTACTGTGAGTATCCCGATCGCTGACTGCGGGTATCATAGACCTCTGCGTTTGAATTTCATCACTAGAGGGGATTGTGTCTCCATTTTCCCTCCGCCAAAAGTTTGCATGGAATCGTTTGGTAGCGATTCGTGTTTGAATTTCCCGCCAAAAATTTGCTTCTCGGTATTTGAATTTCCCGCCGATCGGACTTTCACCACCAGAGAGACCCGTGTCTCCACTTTTGCCCTCCGAAAGTTTTCTCAGATTTGTTTGGTAATGCTTGGTAGTGATTGGTTGGCGTTTGGTGTTTGAATTTCCCACCACCAAAAGTTTGGAATCTGCATTACCAACGATTTCCGCCATTCGCCTCTCCGGATAGACTATCATGATCGCGGACCACTCGTTTGAATTTCCCGTATGCCAAAAGGTTCGTGTCTCTGCTAAAAGGTTCGTGTATCCGCTTAAAGTTCATTTGGACCTTACCGACGTTCGGAACTAATTCGGTGCGTTTGGCCACTCGTTTAAATTTCCCGCCCGCCAAAAGGTTCGTGTCTCTGCTAAAAGGTTCGTGTCTCCGCTTAAAGTTCATTTGGACCTTACCGACGTTCGGGACTAATTCGGTGCGTTTGGCCACTCGTTTGAATTTCCCGCGCCAAAAGGTTCGTGTCTCTGCTAAAAGGTTCGTGTCTCCGCTTAAAGTTCATTTGGACCTTACCGACGGTTTGGAAGGGCATTACCGACCGTTTACATATCGGGACATGTTCGGGTTTAGTGGGGAATCTGCTTTACCGGTCATCGGTAAGGTAGATCCCTGAAAGCTCCAGAAGCGGCATAGGTATACTACTTGTCTCAGACACTTCTTTGAGGAGTATCATTATTGCAAATACATTTCATAATATGAAAGCGAAGAAACTAATAAGTGCATGACCTGTTTTTTCCTCCTGCTTGTCATTAGTGCTAAACATCTTAATAGCTGTAATACATGAATTGAAGGCTTCTAATAAATAAAATGAGCACATGTAAAATTAAATAAAATTTCATATTTAATGGAAAAAATCATCTGATACTTATTCACTCGTACTAAAATGGATGCACAAAACGGAACTAGAAGTAAATGATTTATGAGTATTTTAAGGCAAGGGTAGAACAGCATACCTGGATACACTCAACCTATATATGTATGTAAACATTTTCTGTTTGACAAATTTATCAATCTTGTTTAATTTTCAGGTAAAATAAGAATATTTGCGATGATCAGATGAAGAAAAATGTATCAAAAACATGTTTTTTATAAAAATAAAATAAATATAATTTTTGACTATATATTATTATAGAGCACTGGAAAATGAATAACTTTGCTATTTAAACTTATGCCGTATCTAATTTGGTTTCGAAGATATCAGCGAAAAACAAAAAAAAACCACCAATTTTGAGGTATTAATTTCACCCCTTAAATATGCAAGTCAGCAGCTCATTTTTTGTGAGGGTTTATACTTTGATGTGAACTACAAAACGCAATTTTTTCGACCCAGGTTGTGGGGGTACAGTAAGGTAACCTTCCTTGTAAATAGATAGTAATGTAATAGGTAGCGTCCGTGCGCGTTATGTGTCGTAGATAGGTAGGTAGGTCAGATCGAATCCCAGTATAGGTAGGAAAATTTTTCGACAGAGATTTATGTGGGAATTGATGGATGTAGGAAAGTCTGATTGAAATTGCATTTATAATTAACGAATTTTTTAAAATTTTATTTGTTGTAAACGATTTTATGGTTATTTTTAGGTAATTCTGATGAGGATAAGTTGAGTTTATCATTTCGTGTACTTTTTACGGTTTCACACTGTAAAAACGGGGTGAATGTAGTTTTTTTACTGTTTGACACTATAAAAATTCGTTTGATGGATATGCAATATGCGATTTACAGTATTAGTATTTTCCACCACAGGGACTGGCAGATTTTATTTAAAGTTTCATGAAAAATTGATGTTTACGCATCCAGAAGGCACTACTAATGTGGAAAACTATAAACTTTCATGAAATTCGTAGTAAAAACTACAGTTAATTTTTTTCCATGTTGATATTTACCAGATATACTCTTATAAGCGCGTTGTCGGTTTCTCGAAATTTCTGTAGAGCAATATTTCGTTAAATTGAAGAGCGATGTTCGCCAATGGAGAGAAACCCATTCTTGACTCTTGATAAGCTAATGTAGGTCGATGTAAAGAATGTGCCACTGAGAATGAGTTTTTATTGTTTGTAATGATTATATTAATTTACGAATTGTATAACTTAAACGTTTGAAAAGGTTTATGGAGATGACAATCTACGATACAAATTTTGAAACTATTATACATATAAATATTGAGCAATGTGTAGTGAAAATGTATTTACTAGATTTATTAAGAGTCGCGGTTGCGACTCGAGACAAGTACATTTACAAGCGACTGCTACAAGACACTTTTACAGGAAGGACCGCGATTCTACTTGTTTTCGAAAATTGTTTTTTTAATATTTATTAAATAACAGCGTTTTGGAGGATTATTCAAGTTCACGTATTTTTTATTTTTTTTTCTTTCGATCGGGACTAATTACAACCTCGTAGCTTAAATCGTATTGATAATATTAATTTTTTTTTAATCGTTGCTCCGAAAAATCGAGCATTTTTTCGCACACATTTTTGATGCTCAACTGTTTTTTCCGCAGTCGCGGTCTAGTGATACTAGTCATATTCGTAAAAATTCTGGTGACATTCGATCGATCGTGCGTATGACAGCTGACCAATACTCTTTTTTAACAGTCGTGAGGTTATAAAGATCGCGGTCAATTTGAACTTTTGGTTAGAGTGGCGTTTATAGATAGATAGATAGACGAGTAAAGAGTGACTTTTATTATTATTGATAGAAGAGTGATAGTTGGAAAATAAAGTGTGATAATAAACTATTGAACAGTGCCTAAATAAATAATTTTATTTATTAAACCTAGCCCCTACAATTTTTTTTCCGAACGTAAATTCTACAACGGAATCGAAAACGATCCCTTTTCTCTTTTACCATAAAATGTTCCTCGAATGCAATAATAAGGTTTATTTAGAGACCATTCTCTGGTGTAGAATGATGTATGGTAAACTCGTATTTGGTGAATATTTAATATCTTTGTCGTGAGGTTATAAAGATCGCGGTCAATTTTAACTTCTGATTAAAGTGGCTTATATATGGGGCATTCCATGCCAAACCTGTCAGTCCGTGACCCCGACCATTTTTCAATTTGTCGAATTTTTGTCATTTTCAAGTAACTACTGAAAGGAGTTTTTAGAATTTTTTTTAGATTTTTATCTCAACCCGTGTAAAAATAATGAATTTTTCGGAATTTCGCACAAAATTTATTTAAATGCTCATAACTCTTTTAGCAACGGAGATATCAAAATAAAATAGGAGGTAATTTTTTTCATCTTGAATTGTAGTTTCGTAAAAAAAATACAAAAAAATTATCAAAAGGCAATTTTATATATTTTTTTTAGTTTTAATCCAAAAATATTTTTTTTTTCAAAATTTGAACCATTTTGATTTTTTTGCAAAAATTTGCTTTTTTTGTAGACATATTTTTACATGTCTCGAAAAATTCACAGCTTGTGATATCCATTGCTTCTATTTTTTTCTCATTTTTTACCACGTGGAACCAATAATAAAGAGTTGTCAATCCCTGGATAATATTTTTTTATTTTTTTCTACTCATAATTCCATTCCTCAAGAAATTATGAATGAAAAAAGTTAATAAATAAATATTGGAACCGATTTCCATGTTTTTTTTTTAGTTTTCAAACAAACATTTTTTTTTACAACTTAGGCCATTTTGATTTTTCTGAAAAAATGCACCATTTTTCACGACACAATTTTACACGTCCCAAAAAATCCGCAGCGTGTGATATCCATAAATTCTATTTTTTTTTAATTCTCTGCCATGTGTAAACCAATGATTATCAATTATTAATCTTTATTCATGAATATCACACGCTGCGGATTTTGTGAGCATCCGTATATTTTGTGAGCAGTGTATTTTTTTAGTAGATTTCGTATTTTATTAATTATTAGTATTATTAGTAAGATTTTAGTAGATTTAGTAGATTTTGTGAGCAGTGTAGCATATCCGCTCTACGTATGATAGTAAACTTTTATCAATTTGTTACCAATAAAACTATACTACAAATACTACAAATGAGAGTGTGACAGCGTTTAAGCTCACGCAGGCTAATGCAATTCGGTATTTTTTTTTTTTTTGAAAGCCCTTGTAGTTCTAAGTCATAGGATAATAAAGCGTTGTAATAAAGCATTAATTAGAGAAATGGCATGTGAACATAATTGGAGATTTTATAAACATAATAAAATCCAGCGTACGTGGCCATATATACTTTAGTAGATCTCCATTTATTTATCAACTTTTTGTGAACATCTACGAGAATGAAATTATCACCTCTATATAATTTGACTTAATTTGATAAGATAATGAGAGCGGTTACTTATAAAACTTTGTATGATGAGTTGGTTTTTAGAAAGGATTTTTGTGCGAAGAGATCTTTGTGAGAATCGGTATTTTAGTGCTGGGCCGTGGGGGGGATTATCTGGAACGACTATTTGGGGGGGGGGGGGGGGGGGCGTAAATGTACTTGTCTCAGCTTTTTTCATAGCATTTATGCTGTTTTTGGCTAGGTTGATATGTCTGCAGAGGATTATTATAAATATGAGACTCAATAAAATAACGCATGAGATAATCCAATAGAATTACACATTTACGTGGAATTCAAATGCATATTCTTATTCTTATATATTATATGTGAATACCAAACCACAACCGAAAGAGTATTATGCACTTGAACACCTGTTTCATGTTCACTGTATTAAGACAATATTTGATGATGGCATTCTGATTGCCAACCAAAGAGCTTGATAACATGTTCATTGATTCAGATATGCGACATAATTTCTTCAATTCTTTTCCAAGGGAATATCATGCTCGAAGATTAACCGAGCACATTTTGATTGGACGGTCAACAATGCGAAAGACAATTCATTACTTTGCTTTTGTCATTAATTTTACACTGTTTGATGTGCAGTGAATCACGTAATAAATTAGTAAGCTATGAACACATCGGCGATTCTCTAAAAACGAGTTTTTCGTATATGTCAATTAATGAGCGTGTTATTGGGTATAATTATGATTGACACAAGTGTCCGAACGCTGGTTTATCTTTTGTCCCAACAGTTTGGTATTACGGTTATATCTGAGCCATGAAAACTATATATAAGCGAGGTTCGATTTAATTAGCTACTCACATGCGTAAAGTTATCAAACCGAAAATAATGTCTAAACTTGCGATCATTTTGTGCATCGCACTCTTCGCCACGGTGAGTTCCGATAATTATTAATTAATGAGAACGAATGAACTGGTTTTAACGTTTAGTAAAACATGTAATTGTATGCATAGTATTCTCAATCTTTGGCAATAGACTACACCTCCGATTAATTAATTAGTGCGAAAACAGAGAAAAATGTTACAGTAAGAAAATTCATCATGTTTTACTCCGTCTTCCCCTCTTAGAATATTCGGTGGACAGTCAGTAAACAAAAAAAACTCATTTCGCGATATATTACTGCCACAATGATTTTGGTAGAGGAATCAAATTATTTTTCAGAAGTTATTGAGATAAATGTATCCATTTTAGTTGTAACTACTTCATCGATTTCCATATGCAATCATAAATGAAATCGGTAAAACTTACAGGCAACAAATGCGTCCTTCTGGTCGAATGAAGTACAGTCAATCCAAAAAAGGATTGATTCGATAGTAGCAACTGCGATAAGCCAAGTGAGAGCAAGATTCGAATCTGCTAAGCAAAAAGCGGTTGACAAACTCTCGAAATTGGAAGAAACGGCCCAGAAATTCAGTCAGAAACTAACTGATGATGTGTCAGTGCTACTTCAAAACGTAAATCATCATTGTTATAAAAAGACATTATAGTAAGTCCGGTGGAGTTGGCCCTACGATTGAGACGGTCAACTTGTGTTAGGCTTTTATTGGAAAGAATTTGATAAGGGCCATCTCAAACGCACGGTCAATTGCCCCGAACTTTCCCTAGATGAAGTGGCCATTCCTGTTTTTAAGTGTACGATCATACAAAATGTTATCTTCATCCCATAGGCTCGTGATGAAGTTAAAAACATGACTCAACGTGCCAACGGTACAGATGTCAGCGAGTGTATTGGATTAGTAAGCGAACTGGACAACCTATCCGTTCAAATGTACTCCCAAATAAGCGGGTGTGTTATTGACAAAATTAAAGTAGGTGTTAATTACATCGATAGTATGAAAAAAACCACTGACGATGTACACGAAAGGCTTACCGGACTTAGAGATGAAGGTCTACGTTGTGGTTACAACGTAACGAGTGCAAGAACCGCTCTACAGGCCGTATTCTGCATTAAATTAGTAAGTATTCAGCTCTAAAAAAGCTACAACAGCAAACATCGCAATTCTTCAGCTTTCATTATTTGAGAACTTATCCGTAAAAATCGAGACACGTAAATTATACCTTTGTATCTTTCCTAACATGAAAGGTCGCAGCCAAAGCAACATGGACCGCCGCCAAATCGGTACCATCGATTTCCGTTAACTTTGCAAAAATTGGATATTTGCTAACAACCCTTCAGCCATCCTTATCTTACTGCACGACCTCTAAAGCTCTTGTGATATTATCACACCAATCAACGAATATCATTAAGCAGGCTGAAAAGTGTGTTCAAATAAAGATCGCCGAAGCAACTGTTAACAAAACAGAAGGTATTTCCGATAACAAACCTTCAACTAAGGAGACAATTTTGACCACCGAGGATGGGTTAACCACCACCGAATCATCTAAATCGGGTAGCGAAAAAGAATCGACCACACAAAAAGACATTAGTACCATTGTGTCTTCTGGTTCGCCTAGTGAAACGGGTTCATCTAGCGAGATTGGAACCAGCACTAGCAAGCCGTCTGAACACAGTACAGACAAGGATTCGTTTACCAAAAATGAATACAGCACAACTGAATCATCTGAACCGGGTAAAAAAAAAAGTATGTGAACCAAGAATGAACCCACCATCGCCAAGAATAATGAACATCATACATAAGTCATCTCCATCCTTGAGGCATTTATCCGGACGAGAAGCTCCACATAATACGTTATTTATAATGTAAATAACCCAAGGCCCATTCCATTATCATATCGTCTATGCTAAAAACTGCATTCAGGGAATCTACTACGGCATTAGATCCCGTTCATGGGAGTTCAGAAATTCTCCATCAAATGCCATCTGCATTAGTTCGTTATACCAAAAGTGGATTCTATAAGTCTTGTATGGGGGAAATTGAAACATCGATGCTTTCCTTAGAAAAACATCGCGATATTTAAAAAGAGAACATTATATTAAAACTAATGTAAGAAAATATTTTCAATAAAAACTGTTCTTAGTCTGTTTTGTTGTGCCCTGCATGGCAACAGAAAAAATTCATATATCATAGCAACAAGCAGAAAGTATAGTTTAATTGTACAATTAACCCAATTCACAGCGCGTGAGTCTATCGACCCCACGAGTGCGAGCACCTCAAAATGCTGACGGGGCATTACGCCACCGAACGACCAAGAACCATGAATATTTGGTTGAGGGGAAAATCGATAGAGTGAGGGGGAAAACCGCCGAATTATTAAAAGTCATGACAAGCCCAAATTTGGCAGACTACGACAAAATTCCGAACGATTGGTCTCAAGGCAAACATACCTTGACTTTGTACTTTAAACTTTAATTTTCTCAATAAACCTATTGAAACGCAAAACACTCTCTCACCACTTTTAACTAAATACAAATCCTTTTTCGCCACTTTTCTTGTCGTTTTTCACGACACTTATGGCACGCACGTTTGTTTACGTAGGCGGCCATCTTAAAACTGTAACGCGAACAGAGCTGCACTTACGCGATGTGCACGTCGCTCACTAGCGTCGCCTCCTACCGGGAAAAATCAAAACTAATTTTACAAATACGTGTTTCTTTATTTTATCATGATAATTAATTACTTTTTGTAGAAACATGAATAATTAGGAATTGGATAAAACGAAATAGCGAATAAGTGAGCAAACAAGGATACAAAATTCTCCACTAGATAATTTTATTTGTACGAAACGAGTGGATCAACTACGTCTGCACATGCGCATGGCGATAGTACTAGGGAATTGACGAATCAGAAAGAAGTTTTAATTATTTTTTTTAATCATTAATAACTTTTGAGAGACACTATCCTTGTTGATAAAAATGGGAATAATCGATGACTGAAAAATGAAAGAGGATTAAGAAATTATAAAATTCGATAAAAAAATATAAAATTAAGAAGTTAATTATTCTCGCACATGCGCGATGTGAACTGGCCTTGAGCCGAGCCAATCGGGCCTTGCGTAGCAACAAGGAGGGCCAATAAGAGAATTTAGAAGCCAGACTTTGGTTCGAGATTATTTTGCGGAGTAACCGGTGCTCGAGTTATTTTTAGACTGTATTATTATTATGATTCCTTTGTTTCGAACAGTATAAAAGAGCGTGCTCAGAGGCATCGAGAGCTCATTCCCAGCTCACTCTCAGCTAATACCTGACTCTGAAAAGAGACTAGTAAGCTAGCTCACGACAAGCATTGTTGGCTTATTCTGGATAGAGACACTAAACTCTTAGCGTCAAATTATTCTCGAGTTTCATAACCAGCTCAACTACCTATCCTAAATTTTCCTATACACCGGTGACGGGGTAGTTCGGCTCCGTTCTATCCCTGCAGCTGGTGTATACCCAATATTTCTATTTCCTCCAAATTTATCCTTTTCAGGTGACGGAGTCGTTCGGGTTCGTTCGATTCCTGCAGCCGGTTTAGGATAAATTACCGATTGGTGACGGGGTAGTTCGGCTTCGTTCTATCCCTGCAGCCAATTACCTATCGTTTAAGGGGTACTGGTGACGGAGTTGTTCGGGTTCGTTCAATTCCTGCAGCTGGTATTCCTAACCTCCTATCAAATTCATTATTCCTTTACCTAATAAAAAAAATATAGCTGGCTGGAATTGGAGATTATTAAATTATTGTTATTATTATTATTAAACTGAATAATTGAAATTTGAATTTAAAATAACCAGAATGAGTCACCAGGACATTTTGTCTGAATAATTAAAATATTACAAAACAAGCGAAATTACAGAATTAAATGAACAATCAAGAAATAAAACGTTGAGAGTAATCGAAGTCAAGAATTTCCTTTGTCCAAAATAGTTCAATTATTGTAAGATTATATCGAGTCACGGACTAAGGTTGTTATTATTGTATAGAGCCTCTATAAAGTTTAATTGACTATTTTGGAAAAATTAATCAGAAAAATTTGTCATTTTTATTGTTTTTGAGCGACGAATCGATTATTTCCCATTCTATTGTAAAGAAAGACACCAAACCGCTAATAATTGATGAAATAATAATAAGAGAACAAGTATCATTGTTTCCGTGAAAAGAAATGATCCATGCGAATAAAATAATAGAAGAAAATACGCGAGATAAATAAAAATTGTCTTTATTTGAACAAAATTTGTTGTACAACAAAAATCATCTTTGTGTTATTTTGAATAAATGTTATTATTCTTTTGTTAAAATCAAATCCGTGCCTTTTCTCGCTTTCTTTCATATCTGCTCCTTTTTGTAAGAAGCTCGAATTCACGCATAGCGGCGTGTTCTATAAAAACGTACCGTTACACTATCGTTAACTTATTTTTAAGTATTGAGTTAGAGTTTGACTTAATTATTGGCAATAATCCCGAAAATACCCATCCTCGATAACACGTCCCCACATGACGGTCTTCGCGAACACAACAGTTTGTTTGAACATGCATTATTTAAAAACTACTGAACGAATTTTAATGGTTTTTACTGGGATATTCTGCCAAACTTGAGGTAAGGTATTGTAACGATACCTCAATAAAGTTTTCTGTCGATATAAAAGTTCGTTTACGTTGATAATACAGGTTTTGTAGTCTAAATATAAATCTACCTTAAAATAAGTTGACGTGAGAAGAGAATTAAAGTACGATGAAACTGCGCCCATACCTCGAAGCGCAGATCCCACTCCCAAAAATCATGGAACCATATGCAAATTCGGGGGGCCGTGTGCCAACCGAGCGTACACAATAGACGAGCAAGCTGTGTACAGCACAGGTTTGAAAGATGGGTAAATGAGACCATAGGAAGCAGTCCTTTCCACCCGCTCACTCTATCTTAATTATCTTCAACTGAAGGCTGGGGAATCGGAGTCAAGCGGAGACGTCGGGTTCCCGGACAGTGGAATCGGCATCCAAGCCCAATATTCTCACGAATAAAAATAATTTCTAATTCTTACAACACTTCGGATTAACGAGAACTATTTCACCAAAACACTATAAATTCAGTTCATTGTGTCGTCTTCCGCCCGCCCCTCAAAAACACTAAAATATAATTATTTTGAGATAATTATAAAAAGAGATAGATCAGGGTTATTTTCCGAGAATTATTAATTAAAAAAAAACAACATTGCGTTTTGATATTTTCAACAAAAACATAATTTAGTTTATTATATAGCGTCAAAAAATGAGTGGTATAATGAAAAAAATAAATCGCATCATCACTATTTTGTAAAGAAACAAATTTGTTCAAAAGAAAGCAAAACTGTTAAACAATTCATATTTTTACGGTTTCTAGAAGAATACGACACGAAACAATCCATAATTTTTTGATGTTCACAAGAATTCTACTATAACTATAACGACACAAAATACTTAACTAAATACTATTTGTTTAAATTTGATATAACATGACTGAGTATGTTGCCCTGCGCCGAAATTATTCGTTGTATAGATCTGGACGTAGCGTAGCACTTTTGCCTGTTAGTAAAAAGTGTACCGTTACAATTTAGGCTTTGTCTTATCACAATCGGCCCACGGGAACAATGATATGCTAATTTTGAACCCTTCGTCGGTCTGCAGGGTAAAAAAAAAGTAGTAGGGCTATGCCAGTTCTAACCCACTTTTTACCCCCTCCCTCTCACCATGGCTTGACTCACGCAAAGGGGGGGTGAGGTGTGTGGAAGAGATAGAGAGATGGTCGGAAGGATGGTGAGTGGGAGAGAGAGAGAGATAGTCAGAAGGATAGTGAGCGTAGGAGAGAGAGAAAGAGAGAAAATACTACTTCTCGATAACGCTATCACAATCGCTACGTCGTCAAGACATCACCAAACATACCAATTCCCATCCGCTTTTCTCGATCCTTCAAATATCTAATCTCCAGCAAATAAACTTTTACTCGTAGTTCTAACCCTGGTACGACCTGTCCGCCAATCGTTAGAACTGGATCATATCTTTACATAAAACGCCTTAGAGCATTAAACGTGTTTAAACCTGTCTAGGGTGCAGGTGTGCAAAGTCAACAAGGCGACGTGGGAGATAACATTGACAAGAAATGGATCTGTGGAAAAAATGATAAAAACCTCTTATATATCAAAAAGCCTTAAACCAATTAAATGCTCTAGTTTTCCACAAAACAATATTTTAGCTACTGTATAACTTCATTGTGGGATCGTTTACCAGAGCATTTACAGTGTGATAGTGAGATACAATCATATCATGAGTGTGATGATCATTTTAATCCATCGTTGCAGCAAACGCATATTGACGCCGTTCGACCTATACATCGAGATTGTGAAAAGTGTTTTGAAATGGAAGAATTGGTGAATATATGCAATTCGACGTACGAAGAATCCGCGAGAAATCACGTCAGAGGAGCTACGAATTATATCGCCAACAATATTTAAACAGTACTTCAGTGAATTTACCGATTATTTGTGGGATCGTTTACCAGAATATTATCAATCTGATAGTGAGATTACATCATATAGACGATGTTACGAACATTGGAATACATTATCGACGAGAGATCACATCGATGGTCCCATACCCCAACGTCATAACTGCAGAGAGTGTTGCAAGAGCGTTGAACAGGTTTGAACTTGTCTCGGATGTAGGTGTGCAAACAAAGCGACGCAGATCCATTGTTTGAGAAGAATAGATCTTCGGAAAATGCGTGAGAAAGAATCTGCTATTGCGACGAAAAAACTGAAAGATCTTGAAGTGAACGGTGACTATGGAATCTCATATCAATGGATATTCGATTGGCAAAGAGTAAGTACGGCTCAAGATACGTCGTGGAAGTGCAGAGTGAATTCACCGTCATCCTGCCACCCCAAGTCGTCAAGGCATTTGAACAAGATCCTGAGGCATATGAAAAACTATTGGAAGCTGCTTATACTGGAAAACTCAGTATGAAATACATCGGCGGAGATTGGAACGGCATCGAGTTTCATGAAATTGCAACGTGAATAAAAAAATATATAAACATCTCTGTAATGTGAAGGAGGATAAGAGGGAGGAGGAGGAGGAGGAAATTTTGTATAAATAAATTAGAAAAACCATTTCGAAAATGTTTTCTTTATTCAAAAATCCGTCGTTTATATAAGGCATGGTATACATATAACCAGCTTTCCAAAGTTTTTACATTCATCGTTGCACAGTTGAATTTCAATTCGTTGGTATGGTGGGGGCAATTCGATGTAGTTTTGAACAATTTCTTCAACGATGGGCAGTCTAGAGTCTCCAAATCAACAATCTCCGTTGACAAATCCAAGAAGCTCGCTAACCACGAAGACTTCTCACAGCCTTTCACAAATATGGTGCGAGCGTGTTGTAAAATTGCTTGAATTATAGGTTTCGCTGCGTCGTATGGTATAAGACCATAGTCCCATGATATTCCATGGAAATTACGTTGCAACCATTTATTCATTGTTCGATAGTTTGCTGGTAGCGTGTCCCATGCGTATGGTGGTTCGAAGAACAGCTTTAGAGGTTCAGCGTTTTTCACATCTGCTCGAATAATTGAAATTTCTTTGAGGATAAACTCGTTGATGGGCCCCTTGAAACCTTGTAGATCAACGATAAACTCCATCTCGACTGATGTCCAGTGTGGTCACTTCAGCCATTTTATACCAATTTTTTCACCCCACCACTCAAGGGATTATACTCTACAATACGATCATGTAGAATGAGGCAGTATGCACATGTCTGCGCAGGTACATTCGTTTTCATTTCACCTTAAATTTGAAAATCATGCACGCCAAGTTTGTGTGCAATCTTTGCAATGAATTTGTGTGGTACATACGTGGAGATATAATGCGTGCATTTGTACGCGTATTTGCACTTTTATATGTAATTGTTTTTGTATCATTTTCTGTGGAATTTTGTTGTATGTTTATAAGTCCTTAGCTAGCATAAAATCAGAAAAACAATTTCTTTATATCCGCAGAATTATTCTTGATGTCCTTGAGGATACAACAACCTTTAGTAGGTACCATTCAAGGTGTACATGATTCCATGTAGAAACCCGTAATTCATTCAGCATTCTTGGCTATGTTAAAAAAACATTTCATTGTTTTTTCAATCATGGGCAACAATTTCTAGCGAGATCTTTTTTTGGTGTAAAGTAACTTTTCACATATCAGGATAAAAAAATAAAAGATGTGAATACGTTTTTATTTGAAAATTAATACCGAAATTTCTTTAGTATGTTTTCTTTCAGGATAAAGTAACTTTGAGCATATTCCAACAGTGAAATAAGAATCGTGGAATTTCAATTTTTTTTCAAAATGAAGAAGAACATTATTGATCATCGTTTTCGAGATAAAGTACCCTTCTGCGTATTACGGGAGTGGAATGGATGTTAATATTTTTTTCATTTTCTAGAAATTAAGGACAAACATTTATTGCTCGAAAAAATATTGAATGGTCATTTTATAACTAAGGTCGCGATCTTTTAATACTTGGCGTTCTTTTTTTACTTCTTTAAAGTTTTTTCCGATTGATTTGATATCTTTTTGAAAAACGGCTATAATTACCAACTTTCCTGTAAAGGTAAAAAAATTGTTTCATTCGGAGCCAATGATTTTTTGGATGATGTTTTTTTAATTGAGTAACTTTCTTCATATAACAGAAAAAATATTGAATGGTCATTTTATAACTAAGGTCGCGATCTTTTAATACTTGGCGTTCTTTTTTTACTTTTTTAAAGTTTTTTCAAATTAATTTCCTATCTTTTTGATAAACAAAATGGTAAAAAAAATGTCTCATTCTCAGACAATGATTTATTGGATAATTTTTTTAAATTGAGTAACTTCCTTCATATGAAGAAAAATCAAAGTCCTGAACAGTAGATTCTTCCATCATTGACGGACAAAAACTGTTGAGTCGGTTTTATTCGAGGTGAATAAATTTGATACATGAAATGGAAAGAGAATGATGGTTATAAAGACATAATAGTGATAATAAGATAGTTATAAACACAATTTTTTTTGCAAAGTAATATTAGGAATGTAAGATGGTCATTTGATAACCAAGGATACAATTTTTTAATATGTGGCGTACTTTTTTATACCTTTCCAAAGTATTTTCCCATAGATATCAGTTTTTTTTTAAAAACGTGATATCTACTGATGTTTAAATATACCTGAAAGGAATTGCACGCTCCCGGTAAAAACGTGCCATGTTATCATGGAACTTTAAGCTGGATGACATGGACGAGAAAGTTCGAGAAAAGAATAACAAAAATGTTATTAAGAGTTTTTTTATTAATATATGGAGTAGTTCTTACACTTTCTCGGTTGCTCATAAAATACAGATAAGTTAAAAACCCCTCATTAGTTTATTTCACATCGTTTTTAACTGGAACTTAAACTTAAAGAGATGATATAATAAGAATTAGCCAGACGACAATGAAGCTATGCACAGTTTCAGTTTTTATTTTCTCTTACCGATAAAAAACATAACGTATAACACCAGTTTGTGTATATTGAGGTTTACAAGGAAGATGCGTTATCTGACGAAGTGTTGAGAAAAGCCCTGCGGATTCTATAAAATTAGAAAAGGTTCAACTTATCATCAGTTCTCTTATTCGAAGATCAATAATTAATTCCTTGCCAGAATAATATAATAGTAAGTAAAACCTAGAAAAATGTTTTTCTCTCAAAAAAGTAGAGATCATTACGATAGACTACCTAATGAGTAAAAAATGCTATACATCGGTATTGCCGAGTCTCGTAAAATTTTTCGAGATAGCTTTACCGTATGAGAACATCCACATGTTTTTATAGTGACACGATGAATTCCTGTGAAACTAATGCTCGGATACAGCATAAATTTTAATAAATTTCAAGCTGTTATGTACGAGTCATACAACGATCGTACAGAATTTTGGATGTCTCACTCGTAGTCGCAATGCCCGTGTGTCCATTTAACAATGAGCAGACGCAATGATTATAACGATGTTACAGCTTCATTCATAACTGGAATGTAGTCAAAAGACAAGAAATTAATTATTGCTATTTTTTTTCATACTCCAACTGATGAATTTCAGAATAGATCAATCAATAATCATGTCTCTTGGACGAGACAAATTTGAAGTTGGTAATAAGACAAACTGTTAAACATATGAAAAGGATTTGATCGTTAAAATCTTCTTAAAAATATATACAGAGCTCGCTAATATGACTCAGGACCACTTATTATATTTTGTATGCGAATGTAAAAGACAACTTTCGATTTGTGAAACTTACATAGAAAGTAACGAAAGGACATAAGCATATGATTGAACAAATTTTTGTGTTTTTTTCAATGACATTATTGAACTTTATTTCAATCCTATGAACTTGAGGGTATGGATCAGTCAGGCCACCTGCTTCCGGTTTCGGAAGTGCACATTATCTCTCTCTCTCCCTCTCCCTCCCCCCCCCTCTTTCTCTCTCTCTCTCTCGCAATAGTATGATATGATGGTTGAAACACTAATTTTTTATCAATTCAATAACATGCATTTTCTTATATCGCTGTCTCTCTCGCCCAGCGACGCGAAAAGAGAAGGGGTAGTCCCGTTCAGCGGACTGTGCGAAAGTAAACGGGACAAATATCACGTTTCGCGCAAAGGACGTATGTCCAACAAGAATACAATGGTTTTACGTCTTTCTGACTCCAAGGGACAGGAGTTGCCGAGAAATTCGATTTCAATACACAAAATCATCATATCTCGAGATTGGGTGGACGGATCGACTTGCAACAAAGACCAATGGAAAGAGAAGAATCAAAAAAAAAATCGTCACCAATTTTGAAATGTTTTGCTCAAACGGTTCGTCCGTAAAAGCGATTCAAAAATGTTGTGACGTCAGAAAACCGGCATATTCGCGTATATAAGAGTGCGGCAGGGCTCGCGCTGGCTTTTTCTTTTAATACTTGGCGTCGAGCCGCTACCGCGTCTCTTGATTTATACGAAAACTTCATTTTTTTTTGTAGTAACAAATAAAGAATAATACAGTGTTAGAGCGCGCGATACAGAAAACATACGATATTTTCATTCATTATTTATTGAAAACAAATGAGAAAGAGATAAAACGCGCGCGGCTTTGCGCTCTATTTTTTTTTTTACTCATACTCATTGTCAATGATCCGCGATATCATATATTATATATTAATATTAATTATTACATGTGGTTATATTATTACATGTGGTTTATTTCTCATGTGAAAATAAAAACAATATACATATCAAGAGACGCAGTAGTGACTCGATAGTTAGTGCATACAGGAAGAAATGGTACGCGTATTATTTAATTCATGTAATTTAAACCAATGTTAAACAACTGAAAAAAAGGTGAAAAACGACCATGTTTAAAAATGTGTACAAGGTCCAAACAAAATCGTAAAAAATATTTAAATAACCCAGAATGAAGCCGTGCCCTCTTCAAAAACTTGTTTGCAAAATTGGAATATCTACTTTTTTGGCAGAGCAATCGAACTTTCAGTGCGGCTCGAAATTTTACGATACTTTCGGCCGGCATATACATCAAGAGACGCGGCAGCGGCTCGACGCCAAGTATTAAAAAAAAGGGTAGCGCGAGCCCTGCCGCACTCTTATATACAGTAAAATAGGTATATATATAGAGCGCGCAAAACAGCGGGAAAGAGAAAGCACGCTATACAAGCGAGAGAGAGGGGACGAGGTTTAGCGCGCTGTCTCTCACTCAGCGGCGCGCAATGAGAGGGGGTAGCCTCGTTCAGTGAGCAGCGTGGCGGACAGTAGAGAAATATAGATTATTGTTAAAAGGGCGTATGCCCCACCCATTTGAGCGCGACTTACGCCTGTCTGATCGTAAGAAAGCGCAGTATCCCGAAACGTTCGATTTTATTTCGCTAAATCATCATATCCCAAGATTGGCTGGATGGATTTACTTGCAACAAAGACTAATAGAAAGAGAAAAATCGAAAAAAAATCGTCACCAATATTCAGATTTTTTGATCAAACGGTTCGTCCGTCAGAACGGTTTGAAAAAGCCATGACGTCATAAAACCGGCATATTCGCGTATATAAGAGTGCGGTAGGCCTCGCGCTGGCTTTTTCTTTTAATACTTGGCGTCGAGCCGCTATCGCGTCTCTTGATATACTAGAATGTGTTGAGCTTCATCCAAGCGGCCCAGTGGCTCCGTGTCCAAATCTCTACTCGTGATTTATTTAATTTTTTTTCAAGTTATTGTTTATGTAACTTGCAAATCAATTACTTTAATATAATAATAATCATATAAGAAATGTTTTTTAGAAAAATCTTGCTTCGTACTTTTAATGTATCTATTTGATTTCACTTTTTCACATTTACTTTTTGTAATTGAAAAATAACTTATATAATGAAGTTTAAATTGAAAACATATTTTATTTCAGCATTTTTAAATTTTCCGTCGGTTATTTCCTTCAAAGATTCGTTCGTATTGTATATTGAATATTGTGTTTTTATAAAAGATATTTTTCCAAGAAATCGTCCATTTGCTTTTCGATAGATCTTGAAAACTCCTTGCTCTTGTAAAAAATCCTCATTTATTCGATGCGCGAATTGTTTAAATATCTATTTTTTCGAATGTTTTTATGACAACTACCATTCTGCGTCTTGTACAACATCGAAATCTAGCGAATAAACATATTTTCATGCCTATTCTTCATGATTTGATTATTATTCTCCTACGCACGCAATATTTAAGGGGTTATATACAGTTGGAAGGCCAAAAAAACTCGTTTTTTTACGAATTTTTTCCGGATAGGGATTTCATTTGACGAGGAAAAGCATAAGGAAGTAAATGGAGTGTCATCTTTTAACTCTTTATCGCAATTTTTTATTTAACAAAATATTGCTTCAGATAGCTCCTGTGATTGATCTCCTGTAGGTCCTCTAAAAAAAGGCGTCTTGCGGTGAGCATGAAATCTCCCGTTTGGATCAGCTGAAATTAAAAAACCAAAGAGATTTGTTTAGTGGACAGATAAATGCTGGGATTGGACGAAGGAATAGTTGGAATTTCCAATTTTGATGAAATGACGGCTCCTCAAAGACGAAATTTCGACATTCAAAATGGATAGATCTACGAAAGAGAAATGTGCGTGGCAGGATAGAAAAGGCTTGAGAAGCGGACATCTGCGAAATGAACGAAAAAGATCCGCGGGTTTCAAGGGAACAAATCGACACGATATCGAAACGGATCTAACGTTTGCGAGCACTTCGGCAGCAAAAATCTTGAAAAAGAGTCCAGAGTTTGAAGTCCGAATCGATCAAACGTTTAGCTATGTGATTTTGGAGTTCTTTTTGGTTTTCGGCGCTCTTCAGGAACTGTTGAAGTGCAAAAAGTGTAATAGCGACGTGAAGTTTTTTAAAAAATCGATTCGCGGATTGGGCTTTAAAATTTGTGTTCAGTGTTCGTGTCCAGATCCGGCCGAGATAGATTCTTGTCCTTTGATAAAAAATGCTTATGAAATCAATCGTCGTTTCTGCTTTGCCATGCGATTGGTCGGCATCGGCATAAATGGCATTAGAAATTACTATTCTGCGGCAAGCAGATAGTAGAAATCGCTACGCAGTGTGCTGTGTGCACCTTCAATGAAGGTTACGACCCAATTTTAAAAATTTTGGAGACGATGGGATGCACGATAGGGCCGAGCGCCGCAGATTTCGCCGCTAAGTACAAGAATGCGCGCATCACCCAAGCAAACCGCCGGGCGTCCCTGGATAGCAAAGAGGCGAGGACAGCTCGTCGGACTGAACAATCCATTGAGCACGATCTTTTCGAAGAAGCAGAAGGGATATTGTATGGACCTGGCATCGCTGATTGACCGCAAGTAAACGATTTACCTAAAATTTCCTCACTTGAAACTTTGAACGCGTTTTTCTCGAAACAGCATTTTTCAAAACGGTGTCCAACTTGGAGGGCAGAGTTTTAAAGCTATCGAGTTGAATTTTTTACACAATATTCTTAACGTCATTGTTTATCGTGCTATGGAAGCTTTTTTTTTTTGACATCTTCCTATTTTTTTGTAAAAAAAACTGCCAAAAAAAAATGCTAAAATCGATACTTTTTGTTCAAACCGGCGCCATTTTTGCAAAAAAAAAAAAAAGCCTCCATAGCACGAAAGCCAATTATATACCGATCAATAATCTTTTTGTGTTTTTTGTTTCAGATCAAAATTGTGACCCCCAACGTGGACACCACATCCAAGTGCATTTTCTGCAACAATTGTTTCATCATTTTTATAGATATTAATTAATAAATAAATCGATCTTTAAAAAATTGTTTTGTATTCTTCAATACCCAATTAATATACAAAAAAAAACCAGACCGATTAGATTATTTTTTCTTTAAAAAAAAAAATCGCGAAAAACAGCGATTTTTCGGGCTGTCACACTGGAAAGCTCCCTTAATGCGACTGGTCAATACACCGAGTGTTACAACATCTCCCGCATTTATTGCCTCACCAACGTTGCCCAGTCGTTTTCGTTCCAAATTATAATGACCGTCTGCTGTAGTCTTAAATCCAATACCTGGTTTACC
This sequence comes from Rhimphoctona megacephalus, assembly GCA_963989365.1. Taxonomy (NCBI): domain Eukaryota; kingdom Metazoa; phylum Arthropoda; class Insecta; order Hymenoptera; family Ichneumonidae; genus Rhimphoctona; species Rhimphoctona megacephalus. Next base: position 26,699,619 of record OZ022420.1, read on the forward strand.
CGGGGGACCTACCACCACCATCCACTTGTATTCAACTGTTGTCCAAACACATCGATAGTCATGTTTAGAATGCATGAAAATCGTGACTCGCATGTATTAATAAATGATTTTAGCTTCACGCAGTTCCTCAATAATTGATATAATCTCGTTGGAATGGAAGGAGTTCCCGGCAGCTTGCGATGCGAGTAGTAGACGAAGATGGTCCACTAGCTCATTTGGATCATCCCAGTAAACATAGTCAAATGTTGTGTTTTTTTTCGGGTCACCATATACTCGAGCATACCCTCACCTTTATGCCCGCCATTTTGCCTCAGTATTTTCGATATATAATTTTTAAATTTATAGCTAGTATCTCGTCGTATTGCACCATCATGTCGATAATATTTTTTATGAGCATTCGTTGCAATGGCAATTTTCCCATAAGTCTCCAAATCGTTTGGTGTAAAATATTCAAACTTGGGCGCTTTTTTAAACAACAACTTAACCAATCCAACAGTTTTTGGGTACTTTTTATCCCCCACATTAATGTGACCAGCTTTGAATTATATTCTTGAGTGAATCACCGATCATTAATTTATTGCCGGCGAGGTTTCGCACTCCGAATGAGACATCGAGGGTGGTTTTTTTTATCACTACGCAGCAGTACCAGATATTCATGTATTAATTCATCAACATCTCCACTTGATTTTTCATCATCATCAGCCGACAACCAATCATCATCATCCTCAGCATCGCCCTCATGTTGAGTTGTTTTATCAAAAGAAACGTTCTGAAGCATTTTTTCAATATTTTGATGCTCCTCCTCCTCTTCCTACTCCTCCTTCTTAATATTCACTTTTTCATCCTTAATTTCATACTTAGGTTTCTTTTTATATGAAACCAGCTCTTCTAATGGTTCAACGATCGGTTTAAATACATCTTGCATTTTCTGCTGTGCAGTATCACGACCACTTATTAACATTCGATGTTTTCGTCTAATCGCATCACTTACCTTGGCAAGTTAACACAATCCTTTTCCCTTAAAAAATCTTTGCTTTTCATGTTAACACCGACAAGTCAGACCTGAGACTGTCTCTTTTCCAACGATGTGTGATCATTTATCGTCGATGGTTAGAAAAGAATCAAATCCTCTCCTATATCTACCCTCATTAATTTCACTATCCTTGTCAATAATAATAAATCCATACTTGTCGGACTTCCTATACTTTACACACATATTTTTGAAGCATGTATAAAACATATCGGTATTCACGTGGTCGTTGTATACGCGTTTAAGATTCATATCGTCCTGTTTAAATAGCACCACGAAATTTGCGTTATCTCTTACAAGATGTTTCAGGATGCGGGTATATGTTTAACAAAGATAAAAACTGTCGACGATCTCGTGTCTTCCCATGGAAAAAAAATGCTCTCATATTATCCTGTTTTTCATAAGCTATATCGTCAAAGATAAATATCGAGTTTGGACGGGCTTCACTCGGTGATACATCTTGTTCATGCTCGTTGAATGGATAATATTCGACGCCATGGATAGGTTGAAGCAACTGTTCCAATAATCGATATTTTGGCTGCTTCAACGATTTGGAATATAGATAAATGTTCTCAGATCTCAAGCCATTTGGATGTATAAGGAGTCTGAGTAATGCATTAGTTTTCCCACAATTTGACGGACCTCAAAATACAGCACGAATGCTATCAGGTAGTATATTACCATGACGCTTTTGCTTCTTTGCTCCACCACCATCCTCTACAAATTTATGGAAATTTATTACGGGGAGTTGACCGCCCGAAACTTGTTTCTTGGACACCATCTCGCATCCGATTAATCGAAAAACCCTATAAATACATTATTATAATGTGCGGAATGATCAGTCGAGAATTAACTGCCTTATGGTGATGATCGTGCATGATAAACCGGGTAAAGGTTTAATCAACAGTCTAATCAACAATCTTCCCATCGAACTACATCTGCCGGGCTATCAGTATTGTGAACCTGGCACAAAGTTGGCTAAGCGTATTGCTCGTGGTGACCCTGGTATAAATCCATTGGACGCTGCATGCAGAGTGCATGATATTGCATATTCGAAAAATCGTGACAATCTCGAAGTGAGACATTTGGCCGATAAAGTGTTGGCTGAGCAAGCCTGGCAACGTGTAACCTCGAAAGACGCTAGTGCCGGTGAGAGAACAGGTGCTTAGGCCGTGACAAACATTATGAAGGCGAAAACAAAATTTGGCATGGGCATGAAGCCGCTGAAGAGGAAACTGCAAAAAAGTGTTTGCTTGAAAAAAGTCATTAGCGCTGCACGGAAAACAATGATTCAAAGCGATGACCCTCGTAAAGTCGTCATGTCAGCATTGAAGGGTGCCTTGCGAGTGTAAAGGGTGTTAAAGTATGCACACCCCGGGTTTTACTGGTTTACCGGAAAACTGGTGGTTTATTGCCCTTTCTCATACCCATCTTTGCAGGCCTCAGCGCTGCTGGTGCATTGTCTGGTGGGGCCGTTGCAATATCCAATGCTGTAAATGCTGCTCAAGCGGCCAAAGAAGAATTGAATGAACATAAGCGACATAACCAAACGATTGAGGCCATCGCTTTGGGCAAAGCTTTACTTTTGAAACCGTACAAGTAGGGTCTGGGCCTTTATATCGGGTCAAAAAACGTATAATTACGCTACCACATCGACCTCTCACCGACGGCGATTTGCTGAAATATGTGAAAATCATGAAAATTACACATTTTCGAGGGGTTTCTATGTGTGATACATTACCTGCGAATGGACCGCTCAAACATGAATCTGCAATTGTGAATTTGAATGAAAATGTGGGTCCTGGAACATACTGGGTTGAATACAAAAAGACTGGAGGGAAAATCTACTTTGACAGTTTTGGCAATCTTTTGCCCCCATCGAAACTCACAAATTATTTTGGTGTTGGTAGCGTGAATTATAATTATAAAAGATATCAGGAATATGATGCAATTGAATATGGACACTTGTGTCTCAAGTTTCTTTCCGGACAGTTAAATCAACGAGACAAATACACGCTATATAAACGTGAATTGTAGAGCCGAGAGTTTAGTTGATAATTCGCCAGCATCATGGATGACAGCTTCACAGTGGCCATCTCTGGTTCATCCTCCGTTCTCGAGGCACAATACTTTCCGCCCATTGAGCTATCTCCACATAAGAATTATAGTCTCGCACTCGTTGAGCTGCTGACATTCAATTCCATTCCCAACATCGACATTGGATGCAATAAATTTTACGCTGGAGCACATGTGGTGATTATACCGACGGGGAGTTATGAAATAGAGGATATTGAAAAGTATTTACAAGCTGAATTATCACCCAAAAATGTGAACATTCAGCTTAAACCAAAGTCGAGCTGGAAGCCAATAAAAGACATGAATCTGATCTACCGGTAACCATTCTTAAAGTGAACGCCTTACGTATCGAGTGTAACATAACCACTGGTGCATACATTAACGGACAAAAAGCTCACACAATTTATGAATTTTTCCCATCTGTACCGCCTGGCTATAAAATCATTTAAGTACCCTCAAACGTCATTTATCTAACAATCACAAATCGGATAATCGATAACATACAGCTTCGTATTGTGGATCGGGACGGAGATGTGGTAAATTTTCGCGGTGAAGTAATCACCATACGACTGCATATAAAATCTCAATGGGCACAGTTTACAATAGAGTATCTAATATTAATAAACCATCATGGGATCGCGAAATCAGTCGCCGATCAACGCTCAAAGCGCTAACACCTCAAAACCTGCTACTCTTGAAGAATTTGGGTCTCAGAGTTCGTGGAGTGCACGTGTGAGGAATTATTTATTTTGTGCATTGTGCATCTGTTGTGTGAAATGAAGGAGGAAATCGTAAACATTCAAACACCCATTATCTTCGATGAATCCATCATACATTATGAGGTTCATGCTCATCAACCATACGCATCGTCAACCTACAACAATAGTGATGAAATACGTATTTCACCCAGCATCAAGATTTATCAATCCTACCGAGCAAAAGTTCCCTCCACATTTGTGGAAAACTGACGAAGAATGATGGTATGCCAACAGGTGCAACAAGTCTCGTTAACAATGCTATATGTCATTGTGAACTTAATGCCATGAACTTAATGCCATAGAAGTTGATCGTAATAAGAATGTGGGTGTTACAAGCTTTATCAAGGGATATACATCTCTCACACCGGCCAAGAGTTCAATGCTTGAAAACACGGGTTGGCTCGATGTAGAAGAAACAAAACAAATCGTCGATGAAGCGGGTAACTTTGATGTGTGCTGTAACGAGATTTTACCCCGAGAGGTAAAGTCTGTCCCTTCTCGACTCACCTGACCCGTTACGCACACGATCAAAAAAAATAAAAACAATTGCGAGGGTGGACTGGGCGCCAGGTACGGAAGTACCGCCGGTTAGACCGACTTAATTTTGCCCACCCCTGTCGCAAGGCTGGCCATACAGATTCGCGGGTAACGTAGGTGACCGAGGTCGGTCCGGCTACTCAGCTCATGCTGAGGTACAAAAGGTAGAGGGGCTGGTCCAGGGGTTAGAGAGCAACAACACACGCAAGATGAAGTAGGCTAGACGACAGAGTAAATTTTAACAATAAGATTTATTCAGAGAAAATCGTCCTAGTTCGTACAGGAAGGTAGCTAAGGTTCGCGAGGTAGGCTGTGAGGCTGCCGAACGTTACAACGACTAGAAAGGGGTTCGCTACGACCCCACAATAGGTACGAGTCGTAGGGGAACCGTTGTCACCGGAGTGATACGCGAAAGATAAGAACGAACCATGAGAATCGCCAGATAACAAAAGAAAGCGTAATGAAAAAAAATGATCGAGGCCATAATTGTCCTACCATCGCGACAGGTAATCGACCAACAGTCGATAGGTAATCGGAAAGTAGTACGTCACGAGGTAATCGAGGAAATACGACACGCGAAAGATAATCGGCGAATAATGCGCAACATTTTAATTGAGAAAATACAACCCGCGAAGAATGATTTATAAATAATCGTAATCGCGCGAACGACGACGACCCGCACGGCGGCGAAACTGAAAAAGGTACGACGAACGCTTCAGCGCCGTCCAACACACCGTACGGGTGCGAGAGAGACAGAGGGCAAACACGGCCGCGTAGTAGCCGGCGCGTGCGAGACCTTGGGCGACACCACGAAGCGCTCGAGACGAATAATACGCATTATACTCGAACAAAATTATAAAATTAACTAATTTAGGTAGGCCAAAACAGGTAATCGACTACTCTTTCGTTCCACCCTGATACAAAACTAAATTACGGAGAGAGAGAAAAGAAGCGACGGGCGGTCGTAGCCCCACCTCCATACTTCCTCGTGCAAACAAAATCGCTACTAAATGAAACGCAAAACCTCCTTCCTTCTTACGACAGGTAATTAGGAAAGAGAATGGGCCGAACTAAAGAGTAGTCGAGAAGAGAACAATGAGGAACGAGCTTACCGAGAGAATCTCCCACGTGCACGCCTTCAAGGTAACAGCGACTTCCGTTCGTTACACGTGCTCGCCTCAACACTCGAAATCCGACTACCAAGCATGGCGTTCGGTAAGACGCTCTCGATTTTCGGCACTTCCCCCACCACTTCTCACCCCCCGCAAAGGCCGCGCTCTCACGCCCCGAGCGCGAACTAACTAAGTCGCTCGCTACGCCGCGCTTCCCGCGGGAATTACGAATATATTTCACGCGCGAGGATAATGGATCCTCCGCGTGATACGAAAATTAACTATCGTCATTGAAGCTGGCGGTTCCCCAGGTAAGAACCCCACCTTGCACACGGGGTTGGGTCGTCGCTCGGGCACTTTTCCTCTGGGGGACTCGGCCGACGATTCCGTAAAGCCAGAGGGAGGCCTCCCTCATGATTCCAGGCGTCCCTTTGAATCACAGTGGGCCCACATACAAACGCCAGGCACATTTCCGCACCCCGGCTCTCGGAAAATGCCCCGAGCCCCACTAGACGAGGCGCCGTAATGAACGGGCTGTAGTACCCGAGTAAACGACGGTGAACGGGCAACTCTCGGTCGCTACGGTGACAAGGCCACGGGCGGCGTTCAAATAGGCCCTTTTCCTGCGTGTGCCTTTGTTCGTTCACCGGATTGAGCTCGGATGTTCGGAGCTCAATCTCCGTAATGCAGGCGGAATCCTCCCCGAGACCACCACAAGGTAATAGGTAGGGCGTGAGAGCAACTCCCCCGTGCGAGAGACGGAAGGGCCAAAAATACAGAATGTTAAATTGACGTTAGTTTCGTAAATCTAAATCGAACAAAAAAATTAAAGTTAATCGGAGGTATTCGCCTCGAGGTCCCTAGACGAAGGTACGGCCCCGTAAGATCACTTGTAGGTACTTCTCTCGACTTATCTCTAAGGTACGGTGGTTGAACGGGCCGATAAGCGTATTCAACAGATAAACTTAAACCTAATATTGCGCAAGATACGATACGACGGTAGGTGAGTCTTCATCCGAGCACGCCAGGCGAGACGAACGGCGGCGTCAAAATGGGCCGTATACCGGGCCACTAGTCGACACGTATTCGTGCGGGTGGCGGGGCCAAATGTCACGTCACAGTGCATACCACTGAGTATGCTGTTGGGCTTTGTTGAAAGTTATCGAAAAATCGTTGTGAACGCAAAGCATGAATTAATTTTGACCAGATCACGCACCAATGACAATGCAATAATGCAAAGAGCTGCTGAAGATTATAAGCTCCAATTGCTGAAAATAGAATGGCTTGTACCATATGTGGCGATGGCGGATCAACGAAAAATTCAACTTTTGAAGTTTATCGCCAAAGACGCAGACAATTGTATGAATACCCATTGCTGCCTACCACTTCTAAACATGTGTGGTCCGTCAAGACTTCAACACAGCTTGAAAAGCCACGATATGTAATTCTTGCGTTTCAAACGGGACGAAAAAATGATAAGGCAAAAAATGCGAGTCGTTTTGATCACTGTAATATAACCGATGTGAAACTCTACTTAAGTTCATAATGTTATCCATACGGTAACATGAATTTGAATATACAACAAAATCAGTATACATTACTCTATGACATGTATACAAATTTCCAATCCATGTATTACAATAAGGAGACTGAGCCGTGGTTGAATAAAACGGAATTTTCAAAATATGCACGTCTTGTTGTAATTGATTGCTCAAAACAAAATGATTCCTTCAAGTCTGGCCCCGTGGATGTTCGTCTTGAATTTGAAACAAAAACGAACATTCCTGCACAAACATGCGCATACTGCCTCGTTCTACACGATCGTATTGTCGAATATAATTCTATAAGTGGAGGGGTCAAAAAATTGGTATAAAATCGGGGGTGATGCTGCTGGACATTAGTCAAGATGGAGTTCATCGTCGATCTACAAGGTTTCAAGGGGTCTCTCAATGAATTCATCCTCAAAGAAATATCAATCGTTCAAGCTTATGACAAAAATGTTGAGCCTCTGACGCTTACCTTCGAATCACCATACGCTTGGGACACTCTACCAGTAAGATACAAAACGACAAACAAATGGTTGGAACGTAATTTTCATGGATTACCATGGGATTATGGCAGTATACCATACGATGCAGCAAAAGTGATAATTCAAACCATCTTACAACGAGCTCGTGCAATATACATGAAAGGATGTTAAAAGTCTTCATGGCTGATGAGTTTCTTGGATCTATCAACGGAAATTATCGATTTGGAGACTCTGGACTGTCCATCGCTGCAGAAGTTGCCGAAAATTCGACCCAATTTCTCCCACCACCGTGATTTGAAATATAATTGTGCGAATGAGAGTGTAAAATCTCTGAAAAGTTGGTTATATGTCTATCGTGCATTGTGCGAACGAAGGATTTTTGAATAAACAAAACATTTTTTATGATTATATATGGTTTTTTTTCGTTTTTATTATAAACACTCATCTCCTCCTCCTCCTCCTCCTCCTCCACCACTCAGCATACATTATTATAAATGATTTTTGACAGCGATGAGAATCATACATATTTTTACATTTTTTTTCCACAAACGATGAAATATTTTCAAGACGAAGATTTTTGAATGTATTTGAACTCGATTTTACTCCACTTGTCGGCAAACGTTTCCATATAGAGTTCCCTCGAGCGAGCTGCCTCTAACAGCTTTTTGAATTCGTCCTCGTCCTGATCGAAAGCCTCGGCGAGTCTCGCTGGTAGAAAGATCATGTATTGCCCTCCGATGTCAGCAATGTATCGTTTCCCAAATTTGGTTTTCACCGATCGAATATTGTGTATTGGATGATTAGTCTTAACCTCGAGATCAGCCAACTTCTTCGTTGGCAGGTTGTTTTCCAATGTGGCAACTTTATTGAATGATTTGAACTCCATTTTAGAGAGTGTGAGTGATTTTGGGAGGGTCTGACTTGGAGCTAGTCTTGTAGCAGAATCATGCTCCCGATTCCTTCTCTACGATTTCAGTTTCCATCCCCCCCCCCCCCCCCCGCCCCCACCTCATTCACTTCTCCCACAATCGTGCAGCTGATACCGGGCTCAGGTTTAAACATGTCATCAATCTCCCCCCCCACATAACTCGTTCTACGCCATCACTCTGAACAAGCTCAAACACGTTCATTACTTCGTCAAAACTTTTTACAATTCTTCGTCTTCCAACATACATTTCACAAATAATTTTTTGATAACAATGATAACCATACATATTTTTACACTATTATTTCACAAACAATGAAACTTTTCAAACGAACCATGGTAAACTTCAGCTAACGTCTCAAGGTATTCATCTTCATCTCTATGGAAATCTCTGGAGTCAGACTGTGGTAGCATAACCACAATGTAATCTGCGATTGTAACGAAGTATTGTGGCTTGTAATTGTTTTTTTCCACGTATGATATACCAGTGACCGGGTAACGCACACCAGCCGTAAGTTCACTCGCCTTTTTCAATGGAAGACCATATGTCGACATGAAAAATTTGTTTAATGACTCACAATCCATTTTTATAGGGTAATTTCGACAGTATATATCTGACTTGGAGCTAATATTGTAGTCGAATGATGATTCCTTCTCCACGATTTCAGTTCCCATCCCTTCTCCTACGAGCATGCAGCTGATACCCTATTCAAACAAGTCGTCAGCCTTCCCCGTCTGTGGACACGTGCACCCCGGAACAGGCTCAAACGCGTTCTTCACTCTCTCGACATTTTCTACAATTTCGATGTAGAGGTGTGGGACCGTCAATGTGATCTTCCATCGATGGTGTATTCCAATGTACATTGCATCGACGAAATGATTTAATTTCACTGTCGGATTTGTAATATTCTGATAAACGCTCCCACAGAATATCTGTGTAGTCAATGAAATATTTTTTAAACGCCGTTGGTGATATAATTTCTAGCTCTTCTCGCGTAATTTCTCGAGGATTCCTAATGCGTTGAATCACATAAATATTCACCAGTTGTTCCATTATAAAAGACTTTTCACAATCTCGATGCATGGGTCCATCAGCATCAACATGAGTCAGTTCCCATGGTGGATTAAAATGATCATCACACCATTGATATGACTGTACCTCACTATCACACTGCAAATGCTCTGGTAAATGATCCCACAGTTTATTAATAAATGTACTATAATATTTTATCAGCAAAGCCTTGGGAATTGATTCAAGTTCATTTTTCGTAAACGTCCAAGGTTCTTTCGATGGGTAGATTGCATACATAGTCGCACATCTATCCATCTCGAGATCAATTTTGGAAAAGAAATTTTTTTTAAATGATATTGTTTAAAATGCTCCTCCAAGCATACTTCTATTTTTCGCACTTTCTCTCTCACACTCACTTATCCTCCGATCTGGTTGTCTCCCTCCCTTCCTCTCTCTCTCTTTCTCCCACTCACTATAATTCTGACCATCTCTCTTCCACACACCTCGTTCCCCTCTGGGCCTACAGCTGGGTCAGGTCGCGGCGAGGGCGCAGGAGGGGTGTGTAGTAGAAGAGCTAGGGGGCATTCTGGATCAAGTCGTGGCGAGGGGCATGCATACCCCTCACCTCGACTTGAGCGAGGGGCCGCATACCCCTCGCCGCGACTTGAGCCAGAATCCCCCTAGCTCTTCTACTATGGTAAGTCGTTCCTCAGGGAAAGCGTACTCCCCAGTTTTATCCAAAATCACTGAATCTCTTGAGATAGTTAATTGAGCCATTAACTTTTCTAAATCCGGAATTTCAAATGTGCTTGTATTCGAGTGAATGCGCAAGGCGCGAATGTCTTCTTCATAAAATCTTTTTTTAATTATATGACTTTTGCAACACCGATTTCCATTTGGAATAAAGATTCTTTTTCTAACAAAAGCCGGGATACTTGCTTCAAATGGTACAACAGTAATGCCATTTTTCGATCCACAAACACAGCAATATTTGTGAGAAGAAATTACTCTAGGAAACATAATTTCCACATGTTCAATTTCTTGAGCGTGTTTTGTAGCTACAATGAAACTTGGATCATTTGTTGAAGATTGTGAAGAAGTAGTTGCTGATGTAGATACAAATGAAAAAGATTGCGATAAATGTTCAGTTGATTCCTGTTGGCTATTGTTTTCTTCGTTTGATATAGATGGTCGAATGGAGGTTTCTGTTCGTTGAATTTTCTTTATAATAAGCCGACATTTATTGCACAATACATCATTAAGCTTCACTTGTTGTACAATTTTTTTAAAACCTGTTACTTTTCGAAGAAACACGTTGTACTTAACACACTTGGAATTATCAGTCATTCTGAAATCTGAACAAAACCAAAAATGTATTAGGCATGCAAGAATTAACTATATTATTAATCATTTTTGTGCTTCATAACAAATAAAAAATATTTACCTGAGAATTAACAGTAATAGTAAGTAATAAAAATCGAAATGAAATTCAGTTTTATATTGCAAACATTGTTGGATTCATGTGAAGAACAGTGACCCCACAGGTACGATCCAATTTCTTCTTCCTCTTGATGAAATATCTAACTTCAAATGAAAGATAACTGTCTGATCTTAAAAAACACAATGTATTTTGTTTTCAACTATTCCCAAAATTATGACGATTCACTTAAATGAATGATAAACTTAAAAAAACTGAACTTAAAGAACACAAGGTATTTTGTTTTGAACTATTCACAAAAATGATAATTCTGTAACGATAATTGATGAGGAACGTGATTTTCCGGTAAAGATACGTGACATAGTTTACATGTCAACTAGAGTTTTTTCGTTCTCGTGTTGGTGAGTGTAGCTTTGAAGGAACTGATGCGTCGCGCTGTGGTTGTTGACAAACGCGTAGGCGGGGTCTCCACACAAATATTCTTAGTATATGTGCCTCGCTCAATCGTCAATGCTGTTAATACTGTCCCGCTCTATTTTGTTTTAAGGGGTTACCCCCACTTGTAGCGCAAAAAAAAGGTCTTTTTCATGAATTTTTTTGAAAGAAAACTACAAAACTTTTTTAATCGATCACTATATCATCTTAAAGAACACATCTTGAAGAACTTTCAGTAATTATTTTATTGAAAAATATTACATTGTTAAGTGGCAAATGGCCGTCAATGAAATAATGTTTTTATTTGTACGGTTTGCGGTGACCAACATTGCGGCGAAGTGGATCATCTGAAACAAAAAACGTGGATGGATTTAGTCAAATATAAGTATAAACTAGTCTTTAATCGCAGGATTTAAAAAAATATTCATTTTTCACAAAATGGCGGACAGTCAAAGTTAATGGTTCGATTTTAACGAAAAAAACGGCCGTTTTTTGGCTATAAAACGGTCATTTTTTTCGAAACAAAAAATCGAACGCTTAAAGATTACATTTTTATGTATTAAATAAGCCTGCAAAATTTCAAGAAGATCGGTTCATTAGTGTTCGAGTAATCTTGGTCACCGACTTCAGAAATGCCATTTCGAGAAAAACGCGTTTAAAGTTTCAATTTCAGTTTTCACGAAGAAAATAATTTTTTTTGTAAACTTACATAGAGTCATCTATTCCGGGTCCATACGGAAGTTCTTCCGCCGACGATGCCGCTTGCAAAACGGAAATTTGGTGTTGCCTTCGTAACATTCTTCCTTCACGAGTGCCCTCGGCCGCACGTCTCTCTGCCAGTACAATCCGTGCTTCGTCCATTTTATCAGCGTATTCGTGCGCGTTGTATCCACAGCTCACTCCGATTGAGTTCAAATAAAATAATAATGATTTTGAACCTTCGTTGAATAGTCCAACGGCAATATAATCTGCTAAATTTACAACGATTGCTCCACTCGAGACGATTTTTGGGCTGATTTTCCAAATAAGTTGATTGAAGCTTTCCTTGTTATTTTGATTGAAGCCACCGACGCATCTTTCGAGTAAAGTTTCTTTACTCAGATCGTTGTATATAGGTCTGATGGCATCCAATACATTTGATGGAAGTGGTCTGTAATCGTGTTGGAAAGCCTCATTTCTCGCCTGAGCTCGTTGATATGAACACCACGATTCTTCACCGGTTGGACATCTCTTATGGTGTGGATTTGCATCGGTTGAACTGTTAATGATCGAAGGTCGCCCATATTGCCTCATGCATATCGTGAACAGAAGCAGAATGACGTCGAATAGCAAGTCCATAGTACACAGTGAGCTTGTCAAACAATTTTCCTGTCAGCTTTCCTTTACCACCAAGCTTTTTGTTTTTTTTTACTAAATTACGAAGGCGGGATCCCATACGCTTTTGGACGTGTCCGATGCATTCTTTTTTTATAACTTCTACGTCGTCATAAGGATGAGAATTTACTAGCCCAGTGTATGTCTTCGAATCTCCGTCTCCAATATAGTAACGGTACAGGACATTATATTTTGCTATTGAACGCTTGAAGATTTCGATAATAGAGTCCACCTCCATTTTTCCCGAGGAGCCTTCGTGATTTGCACTGCAATTATCTTCGTGTGTTTCGTACCATTCTTCGTATTCCGCATCATTTAGTTTATGTTTCCACGATTCACAGATTTTACAAAACGCACTTTTTACCACAAGATCAAGTACTTTTCCACTGTAGTAGCCTATGACTGATGTAACTCCGAACAACGACGTATATCCTCGCTTCCTCCAGGATCCATCTCCGGAAACTGTTAATTTAGAAGTTGCATCGCCTGCTGCATTAGGTGTATTTTCAATTCCTTCTCGTACGGCTTTTTTAAATATTACATCTGCACATATTTTCACAGACTCATAAATACTTTTTAAAATTATTGAATATGTAGTCTCGGTAAGAAACCTTGGCATGTCCATAAGTCCGCAAAATTTTTGTGCTCCAGCCATTCCTATGCCGAGAACTCGCATAGTGAATATAAATCGACGATTTATTTCATACGAATCTGCCACAAAAGGAGAAGATGGTATCAAATTATCTGCACATGAGTCACATTTCACAACGACTTTGAAGCCTAGTCCTCTTGCATTTGCAGTTTCAAATTTAATATCTCCATTATACGTTTTGCACGTCACTAAACTTGAAATAGCAGTAAACACAACACAAAAGTTTAAAATGCTATATTCAATATTAGGATTTTGATTCACAGTCATATCAATATTATCTTTCAGTTTCTTCGCAGATGTGCTGAAACTTTCAGTTTCCGATTCGGCCAGGTTCGGGTTAAAAATACCCTTCCTTTCTTTTGGTCGGGATTTCCGTAAATTATCACTACTTCTTGTTTCTCGCGAACCTTTTTTTCGATCCATTTTTAAATGTAAAATAAATAAAAACTGCGCTTATAATATTGTGAACGGCGGAAATAAATACGTCTCATATAGTCGAACTTTCGAGCTACACTGACGAATTTAAACCATAAAAGGCAACGACAATTCGTTTCTACAAATTCCAGTCTATTATATGAACGTTATGAATGCCAGGTATACGACCCTTTTCATAGAACAATGGACTGAAACCGGAGAGAGTGTAGAGCGCGCCAGGCGGCAGACTAGCCGGTCGTTTACACAACGGATTCTTCTCTTTCAACGCTCATATCTCAGTCAATTTTGTTCGGATCGCCTTGAAATTTTCAGGCCATATTCTCAGATACTTATACTTCAAAAAAATGCAATAAAAAAAAATCGATTTTTTCAAAGTCGCAAGTGGGGGTAACCCGTTAATAGGTTTGCTAAATAGGTGTTTTGAATTCTTTTATAATAATGGAAAATACTAATTGATGTATTGGAACATATATTGTTTTTTTGTAAAGATTTATCACCATTACAATATTTATGTACGCAAATATATTGAAAACTGGTCTTCTTCTTATTATTGAGGTAGAATACATTTAATAATGACGAAAATAGGATTAAAAAAAAACAAAAAATATTTTCAATTTTTTCTTAATATTGCACCGGATGAAAAAATTTGAAAAAAATTGAGAAGAAAGGGACTTGAATGAAGAGTATTTTGTGTGAATTTAGTAACTGTACCTTTTAAGGAACACATCAATACTGCGAACTTTAATTTTTCTTTTTTTTCTCTTTTAATCGATTATTACTTCGAAGTTCATGAAAAAATTAAGGGTTTACATACGTCCAGCAGCGCCTAAAACGCGCTAAAAGAAAAACTGTTTTTAGAAGAGATAGCAATAGAAATTAATAAAAATAATTTTTACACATTGTTTATTAGTATTTAAACTTTATAAAAAAATTTATTTCATTTTTTTTTTCAAAAATTACAACATAAAAAATCACGTTTCCCGAAGCACTATGAAAAAAAGTTGCTCCACGGTCTGCATCATTTCTTCTTGAAATACTGATGGATCTGCAAAACGTAAAAAAATTCTTGTAAAATAAAGTTGTAGTTATAGTCTGTCGAGCCGGATTTTTGAAATTCGAAAAATTTTGGCATTTTATGGCAGTTTAAAAAAAAGTGTGCATTTTGTGTCATAAATGTCACACTTTAATTATGTTTATAAAATTTTTTAATCATAACATCAAAAATCCGACTCGACAGACTATAGAGAAAACAATTTCGAATACTTAAAAAAAAAAGCATCAAAAAATATTAAAAACTGTATGAGTTATCATGCAGACCGTGCCAGAAAAAGTAGTTTTGAGAAAAATGCATTTAAAGTTTCGTGACTGCCCAACGTGACTGCGTTGGGCAGTCACGTTTTCTATAATAACTTTCGTTCTATGGGGAATTTGTACAATCGACTTACACAGAAATACGCCTAAAACTATAGAGAATAATAATCTGTAAAAAAAGAAATCGATTTTTTGAAAATTCTGGACGTATGTAAGGCTTTAAATTACGTGCGTCTTGTTGGTCAGTACTAAAAGAAAAATTGATTAGATCCTATCATAAATATTAGTGTAGAAAATAAAAATAAAAACTAAGAATCACAGTTTTTCTCATTACTCGAAAATTAATAAGGTTAGGGGTCTGAAATTTTCAGCCAATGTTCTGTGATTGGTGGAGATACGATAGACCAAGTATCATCTGAAATCTCGTCGGGGGCAATTTTAGTTTGCTTATTCGGCTATGCTCTTTATCCAGTTACTGATATAATTATTTAAATACAAAATGAAATGAGCTCTTATAAAGAGAACCCATTCTTTTGATAACCATGTGAAAAAAATAACTGTTATTTTTAGATTTGATCTTACAACTTTTTTGACTAACATATTGTAACGCAAACACTTACGCAGTACCTCAGCACTTCCTTATAAAAACTTTATCCTGATTTTCATCCTATGCTACGTCCGATATCCGACATTTTTGTCCAAAATTGCGAAAACGACTGTTTTCGTCGGCGGCCATCTTGAACACTATGCAAACGACGAAGCTACACTTACGAAAGTGTCTGGCCGCCGCCTATCGTGAAAAACCGGAACCAAAAAGTGCGTACGTGACTTTTTGCACGTTTCGGTAATTAATTATTAAAAAGACATTATTTCCATTAAAATATCGCGTAAAATATAGAGAAAAATCCCACAAATCGAAGGGAATAACTCGCGCGGTAAAATTACGAGAAAATGACCGTTAATTAAAGAGTGAAAAGAACGAATGTTTCTGTGCATGCGCGTGGCACATGCGACAAGGGAAAGAATGAATGAGAGAGTGTGTTTTTCATTATTTTGAAATGAATTAAAAACAATTTAATTACACAAAAATCTTCGCGGAAGGGTTAAATAAAAATAGAAAATGATCAAATACGATAAGAATATTATAAAAAATTGTAAATTACGAAAATTGTTAATTCTCGCGCAGGCTACGCACTAAGTGGGGGTAGCGTCCAACAAATCGAAGTAAGAAAATGCGAGAGTGGGGAAAACGAAGAACGAATCATAAAATTGTTGTAAATAAGAGTGCGCAGAACGGGTTCGAGACTACCCGGTGAGCGAATCGGAACTCGAGCGCGAGAACGAATGATCTGTTGGGTATAAAAAGCCGTGCACAGCAGCAGTAGACACGCATTTTGCTCATTCTGGAAACAGAGCTCGGAGAGACAACACGCTCTCAGCAGCAGAGATCCTTCCCAGTTTCAGCAGTATAATAACCTATCTTTCTTATCATATTTGATGCTTGGAGTATCGGAGCAATTCGGCGACGTTCAACTCCCATAGTCCAAGGTCAATTCCTCATTCCTTTTATTTTTTCCTATTTTTCCTTGATGCTTGGGGTATCGGAGCTGTTCGGCGACGTTCAACTCCCATAGTCCAAGGTCATTCTTTAAATTTTTTACATTTTTCCTTTTTCCTGTGGGTGCTCGGGGTATCGGAGGTGTTCGGCGATGTTCACATCCCATAGCTCAGGGTCTGCATCCTTACCTGTGGTGTGTGGGGTATCGGCGTTGTTCGGTGACGTTCGGGGCCCGTAGCTTGCATACTACTTTTCCTTTAATTATTTTTATCTTTTCGAATTTATGCCTGCTGGAAGTGGGAAGCCTGCTTGCTCTCTTTTAATTAAAAATTGCTAATTATATTTATATTTTGAATTTTTTAATTCCAAATTGTTTCTGATAAAAAATAATCAGTCTGCGTCATTTATTACACTCAGCAATCCTCGTCTATTCTTAAAATCATCAATAATCCTGAATTCGATAATCCAAATGGCCGCGGTAAGATTATCCCTTATATAGAATCAATTAAAAATTTAAAATTATCATTATTATTATTATATCGAGTCAATCCACTTTTGGATTATTAAAATTTTGAATTATTTTTTTTATTCACTATAAAATACAAGTCAATTTCATAGCAATATAAAGCCCTATTAATTAATATCAAATAATTCAAATATTTGAATTATTGTTATTATTATTCTGTAGACAAAGATTCATTGATTATTTCGATTATTATTGTTAATTAGCCTCGAAGACTTCTTTTTTATTATTTGACCATTATTATTGTTATTTTTCTCATTTAAATGATAATTCTGACACGAAAAGGGAATTAACGGGACAGACCTAGTTGGAACGTCAAAAAAAAGGCCTTTTTTCCGATTTTTTTTTGGTCAAACGATAAAATAATTCACAACAAAAGTTCTTCCGTTCAAAAGATACATATGTAATGTATATGTTGCAATTTTTTCAACGCAATACATATCGAAATAAGCTGGTGACCGTCAATTGCCGAGGACGCTGCAAAAAAAAACACGGTTTGCGGTGATCAAGCTCACGCTGCAACGGCTCATCTGAAACAAAAAAAACGGAGGGGATTTTTAGTTAATGATATAGTGCTCCAGTTGAACGAAGGGTTTTGAAAAATTTCCATTTTTCACAAAATGGCGGCCGTTAAAAGTCAAAAGTGTTTTTTTGACCAAAATATCAGTTCCATTTTTTGCTATTAAAAATAAAAATAATTATCCAAAAAAAAAATCCTTCGTTCATATGGAGGACTACCATGTATAGAAGAAGTGATATAAATTTCAACCCGATCGGTAAAGCCGTTCTCGAGCTACAGTGATCACCGACTTCAAAAACATGGTTTCGAGAAAAACGCACTTGAAGTCCGCTACCTGCTTACCTATGGCTCAGACACGACGTGCTACAAAGTCTTGTATTTCGGCGAATAATGGTCCGATTTACATTTACCTGGGCGGAAAATGTTCGTAAGAGATTCTACTTTTTGAAAATGAAATAAAAAAAAATCGATTTTTCGAAAATTCTAACTAGGTCTGTCCCGTTAAAACAAATATCATCGTTTGAATACTTACAGACAAATAAAAGGAGTTGTGTTTTTTTTTTATTACCGGTTCTTTCCGTTCTGATCCGGATTATTAATTAAATTCATGCAAATAAATAACCCGAACGCGAAATGAAACAAATATTCATTTATTGTAACAAAAATCGGAAAATTTACATTGTTTAATTGAATAAATTAATTTTGTTATTATTTTGAACACAAAATCTGCGTTTCTCACGTTTCTTTCGTACCTGCTCCAAAATTATTTAGGAAGCTCGGATCTACGCGCAGCGACGTTTAGCGTACGGCAAAAGCGTTCCGTTACAATATTTTGTTCTGAATATTCGTTAACAACCGTATAGATGTACATCAGTTTGTAATAACGGCATGGTGCAACTACAGTAAGGAGATTTTCAAATTATATCGAGTAGTTTTAGCCGAGACAGCTGCTATTATTTTATAAACATTGATCGTGAGCTTGAAACATTAGCAAAAATAGAGAAATAAATATAAGAGTGCGGTTTTCAATATGATTGCAATGCGAAAAAATATGCAGTGACTAGAATTTCGATTTGCAATAATAAAAGAAAATAAAGCTATTTTTATAAATTGGTCGACATAACGAAAGAATTTTGATATTTTTAAAAATACCAAATTTTGACATATTTTGATGCTGAACTCCCTCGCTCTGAAAAATAAATTCTTTTTTAATTAAACATTTTTATTGTGAGGATAGATTCTTTCCCGATTTTATTTTAGTTAACGGTTAAAACTTTTCTATTTTTAAGTCCCACGAAAAGTTGATGCCAAAATTCGCGATTTGTAAGAAAAAAAGATATGGGCGAATAAACCGCGAGCACAGTTAGTGTTGAATAAAATATAATAATATAATATATAATATATTATGGTATAATTATAGTAATAGTAAAGTATAAGTATAGTAAAAGTAAAGTATAAGTATAGTATTAGTAAAGTATAAGTATAGTAATAGTAAAGTATAGTAAGTATAATATAATATAAGTATAAGTATAGTAATTTATGTTATAGGCTTGAAAAAATTTTGTATACAAGTAAATTTCACCATTATTCCTTTTGCTATACTGCATCGATGTCGATAAACAAAAAAAGTAGTGTTTTCAATTTTCAATTAAACATAAATTGGAAAAAGTATAAAAATGTTAGTTGTAACAAACAAGAGATTGCAAGGCTTGGTACACATGATTTCATCATTGAATTTTGCTAGAATAGCAATCAATAACGACTCGAACTATCTTTTCTATGTGAACATTTCACATGTCACCGGTAGCGTAGTAGAGGGGTAATTAGGCAAGTTAGAACGTTAGTCGCAAATTCAAGTCTCAGTGATAATAAGGAATTTTATTTGAAACAATCAAACGCACGGCAATTGTTAATGATAAATCATCGATAATTCTTTTCCTTCCGGTGAAAAAACAATTTTTTACTATTATGTACTATGCCGTACGTAAATATAGCTTTGCAGAAAACATTGCTCTGCAATATTGTAGGAATATTGCTTTGCGACGATCTATTGCAGAAACATTGCTGGAATATTTTAATGTTGTACGGAACTATTGCAGCAAAATTTTAGCAATACTTCGGGGCTGTGTGAACGGTAGTTTCTGTACTTAATGAATATATAAATATCTAGTATTTTTATTGATTGAAAATATTCACCAACGTTATCGTTTTCAATTAAAATTATTTCTGCATTTTCCTCATCGTTCAGCCTATTGTTACGCTGAGGCTGCGGGATTATTACTAGCTATACAAGTACAGGCCCTGCCATCTGAATATGATCCTGCACATAGTAAATTTGTGCCAGTTATTGGAGTGGCCGACCACGTAGTCTTTGACTAACAGGAAGCTGTCCCTGTAAACGACCTCTTCGTGCCCGTGCCCCTCTTGCACCAGACCCATGATTTCTTCGTCTTATCGGCCCACGCAAAGGTTCTTGATCGGCAACTTCGACAACACCTGGTGGATCTTGTAAATTGATATGATTTGGGATCTCGTGATCATCGTCATCGTTATCCTCTAAAAAACAAAAAATAGTAGGACAGTTATTTGTGTATAAATTATTTAATAATACACAACGTGATACACATACGTTGAACTCTGAAATTTTCCGCTTCGATATTTGCTCGCGCCTGACGATGAACAGAACTGATCAAAAATCCCAATAAGGTTATCCTGTAAACGAAAATTATATATTTTTTAAACATTCAGATATATTGAATCAATTGACAGCGATGAGTGTATGGTCAGTATAAAGTTTCAGCGATCTTCATGTCAGTCTTTCTATTATTTAAAAATAGAAAAATAGCCAAACGATCCAGAACGCCAAACCCTAAACAAATGATGAAACTGTTTAAGTTTTTGTCGTTGACATTACAGATTTTTGCGCACGTTCTCGTAATAAACATAACACGATAACAACACACTGTGTGAATGAAAGAGAGCAATTCAGTTTATAAATATAAGCATCGGTTTTTATCATTGAACAATTTGTCGCGTAAATTCAATTATTTTTTTCGATTTATTAATTTACTTTTAATTATAATTTAATATTTAACAGAAAATTGACATCTTTCAAGTCTAATTAATTCTTAACATCATTTTCCGATGTTATTTAGAAATTTGAAGCACTGCAGAACTTTCATCATTGAGAGGCAATTACTTTTATTGAATCCTCAAATTTTCACTTACCTATTTATTCAAAAAATAATTGGATGATGAAAACAATACTTAGTTTTGTTAATGATAATTGCCAAAATGTGTGAAAAAATATACGAATGATAATGACCAAAAATTTGGCAGTTGAATTTTGGGGTGTTCGCGTTTCTGGACCGGAAATACAATTTCGCAGTGCAGGTCTTGCTGTCATTTCAAAATTTTCACACAATAGCAACTCTCACCAGAGTATTACCATTGTTGGCAAAAGCCTCGACGATTCGAACGTTTTGCCGAGATCGCCCTCCCCCCCCCCTTAAGCAGCCTCAGGCGAGGTCAGTACATGGTTGACTGACCGTTTAGCCATCCACTGGCCCGCGCTGAAATCGCTGAGCGAGAGGCGGTTCTTCTGAGTTTCTGATGATGCTAATAAACTAAATCTCACAAGGAAGGTTACCTTACTGTACCCCCACAACCCCGGTCGAAAAAATTACGTTTTATAGTTCACATCAAAATATAAACTCTCACAAAAAATAAGCTGCTGACTTGCATATTTAAGGGGTGAAATTAATACCTCAAAATCGGTGGTTTTTTCGTTTTTTGCAGATATATTCGAAACTAAAATAGATACGGTATAAGTTAAATAGCAAAGTTATTCATTTTTCAGTGCTCTGCAATAATATGTAGTCGAAAGTTATATTGAATTTTTTTATCTATTTTATTTTCATAAAAAACCCGTTTTTTGATACATTTTTCTCTATTTTTTCATAACGGACGTAATTTTTTTGACACAAAATTCAATGATATCAATATACATTGGTTTTTTCCGTCTCAAGAGCTCATTAAACCGAAGAGTTATTTTTTCAAACGCAAAAAATTGTATAGATTTGATCTGATTATATCTTCTTATCTGTATAAAAGTGTAGGGTTTACTATTTAAAATACGTTTTATTTTTTCATGACATTCTATCTGTGAGGTATGATTTCGACATATCAGTAAAAAATAAGGCTCTATATAAACTGACTCTTGCCACATTTAAGTTAGTATTGACGGTTTCCGTTCATTAAAGTTCTCTGATTATAGAAATGCAGTGTTAAGTCCGTATTGAATACAGTGAACTTTTTCAAAAATGTATATCAATCCAGTGAATGTCATAAATATTTTGTCAAGTAATTTTATGATAATGAATTCGCCCGAAACACCAGTGAATGACAATGAAATGAAATTAGCAGATACAATTAAAGAAATTTTAATTGAAAGTATAAACAAATACGCGGGAATCGAAATTGAAGAAGACGAAACCTTAGATTTTCAAGAACAATTTAAACACCATGAGCCTGAAAGTATAGAAGACAGTGAATTGCAATGGGATTCAATTTCATCTGATGAGGCAGATGACTCTCACTGTACATAAAATGAAGATGAACTCTCATCCGATAATAAGAAGAAAGCTGTGGAGTATTGGAGAAGTGGAAAAACAAAAAATTCAAATATTCGTACGGTTACGAACCGTTTTAGAAAAGTAATTTCTAAAACACAATTGAAGCGTGCGGCTCATCAAATAAATAAAGGTGGGACTTATAAAGAAAAATTTAATGAAATATCTCAATATACTCTAAATCGCTTCATTGAAGCAACTGAATGTGGCAAGATCATACACGATATTGATTTGCGACGATGGGCTTCGACCGCACATAAAAATTTCATAAGTTCTGATGCACGATTCAAAGCTTCAAAAAAATGGGTAAATAAGTTCAAAAGAGTACATCGCATTATGTCTCGAAAAATTACAAAATTTATTACCCGGAAAACTTTAGAAGACTCAAAAGATCTTACAAAAACGGCTAAAGAGTTTATAAATAACGTTAAATCTGTTATCAACGACATTGGTCTGGAAAACGTTTACAATCCGAATCAAAGTGGATTTCAATTTGAAATGCATTCCGGTCGCACTCTTGCAAACCAAGGATCTTATGCCCATCGAGATTCTATATGAAGTCGTATGGTGATAACTTCGCCGCGGAAATTTATTAAATCTCCATCTTGATCCACAATACGAAGTTGTATGTTGTCGATTCGGTGAATCGTAATTGGTAGATAAATGACGCTCGATGGTACTTCAATGATTTTGTAGCCCGCCGGTACAGATGGGAAAAATTTGTGAATTGTATGTACTTTTTGCCCGTTGATGTAGGCACCGGTGGTTATGTTACACTCGACTCGTATGACGTTCACTTTAAGAATGGATACCGGCAGATTAGACACATGTCTTTTATTGGCTTCCAATAGGCCTGATGCAAAGCTTAGCAGAGGTCCAATCGAGTTGTTCGATGTGAAACGAATAGGCTGATTACATTCGATTTCACTACGCAGTGTATTATTATTCGGTTTGAGCTAAATTTTTATGTTTTTATATGTCAACTCAGCTTGCAAATATTTTTCGATATCCTCTATTTCATAACTCCCCGTTGGTATGGTCAACACTTGCATTCCAACATGAAATTCATTGCGGCCAATGTCGATATTGGGAATTGAATTAAATGTAAGCAGCTCAACAAGTCCGAGAGTATAATTTTTATCGGGCGATAATTCGATGGGGGGAAAGAATTGCGCCTCGAGAAGGGATGAAGATCCAGATACGATGATCGTTAAACTATCATTCATGATGCTTACAAAGAACTAAATACATAGCTCTATAGTCCTCATTTATATAGCACATATTTGGCTCGACGATTCAACTGACCGCACAAAAACTTTAAACATAAATGTCCACATATTATTGTATCATATTCTTGATACTTTTTATAATTATATTTAACGCTACCAACATTGAGATAATTCAGGAGTTCAAGTGGAGGTGGGAGATTGCCAAAACTGTCAAAGTATATAACTTTTCCGCCAATCTTTTTATATGCAACCCAGTGTATTCCAGGGCCCACATTTTCATCCAAATTCACGATTGCTGATTTTTGCTTGAGGGGTCCACTTGCAGGTAAAGTATCACGCATGAAAACCCCGCGGAAATGATGAATTTTCATGGCTTTCGCATACTTCAGCAGATCGATGTCGGTGAGAGGTTGATGCGGTAGCGTAATTATACGTTTTTTGGCTCGATGTGAAGACCCAGACCCTGCTTGTACGGTTTCAAGTGTAAACCTTTACCCAAAGCAATGGCCTCAATTGTTTGGTTATGCCGCTTATTTTCATCCAATTCCTTTTTGGCCGCTTGAGCAGCATTTACAGCGCTGGCTATTTGCCGCACTTCCACCAGACAATGCACCAACGGCGCTAAGGCCGGCGAAGAGGGGTATGAGAAAAGGCAATAAACCACCGGTTTTTCGGGGGACAGATAGAATCCGAGGTGTGCGTATATTGACGCATTTTACACTGGCACGCGCATCTTTTAATGTTGATATAACGACTTTACGAGGGTCATCATTACGAATCATCGCTTTCCTTGCCGCACTGATGACCTTTTTCAGACAAACACTTTTCTGCGGCTTTTTCATTGCTCTCTTCATACCCAAACCAAACTTCCTTTTTGCCTTCATAATGTTTGTCATAGTCCAAGCACTTGCTCTCTCACCAAAACTAGCGTATTTTGAGATTACAGGCTTTTGAGGCCAGGCTTGTTCAGCCAACACTTTATCCGCCAAATGTCTCGCTTCTAGATTATCACGATTTTTCGAATATGCAATATCGTGATCTTTGCAAGCAGCCTCCAATGGGTTTATGCCAGGATCACCACGAGCAAGACGTTTAACCAATTTTGTACCAGGTCCGCAATATTGGCAGCCAGGTAAATGTAATTCCACGGGGAGATCATTGATTACACTGTTGACTAAACCTTTACCAGGTTTATCGTGCACAATCATCACCGGCGGCTACAACTCGACTGAGCATTATTCGCATTATAAAGTCGCATTTATACGATTTTTCCGATCAGTCGTATGAGAGATGGTGTCGAAGAAACAAGGTGGTCAACTCTCCATAATAAATTTCGATGAATTTGTCGATGGTGGTGGTGGTGCAACGAAAAATAAGCATCATGGGAATATACTACCTGACAGCATTCGTGCTGTGTTTTGTGATCCGTCAAATTGTGGGAAAACTAATGCATTACTCACACTCCTTATACATCCAAATGGCTTGAGATTTGAAAACATTCATCTATATTCCAAATCGTTGAAGCAGCCAAAATATCGATTATTGGAACAGTTGCTTCAACCTATCCACGGCGTCGAATATTATCCATTCAACGAGCATGAACACGTTGTATCACCAAGTGACGCCCGTCCAAACTCGATATTTATCTTTAACGATATAGCTTGTGAAAAACAGGATAATGTGAGAGCATTTTTTTCCATGGGACGATACGAAATCGTCGACAGTTTTTATATTTGCCAAACATCCGCATCCCGAAACATCTTGTAAGAGATAACGCAAATTTCTTGGTGCTATTTAAACAGGACGATATGAATCTTAAGCATGTATACAACGACCACGTGAATACCGATATGTCTTATACATGCTTCAATAATATGTGTGTAAAGTGTTGGAAGTCTGACAAATATGGATTTATTACTATTGACAAGGATAGTGAAATTAATGAGGGTGGATATAGGAGAGGATTTGATTCTTTTTTAAGCATCGACGATAAATGATTACACATCGTTAGAAAAGAGACAGTCTTAAGTCTAACTTCCTTGCGTCAACATGAAGAGCAAAGAACTTTTGAGAGAAAAGCATGTAATGTGTGAACTTGCCAAAGCGAGTGATGCGATTAGACGAAAACATCGAAAGTTAAAAAGTGGTCGCGATACTGCACAGCAGAAAATACAAGATGTGTTTAAACCGATCGTTGGGAGTAGTGTACCTATGCCGCTTCCCCCATGTAGGAATCTACCTTACCGACGGTCGGTAATGCAGATTTCTACCGACCGCACCCAGACATGCCTGGCCTGACGATCTACCTTACCGACGGTCGGTAATGCAGATTTCTACCGAACGCAGTCATCCCAGCCTGGCAAATCTGCCGACGGTCGGTTATGCAGATTTCCACCGAACGCTTGCGAACTGGCCCAATCGCCATTGTCCGGAAATTTGAAAGCAGCGTCACGAACCACTGGCGGGAAATTCAACCGTGGTGACACGGACCTTTAGCGGAGACACGAACCTTTTAGCGGAGACATGAACCTTTTAGCGGAGACACGAACCTTTAGCGGAGACACGAACCTTTTAGCGGAGACACGAACCTTTTAGCAGAGACACGAACATTTTGGCGCGCGGGAAATTCAAATGAGTGGTCCGCGATAGTCTTTCCGGAGACGCGAATGGCGGGAAATCATCGATAATGTAGATTCCGAACTTTTGGTGGTCGGAAATTCTAAGACCAAACGCCAACCAATCACTACCAATCATTACCAAACGACAGCCAATCACTAGCAATCATTACCAAACAAATCTGAGAAAATTTTCGAAAGTGGAGACACGGGTCTGGTGGTGGTGGTGGTGGTGGCGGTGGTGGTGGTGGTGGTGGTGGTGGTGGCGAAAGCGAAGACACGGGCCCACCGGCGGGAAATTCAAATACCGCGAAGCAAACTTTTGGCGAGAAATTCAAATACCGAGAAGCAAACTTTTGGCGGTAAACACCAATCGCTACCAAACGAATCCATGCAAACTTTTGGCGGGAAATTCAAACGCAGAGGCCTGTGATACCCGCAGTCAGTGATCAGGATACTCACAGTTAACTGTCAGGATAGTTGGAGTTAACCATCGGGATAGTTAATGTTAATTATCGCGATAGTCGAACTTATCGATTAGGATTGTTTGAGGTTAGGATACTCAGTGACACACTCGGTTGATTACAACTTGTCTTTATTGCGAATTCAAGATACATTGTTTACATTCTCTTCTGAGTGGTGCAAGCAAACTCGGAATATGTTCTCGGCATCGCCGACACTCGGCAACTTCAGGGTCATTTCTCAGGGACTCGGGTAATTTACCCCAGGCGGCGTCTACGCTGTACGCAGCGAAGGTAACGACGAATTCCTTCGGCAGCTGAGCGATGTCAGTGGGTTCCATGGCTGAGAGAAGTCCACCGTGATGATGGTACAGCTTCAACGACCTTCCCACAGACGGGAAGGTCTTGCGAAGAAAGTTCCGCAACAGCAGGACGTTTCGAAGCGCGCAATGGGGCGAATCGTGGTGCGGGCAGTATGTCGTCTGCTTGTTCGGTGTCCTGAGCGACGGGCACGCCACCACATCACGCGCATCGAACCCGAATCCTTTCAGCCACTGCTGCTTCTGTTCACGTAGATGGCGCTCGAGTCGTGTAGAACCGATCGAAGTACGTCCCCCCACCTCGTTGTAGGGTATGTTGCCCGTGCTCCAGCACAGACGATGATAGCCGCGTTCGAGCCAGAGATTCACGATCTTGTACCTGGCTGGCAGGTCGTTCCACGGGATCGGTGGTTTGAACAGAAAGATCAGCGGCTGATCGTCCGAATTGAGCGGAGTTCTTTGACTACAAACTCGTTGTTGTCGCGATGGAAGTCTCGTGTGTCCGCCACGTACTCCATTGCGATTGACGAACGCGCCACTCGAGGACTTTATAGGCGGATTTTGTATCCCCTCCCTTGCTCACCCCCCGCTCTCCAGGCATCCCCGCTCTACAGACATCCCCACTTATGGGATTGCAGTCGACAAATCGATCATGCAAGATCAGACCCGTAGTTCCCGCGGGGAAATTTGATTCGGCCTCGAGTTCGATACGAACGTCGACCGGTACCTGCTTGAGCGCATCGTTGTCTCGAGCAGAAAGCAATATCACGAAACCCATTGCGGTGACACAAACCTAACGGCGGAAAATGCGGTAACCAAACCCAACGGCGGGAAATTCAAATGCCGTGACATAAACTCAATGGCGGGAAATGTGGTGACACAAACCCAGCGGCGGGAAATACGGTGACACAAACTCAATGGCGGGAAATTCAAATGTAGTGGCATAAACCCAATGGCTGAAATTCAAACCCAACGGCGGGAAATTCAACAGCAGTGGCACAAACCCATTAGCGAGAAATTCAAACCCATCGACGGGAAATGTGGTGACACAACCAACCCCCACGGCTGGAAATTCAAATGCCGTGGCATAAACTCAATGGCGGGAACTTCAAATGTGGTGACACAAACCCAACGGCGGGAAATGCGATGACACAAACCCAATGGCGGGAAATGTGGTGGCATAAACCCAATGGCTAAAAATTTAAACCCAACGACGGGAAATTCAAAAGCAGTGGCACAAACCCACCGACGGGAAATGCGGTGACACAAACCTAACGGCGGGAAATGCGGTAACCAAACCCAACGGCGGGAAATTGAAATGCCGTGGCATAAACCCAATGGCGGGAAATTCAAATGTGGTGACACAAACTCAACGGCGGGAAATGCGGTGACACAAACCCAATGGCGGCAAATTCAAATGTGGTGGCATAAACCCAATGGCTGAAAATTCAAACCCAACGGCGGGAAATTCGAAAGCAGTGGCACAAACCCATTGGCGGGAAATTCAAACCTACCGACGGGAACTGCGGTGCCACGAATCTGCCGGTGGGGAAAGCAAACACATCGTGAAGAAATGCGGGGACACGAACCCACCGGCGGGAAATTTGAAAGCCAACCCATCGGCAGGAAATTTGGAGCCACCGGTGAGAAAAGCGGAGACACGAACCCATCGGCGGGAAATTCAAATGCAGATATACGAAGTCCGCGATACCCGCAGTCAGCGATCATGAAGACAGCGATCGGGATAGTAGGGAAATCCGAAGCGGAGACACGAACCCATCGGCGGGAACACAGAGACGCGAACCCAATGGCGGGGAAAATCGAATACGAAGTGCGCAGTTAATTATCGGGATGGTTGAAGTTAGCTATTGGCATAGTTGAAGTGAACTACCCGGATAGTCAAAGTTAACGATAAGGATTGTTGAGGTTAGGATACTCAGTGACACTCGGTTGATTACAATTTGTCTCTATTGCGAATTCAAGATACATTCTCTTCCGAGTGGTGCAAGCAAACTCTTCCCATCCGGAACGTGTTCTCGGCATCTTGGATGAAACCTAAACAAATTCAGCCCAACCTAAGCAGACCCTACCTAATCTAGAATCATTTAAAAGCTGAGACACGAACCCCCTCCCGCTGGTAGTAAAATTCAGAAACTGAGACGAGAACCCTCTGACAGCATAATTCAAAAGCTGAGGCTCAAACTCCCCTGGCGGCAAAATTCAAAAGCTCAGGCATGATCTCCCCCCACCCTGGTGTCAAAATTCAAAAGCTACGACAGGACCCCCACCCCTCCTCTGGTGACAAAATTCAAATGAAGAGACACCCTGGCGATTCAATTAGAGATTAACAATATAGCCTTGCAGCAAAATTCTGAAGCGGGATTGTAAGTGACAAAATCAAGACGCGGAAACACGAATTCTTCGATACTGGCGGTCGACAATCAAGATAGTCAGCGATCGGGATTCTCGAAGTGAACAATAGGGATAGTCAAAGTCAGCGATCGTGATAGTCGAAGTCAACGATCCGGATAGTCAAGGTCAGTGATCCAGGTAGTCGGAGTAAACAATCAGGCCAGTCGAAGTGAATGAGCGAGAAAGACAAAATCGGTGATTCGAATAGTTACAGTCAACAATCAAGGTGGTGGACGAAGCCGGTGATCAGAACAGTCGGCGTCAACGCTCAGTCACAGTCAGTGATCCAGGTAGTCGGAGTCAACAATCAGGCGAAGTCAACAATCAAGATAGTCGAAATCGACGATCGTGATAGTTGTAGTCTTCGATCGGGATACTCAAATTCAACGATCAGAACAGTCACAGTTAACAATCAAGATAGTCGAAGTCAGTAACCAGTACAGACAAAGCCGACGATCAAAATAATCAAAGTCAGTGATCGAGGTAGTCGAAGTCAGTGATCAAGATGGTGGAAGTTAGTCATCAGGATAGTTGAAGTCAACAATCAAGATAATCGAAGTGGGTGAGCAGGATAGTCAACAATCAAGATAACGGAAGTCCACGATCAGAGTAGTCGAACAATCAACACAGTCGAAGTCGGTGATCAGGATTGTCAACGAACAATTAGAATAGTCAACGTTAATGATCACGACAGTCGTCGTCAGTGATCGAGATAGTCAACGATCAGAATAGTCCAGTTAACAATCAAGATGATCGAAATCGGTGATTAGGATGATCAAAGCCAGTAATCTAGGTAGGCGAATCAGTAATCGAGATAGTTCAAGTCAACGATTAGGACAGTCAAAGCCAGTGATCAAAGTAGTTGAAGACAACAAACAGTCTCGTCGAAGTCAACAATCTAGTTAATCGAAGTCAGCGATCGAGATAGTCGAAGTCAGCGATCGAGATGGTCGAAGTTGACAATCTAGACAGTTGAAGTCGGTGATCAGGATCGTCAAAGTCAACGATCAGATAAGTTGAAGACAACAATCAATATGGCCATAGTAAATGATCAAGATAGTTGAAGTCGGCGATTAGGATAGTCAGTCAGCGTTCGAAGTAGTCGAAGTCAACGATCAGCCTAGTCGAAGTCAACGGTCAGGTTAGGCAAAGTGAACATACACGTTAGTCGATGTCAACAATCAAGACAGCCGAAGTCGGTGATCCGAATAATCGAAGTCGGTGATCAGGATAGTCAGAGTCAACGATTAGAGTAGTCAAAATCGGTGATCAGAACAGACGGAGTCAGCGATCAATGTGGTCGCAGACAACAATCAGGCTAGTTGAAGTCAACGATTTGGATAGTTGAAGTCAACAATCAAAATAGTTGAAGGCAACAATGAGGATGATCAAAATAGTCGAAGTTAGCGATCAAGATAGTCGAAGTCAACAATTTAAATATTCAAAGTTGACGATTAGGATAGTCGAAGTCAGCAATAAGGATAGTCGTTGGCTATAAGCAAGTTGGTCAAAGTCAACAATCAGGATAATCAAAATCAACAATCAAGTTGGTTAAAGTCAACATTTAAAATAGTCGAAGACAACAACAATCAAGATGGTTAAAGTCGACAATCAGAAATATTCGAAGTTTACGCTTACAATAGTCGAAGTAGGCGATCGAGACAGTCGAAGTCAACAATCAAGATAGTTAAAGTGAATAGTCAAAAATAGTGGAAGCTGAAGATTTGGATGGTCGAAGTTAACGATTGAGACACGTGAAGAAAACGATCAGAATAGTCGAAATCGGCTACCC
The DNA here is from genome assembly GCA_963989365.1 of Rhimphoctona megacephalus. Classification (NCBI taxonomy): domain Eukaryota; kingdom Metazoa; phylum Arthropoda; class Insecta; order Hymenoptera; family Ichneumonidae; genus Rhimphoctona; species Rhimphoctona megacephalus. Next base: position 26,730,804 of record OZ022420.1, read on the forward strand.
GACTGTGGAAATATTAGATTTAACCGCAGTCATCAAGGTGCCATTCCTCATGGCAAATAAACTTTCTAGCCTAAATAATCCAAGTCAAGCAATCAATCCCCAAATCCTGACGAGAAAGTAAAAAACGAAGACATGAACTCCGGACGTACAATTTTAACGTCGAGACATGGACTCGTGGCATGAAATTTAGAAACGAAGATGCGAAGCACGGTAAGAAATCCGAAAGCGGAGATAAGAGTCCGCAGTCGATAAGTATGACCATTTCCGGATAGAGATTCCTATGATCGACTCTTAATTCGAACCTCATCAAAAAGCCCCGAGATTCTTCTCGATGGTTCGACGATGATGTCATGCGTGCTTTCTCGAAGATTCAACGATGACGTTAGAGGTGCAAGTGAAACGGGGGCTGGGAAAATCACGAGATGGCAGCCTTTAGGTTCGATGACGATATCAGAGGTGGGAGTAATGAGGGCGTCGGAGTTAGGGGAACGGGGGGTAATGGGGGTCACAAGATGGCAGCCTTAAGTATCGACGATGACGTCATAGGATTCTTCTTGAATGTTCGACGTCAGGAGGTTATGAGTGGGGTCATAACATAATCACGTGAAATATTTTATTGGGGGCCTGGCACTCGTGATATGCGCATTGTAACTATTCGAGGTCAAAGATTTGTGCACGATCTCGAGATGTCCATAGCAGTGGGGATGTATCAATTTTAAACGAACACAGGATGTGCGCCCATCCGACAAGATTTATCAACAAAATATTCCAGAACTTTCAACGAACGGGATAGTCGAGTCAAAATCAAGATAGTCGAAGTCGGTGATCGACTTACTCAAAGTCGGTGATCAGAATAGTCTCAGTCAATAATCAAGATGGTATTCAAAGTCGATGATCAGAATGGTCGATGTCAACGATCAGGAAATTCAAAGCCGGCGATCAGAATTATCGACGACAACGATTAGGATGGTCAAAGGCAGTGATCAAGGTATTGGGAGACAACAATCCGACTAACCGAAGTCAACAATCAAGATAGTCGACGATCAGTATAGGCGAAGTGAGTGATCAAGATAGTCAAAGTCAGCGAGACAGTGGAGGTCAACGATCATGATAGTCGAAGTCAGCCATCGAGATAGTCGAATTCAATGATCGGGTTAGTTGAAGTCCACAAATCAACGCGCTGACTTCAACTAGTCTGCGTTGATTTTGACTATTCTGATCGCTGACTACGACTATCCTAATTGTTGACTTCGACAAGCCCAATTGTTGTCTTCGACTACCTCGATCACTGAATTTGACTATCCTGATCGTCGACTTGAGCCATCTCGATTACTCATTCGTCTACCTAGATTGCTGACTCTGAATATCCTGATCACCGATTTCGATCATCTTCATTGTTAATTGTGACTATTCTGATCGTTGACTATCTCGATCACTGACTTTGATCATACTGATGGTCGGTTTCGACTACTGTTGATCGTTCTGATCGTTGACGTTAACTATTTCGATCATTGACTTCGGCTATTTCGATCGCTGAGTTCAACTATCTTGATTGTTGACTTCTACTATCCTGATCGCCGACTTCGACTATCTTGATTGTTAACTTCGACTATGCTGATCGTTGACTTCGACTATCTCGATCGGTAACCGTGACTACCTCGGTCACTGGCTTTGATTATCTTGATGGTCAGCTTCGACTATCCTGATCACTGACTTCGACCATCTTGATTGTTAACTGTGATTGTTCTCGTCACTGATTTTGACTATTTCGATCATTGACTTCGACTATTGTGATTGTTGACTTCGATTATCCCAATTATTGGCTCGACTATCTTGATCATTGACTACGAATATTCCGATCGCTGACTTCAACTATCGTTATTGTGGACTTCAACTAACCCGATCATTAAATTCGACTATCTCGATGGCTGACTTCGACTATCATGATCGTTGACCTCCACTGTCCCGTTGACTTTGACTGTCTTGATCACTCACTTCGCCTATACTGATCGTCGACTATCTTGATTGTTGACTTCGGTTAGTCGGATTGTTGTCTCCCAATACCTTGATCACTGCCTTTGACCATCCTAATCGTTGTCGTCGATAATTCTGATCCCCGGCTTTGAATACCCTGATCGTTGACGTCGACTATTCTGATCATCGACTTTGAATACCACCTTGATTATTGACTGAGACTATTCTGATCACCGACTTCGAGTAAGTCGATCGCCGACTTCGACTATCTTGATTTTGATTCGACTATTCCGTTCGTTGAAAGTTCTGGAATATTTTGTTGATAAATCTTGTCGGACGGGCGCACAACCTGTATGTGTTTAAAATTGATACATCCCCACTGCTATGGATATCTCGAGATCGTGCACAAATCTTTGACCTCGAATAGTTACAATGCGCATATCACGAGTGCCAGGCCCCCAATAAAATATTTCACGTTATTATGTTATGACCCCACTAATAACCTCCTGACGTCGAACATTCAAGAAGAATCCTATGACGTCATCGTCGATACTTAAGGCTGCCATCTTGTGACCCCCATTACCCCCCGTTCCCCTAACTCCGACGCCCTCATTACTCCCACCTCTGATATCGTCATCGAACCTAAAGGCTGCCATCTCGTGATTTTCCCAGCCCCCGTTTTACTTGCACCTCTAACGTCATCGTTGAATCTTCGAGAAAGCACGCATGACATCATCGTCGAACCATCGAGAAGAATCTCGGGGCTTTTTGATGAGGTTCGAATTAAGAGTCGATCATAGGAATCTCTATCCGGAAATGGTCATACTTATCGACTGCGGACTCTTATCTCCGCTTTCGGATTTCTTACCGTGCTTCGCATCTTCGTTTCTAAATTTCATGCCACGAGTCCATGTCTCGACGTTAAAATTGTACGTCCGGAGTTCATGTCTTCGTTTTTTACTTTCTCGTCAGGATTTGGGGATTGATTGCTTGACTTGGATTATTTAGGCTAGAAAGTTTATTTGCCATGAGGAATGGCACCTTGATGACTGCGGTTAAATCTAATATTTCCACAGTCGGGTAGCCGATTTCGACTATTCTGATCGTTTTCTTCACGTGTCTCAATCGTTAACTTCGACCATCCAAATCTTCAGCTTCCACTATTTTTGACTATTCACTTTAACTATCTTGATTGTTGACTTCGACTGTCTCGATCGCCTACTTCGACTATTGTAAGCGTAAACTTCGAATATTTCTGATTGTCGACTTTAACCATCTTGATTGTTGTTGTCTTCGACTATTTTAAATGTTGACTTTAACCAACTTGATTGTTGATTTTGATTATCCTGATTGTTGACTTTGACCAACTTGCTTATAGCCAACGACTATCCTTATTGCTGACTTCGACTATCCTAATCGTCAACTTTGAATATTTAAATTGTTGACTTCGACTATCTTGATCGCTAACTTCGACTATTTTGATCATCCTCATTGTTGCCTTCAACTATTTTGATTGTTGACTTCAACTATCCAAATCGTTGACTTCAACTAGCCTGATTGTTGTCTGCGACCACATTGATCGCTGACTCCGTCTGTTCTGATCACCGATTTTGACTACTCTAATCGTTGACTCTGACTATCCTGATCACCGACTTCGATTATTCGGATCACCGACTTCGGCTGTCTTGATTGTTGACATCGACTAACGTGTATGTTCACTTTGCCTAACCTGACCGTTGACTTCGACTAGGCTGATCGTTGACTTCGACTACTTCGAACGCTGACTGACTATCCTAATCGCCGACTTCAACTATCTTGATCATTTACTATGGCCATATTGATTGTTGTCTTCAACTTATCTGATCGTTGACTTTGACGATCCTGATCACCGACTTCAACTGTCTAGATTGTCAACTTCGACCATCTCGATCGCTGACTTCGACTATCTCGATCGCTGACTTCGATTAACTAGATTGTTGACTTCGACGAGCCTGTTTGTTGTATTCAACTACTTTGATCACTGGCTTTGACTGTCCTAACCGTTGACTTGAACTATCTCGATTACTGATTCGCCTACCTAGATTACTGACTTTGATCATCCTAATCACCGATTTCGATCATCTTGATTGTTAACTGGACTATTCTGATCGTTGACTATCTCGATCACTGACGACGACTGTCGTGATCATTAACGTTGACTATTCTAATTGTTCGTTGACAATCCTGATCACCGACTTCGACTGTGTTGATTGTTCGACTACTCTGATCATGGACTTCCGTTATCTTGATTGTTGACTATCCTGCTCACCCACTTCGACTATCTGGATTGTTGACTTCGACTATCCTGATCACCCACTTCGATTATCTTGATTGTTGACTTCAACTATCCTGATGACTAACTTCCACCATCTTGATCACTGACTTCGACTACCTCGATCACTGACTTTGATTATTTTGATCGTCGGCTTCGTCTGTACTGGTTACTGACTTCGACTATCTTGATTGTTAACTGTGACTCTTCTGATCGTTGAATTTGAGTATCCCGATCGAAGACTACAACTATCATGATCGTCGAGTTCGACTATCTTGATTGTTGACTTCGCTTGATTGTTGACTCCGACTACCTGGATCACTGACTGTGACTGATCGTTGACGCCGACTGTTCTGATCACCGGCTTCGTCCACCACCTTGATTGTTGACTGTAACTATTCGAATCACCGATTTTGTCTTTCTCGCTCATTCACTTCGACTGGCCTGATTGTTTACTCCGACTACCTGGATCACTGACCTTGACTATCCGGATCGTTGACTTCGACTATCACGATCGCTGACTTTGACTATCCCTATTGTTCACTTCGAGAATCCCGATCGCTGACTATCTTGATCGTCGACTGCAAGTATCGCAGAATTCGTGTTTCCGCGTCTTGATTTTGTCACTTACAAAAGTAGTGTATTGACCGACCGCATCAATGCTACCGCCGGTGGTATAGTTCATAGAACGAATCACCAGTGTGAATTAAATGGAAATGCTCTTGAAGACCGTGTGAGAGCTAATCTGATCAATCTTCGTGCAGAAACAGACAGTTTGAAACGTGTGATCGTGGAACTTAGGAGTGACATTAGACTTATACGAGACGTCGAAACCGATGTGAAGCAGAAAAAATCTTCAAACCCCTATTTTCTACATATGATGAAAAGCGTTGTGGGGGAGAAAGAATAATCATGAGTGGAAAGAAGCGCGCTGTGGTGGAGGAGTTGCATAAGCCAGCTCGGCGAAACTATCCACGTCGACATGTGGATATACGCGGCCTGGATGAGACATGGCAAGGTGATCTTGTAGATATGTCTGCAAATGCACAACACAACTCCAAGCAAAAAATTTCTCCTTACCGTCATCGATATATTTTCGAAATTCGCCTGGGCCAAACCATTGAAGAGTAAGAGTGGGAAAGATGTCACCGATGCAATGGAGTCAATTCTCAGCAAAGGACGCATACCGAAAAATCTTTGCGTCGATCGAGGAAAAGAGTTTTATAATACAGAGTTTAAGGCTTTGATGAAAAAGAATAATATACACTTGTATTCTACATATAGCAATTTAAAAGCATCAATTTGTGAGCGCTTCAATCGTACACTTAAGAATAAAATGTGGATTCAATTCAGTTTTCGCGGAAACTGGAAATGGATCGATATTCTCGATATGTTAATTACTAAATATAATGATACTGTACATAATACTATTATGATGAAGCCGAAAAATGTTAATGTTATGAATGAAAAACAAATCCTACGTGATGTTTTCAATAGAACTGAGGTGGGAAAACTGGCGAAATTTAAAATCGACGATAAAGTACGCATTAGTAAATTTAAGAATGTATTTGAGAAAGGTTATACACCAAACTCGACAACGGAAATTTTCACAATATATCGAGTAAGAAAAACTAGCCGTATTACATATAACATAAAAGATCACCAAGATGAGCCCATTGCAGGTGGTTTCTACGAGCAAGAGTTACTTCGAGTTAAATATCCCGACACATATCTCATTGAAAAAGTCTTGAAGAAGCGTGGTAGTCAGTTGCTTATGAAATGGCTAGGTTTCGACAATACACATAATAGTTGGATAAGTAAGGATGATTTGTGAACAATAAAGAAGACGAAAAAATGTTTAAAGACTGCTTTATTTTTTATGACCCTCCCGACACATCCAAGCAGGTCTCTGCATAGCCCTGGAAAGCAGGTAGAAGGAAAAAAAGGATGAACACATGAGTTTCACAAAAAAGATTCTTTTTATTTCACATTAAATGTACAAATATTGAAGAAAAATGCTCTCTCTCTCTCTCTCTCTCTCTCTCTCTCTCTCATACACATACGTACACGCTCTTGGTTTACAATTCTCTACGTTTCCATTACTTCCGAACATTTGGGAATACTGTAATGACCCCATGGCAACATGTCTACCGTTCCAGGTATACTATACCGCTTGTCATCGTGTGGACTTAGAGCGATTTTTGTTTCTGTTATGGCATAGACATTATTTAATGTCGATCGAATCGATGATTGGCAACGCTTCATTTCAATCTGCTCATCGAGACATTTCACATAATCTTCAAATTTTATGGTTCTTGCAACAACATTACACCTTTACACCTCTTTACACCTTTCGCTTTTTTAACATCTTTCTTCCCCTCAACTCGCGTCGCATACATTTTCGATCTAAGTCCAACGAATTCAGTCATTATGGCCCCGTGGTTCTCATCCTTCATGAGACCAGGGACCTTTTTGTTGACAAGCGGTATACCATATACATTGTCATGGGGGTAGTCACTGGTGTCATATTTAGCGAGATTGCATTTCATATCCTCATATACATCATCACATTCAATATGGTAAATTAAACTATCAGTATCTGTTGTGACGGAAATTTTCCTAGCTGCGATCGTCACAAAATTCGCTCTCTTCCTCCACGTTAATTTATTTTATTAATTTGGGCGCCAGTCGCCTAAGCGACTTAACGGGAGAAAAAGAGAGAAAGTTGACCAGATTTGCTGCAGCGGAATGGGCGGAGTTAGGCACGTTGGAAAAATTTGAGAACAAAATGAAAATCGGATTGTCCTTCAATTTAACAATTTAAGTTTATTTAATAATCAAATTAATTACGGGATAAATCCTAGGAAAAATAAATCATAATTTTAAATATCGGTACAATAGAGAAAATTAAGAATGAATCATTCGCGGGACACAAGTCAGAAAATATACGCGCGCAAACGGTCATCGAGAGAGAAGCTCGAACGCGATCACACTCATACACACACTCATACGACCGGGATCCTACACACACGATTATAAAATTAAACGAGTCCGTTACGATTCTCACCGCGGTTCTACTCACGAAAAGAATTTTATAAAATGCAGGAAAATCGATGTTGAACCAAAAGACACGATAAATAAAATACCAAGCCCCCGATAATCGGTTACTCGGCCGGACCTTTCGATCTTGACATAATAACGGTGATTCTCCCGGTCACACACACACACTCACGCTACACTCTGTAACACTCCCGAAATTCGCGCTCCTTTCTCGATGCCTACAAAACCAATACATGATATATTTTAATACACGGACAAAAATATGAGATTTTCACTACCGGCCACAATATTTTCCTTTCCCGTGTCGTAGCACAGATCGCTTCGCGGAAAAGAAACCAAACGAAATTACAAAAAGGCAAAACCGTTGCCATGACCGTTAACTTGAACAATTGAGCCGAACTCTAGCGCTACAAAGGCCTAGACTTTATTTTATTATTTTTAAAGAAAACGTCAAAAGATATCGGGACGGGTTCACCGACCATACGAATTGCGTCAGGCAAAATTACGTACTTTAAGGATAATCTCGGACGTCCGTCGCGCTCAATGCCACGTGAAAATCTGATGATAATCGCAATGATGAGTCTCAGGCGGGACAGCGAACTCTCCCTCTACTTTAATTACCGAATGTTCTTGATTGTCTCCCGAATACGATGTACAGGCTTCCATACAGGGGAATTTAAATAAGCGTGAGACGGAGCTGAGATTTTCGAAATTGAGTGATAACGAAAATTCAATTTCAGACTCCTAGCTTTTGATGTTAACCTTTTTTCGTGGACAAGCCATTCTTTATGAGATTGTTGATTTCATAAAATATTTCCGGGAGATGAGAAACATTGGACGAAATATCGTAACGGCAAAAATGTAATCGACGACGCGCGATGATGAGAATCCTCAATCCTTATCATTTCGTTAGCCAGTATAGTTGTTGGGCGAGATCCAGAGATTGGCAGCGATAAATCGAAGGCGGAAATGGCCAAGTGTATGAGCCCTGCTCGAAATACACCAACGATGACAGTAATTGGCCGAAGTTGTTTGTCTCTCTCGCTCTCGTTCAGACGCCAATACAGCTGACTGGATCGGTGTGTGTAAGCCCTTAGCCCCGGTTTCAAATATGGCTCGAAATTAAAATGCAAAAATCAAAAATAATTAATAACGGTAACAATAATTTTTGTTTTCCCGGAATAGATCCTAAGAGATTTTGTTATGACCGGAGCATTGAGCGGGAGGGTCGGGGAGGTTCGACCAATTTTCTATTAAATGTGACTCGCTCAAAATTTTTTCGTCACACTGTATACATGACTTTACGCTTATTTCCATACGTCGGAGTCATGAATTCGTGGTGAAACGCATATAGACAAGTTTTGGAGATGTTTAAAATCGACATGCCCACATATATTGGTTTATTAAACTTGACTTGAAGATTTCGCAACTCTACAGCGATTAAATTTTCTGCAAAGATACTTCGACTGTGAAAGTTGGGTTTTGCGATCATAACCTCTGCTCCATATCGGCCTGCCCATTCCGTTAACAATTTGACTTGTACGTGGCTACGAACATCATCCATAGTTTTTCCGAAAACTGCATTATTCATCAATTTAAATAGATTTTTTCAAAATTATTTTTCGCACGTGTACGAAACTGAGTATTCAAATCAATGTATGTTTGCAGCCAGGAAGATTGCTTGAATTTCAAGACTCTATATATTTTGGTGATTTTCAAACTATGTTGCAAACACTGCTGCAATGCACGATAGTGTATGACATACCGTTTTTTCCCATTCACCGTTGCAAGCAGCTTTTCTTGCTGCGTGCCCGGAGATTTGTCATGCGTTGGACAAAACGGTAAGTCACTATACGCATCATGCAAGTGTTCTGGATATTCTAAATCAACCTCAAGTATATAACCGTTTTTAGAATCTAATGGAACTGTTTCGACATTGATGCTTGCAATATCGTCAATCCATTTAAAATCTGCGTACCGCAACGGTTGACTCGTTGCCCATCCATACAAATTATTAACGTCGTAATACATCAAGTATGAGGATGGTATAGATGGATTATATGAGTCCATATACTTATTATTGGCACGGGCATGCCTTTTGGCCCTCTTTGTTACTATGCAAGGCCCGATTGGCTCGGCTCAAGGCCAGTTCACATCGCGCATGTGCGAGAATAATTAACTTCTCAATTTTATATTTTTTTTATCGAATTTTATAATTTCTTATTTCGCTTTGAATTTTAATAATCGATTATTCTCATTTTTAACAACAACAATAGTATTTTCCAAAAGTTATTAATAATTGAAAAATAATTGAAAATGCCTATCTGATTCGTCGATTCCCTAGCGCGATCGTCTTGCGCATGCGCAGAAACCCTTATTCTCTTATTTTCTATTTTATTTAAATTTTACTTATAATTTTGTCGCTTGCGTAAATTATTTGAATTTTGGGATTTTTTACTGATTTGTCTATTATCGCATTCATAGTAAAAGTTATTGTTTTGTTATTAAATAATGCGACGTGCAAAAAGTCACGTACGCACTTGTTATTTCATATTTTTCCCTCTAGGAGCTTGTACTAGCGACTCGCTTCGCACGCTAGTGTCGGTTTTGTCCGCTAGGCGCTCGCTCAGTATAACGATGGACGATCAGCTGTTCGCGTCGCGCACGTGAATAGGCAGTATCGTTACAATATATATATGTAATAAGACTAGAATAAGACACGCTGTAGCTTACGAATGTTACAGCGTGCACAAAATCGTGCAATGCGAGCGATTTGCGGTGCGACAGATATACACCAATAAGAATTATGCTGGAAACGTTGTGCTTTATGAGTGTGAATCAAAGAATCTTCTATAACACATGCATACTTATATATAAAATGGTGAATAATATCGGACCAGAATACCTGCGCAAGGAAATAAGGCAGACTGGAGACCAACACAGTTATAATACCAGGAATAGAAATAAATTACGCATATCTTACTGTCGAACAAGAACAACAGAGAAATCATTGAAACAGAGAGGATTTGCGATGTATAATGAACTAACAGATGAGATTCGGAACGAAAAGACGCTGGAAGGATTCAAAAGAGCATTGAAAAGTCATGTTAAAAATAAAGTAGCAGCGATCTCATGATGGAATAGAAAGGCGTTAAAATGTACAAATTATAAAAATGTATATAAATATTATAATATCGTAAAATTATTTGTAATCACTACAAGTGATGAGTTGTAAGTAGCAAGAAGCTAAATAAAGTGCAATCAATCAATCAATCTCTCTCTCTCTCTCTCTCTCTCTCTCTCTCTCTCTCTCCCTCTCTCTCTCTCTCTCTCTGTCTCTCTCTCTTTCTAGCGTATATTACTGAGCTATTTAGTGCAGTAGATGTCGAGATATGACGGTCTAATCGGAGACCAGGCACTACCTTTACTATTCCAGCGCATAGAACGTCGATATTTCGGAGCGCTTTCTGCGTCTCAGGTTGCTATCTCTGGGACGCGTTGCCCATTGAAATCACATCCGTTGAGTCAATAAGCCTCTTTAAAAGGCAAATTTTTGAGTACATGCTTGCATGCGAGAGAGACGAATACTATCCGCGAAACGGAGTATCTTAGTGTCTTGGAGTCTTAGTGTCTCAGTGTCTTAGTCTTAGGTAATATCATGGTGCTGGCAGGGAATGCGATAGTGGAACACTAAGCTATTATGTAGGGAGCAATACCAGTACGAACATAAGGGCTGTATCTCTTATTATTATCTTTTATTATTATCTATTGAATGAATCTATGTAGATTATGAATTATTTTTATTGTATTTGTCCGTGTGCAAAATTATAAATACGAAAGGAAAAGCGATTCAAAACAGAATTTAATATTTGTATAGTAATCGATTTTATCTGTATATTGATTCAAATAAGTTATCAAGTATTGTAATACCAAAATTACTGTAATACCAAAATTATAATATTGTATTGTGAACTGCCTCCATGGCTTGCCAGAGGCACAATATACGCATCATCATCATCATCGTCATCTCTCTCTCCATCTCTCCATCTCTCTCCCTCCCTCCCTCCCTCTGTCTCCTTCTCCCTCCCTCCCTCTCTCTCCCTCCCTCCCTCCCTCTCACTCCCTCCCTCCCTCTCTCGCTCTCTCTCTGTTCTCTCTCTCTGTGTGTGTGTGTGTGTGTCTGTTTCTGTGTGCGTATCTACTTGCGTGTGTATCCATGAATATGTGTCTGTGCCTGTATCAATGAGTGTGTCCGTGAATGTGTATCTGTATCTGTTACTGTGTGTGTCTGTATCTACAGCTCTGTGTGTGTGTGTGTGTGTGTGTGTGTGTGTGTGTGTGTGTGTGTGTGCGCGCGCGCGCGCGCGTATCTCCATCCGTTTCTATGTGTGAATTTGTATCTGATTCTGTGTGTTCATATGGATCTGCATCTGTGTGTCTGTTTATGAATCTGTACCTACATCTGGATGTTAGTGAATCTGTGCCTGCGTTGATGTGTGTGTGCCTGTATTTCTGTGTGCATCTGTATCTGCATCTGTACGTGTATCTGATTCTGTTTGTATGTGTGTATCTGAATCTACGACTGTGTGTGCGCGCGTGTGTATGTGTGTGTGTGTGTGTGCGCGCGCGCACGCGCGTGTGTCTGAATCTGTGCCATTGTGTGTATTTGTATCTGCATTTGTATGTATGTGTGTCCGTGTATCTGTGTCTGTGCCTGTATGCCTGCATCTATTTCTGGGTGTGTATCTGTATTGGTTTCTTTGTGTGTATTTGTTTTTTCGTCTGTGTAGGCGTGATTGTGTGTCTGTGTGTGTGTGTGTGTGTGTGTGTGTGTGCGCGCGCGCGTGTATATCTGTGGCTGTGTGCCTGTATGTCTGTGCGTATCTACATCTGTTTCTATGTGTATTTGTGTCTGACTTTGTGTGTGTCTGTATCCGCATCTGCATGCTGTGTATGCATCTGTATCTACACCTGGATTACTGTGTATATATGTGGCTGTGTTGATGTGTGTATGCCTGTATCTCTGTGTATCTGTATCTGCAACTGTACGCGTGCGTATATATCTGTTCCTGTTTGTATGTGCGTATCTGAATTTACTTCTGTGTGTGCGTGTGTATTTCCATGTATCTGTACTTGTGCATCTGCATCTGTATGTGTATATGTGAATGAATACACATGTTTGTATATGTGTGTGTCCATCTTTAGGTCTGGATTTATTCCTCTTATAGTGTCTCTGTACTTATGACTGTATGTCCGTGAAATGGGTTTTTTCTCCATTGTTCATTTTTTATTTTTATTATATTGTTTTTCATATGTAATATGTAATATTTTATTTTGTTTTTTTATATGTAAAAATTATTTTAAAAATTGTAACTGTTCCCTCTCGGGGGGTTCCGCCCCCCGAACCCCCTGGGGCTCCACCCCCGGACCATCGCGGGGGGCTTCACCCCTTGCGACACCCATTGCCCGGGTTCGAATCGTATTCTGGTTAAAAAATAGGTTTTATTCCAAAAATATATTTCTTATATTATCGCTGTCTCTCTCGCTCAGGGTCGCGGCAAGAGGGGGTAGCCTCGTTCAGCGAGCGGTGACGTCACAGGTTAACGAGTATACATCAGTCCCGCAAAGGACGTATGCCCAATGCAAACAAACACTTCTTACGTCTTTCTGACTCCAAAAGATATAGAAATTCCCGAAACATTCGATTTTAATGCACAAAATTATCATATCTCAGAATTGGGTGGACGGATCGACTTGCAACAAAGACCAATGGAAAGAGAAAAATCGAAAGAAAATTAGTCCATACACTCAGAATTTTTACCTAACCCGTTCCTCCGTGAGAACGGGTTGAAATATAAAAAAAGACGGAAAACCGTCATATTCGAGTATATAAGAGTGCGGCAGGTCTCGCGCAAGCTTTCTTTTAATAATTTGCGTCGAGCCGCTACCACGTCTGTTGATTACAACTGATAAGGACAGTGAATTGAATGCCGGTAGATATAGAAGAGGATTCGATTCTTTCCTAACTATTGATAATAAATGATTGATCATTGTGGTATGAGAGACAGTCCTAAGTCTAACTTGCTTGCGTCAACATGAAGAGCAAAGAACTTTTGAGAGAAAAGTATGTATTGCGTGAACTTGCCAAGGCGAGTGATGCGATTAGACAAAAACATCGAAAGTTAAAAAGTGATCGCAGTACTGCATAGCAGAAAATGCAAGATGTGTTTAAACCGATTGTTGGACCGTTAGAGGAGTTGGTTTCATATAATAAATATCTGAAGCATGAAATTAAGGATAAACAAGTGAATATCAAGAACGAGGAGGAGGAGGATGAAGAAAACAGTGCGCTCCATGATATTTCTTCTAATGTTATTTGGCATGAGGCAGTAAAAGGTGATGCAGGGCCCTTAGCTGATGCTGATGACTATGCAGAGGTCTTAGCTAACGACAATGACGACGAATCATCTGAAGATGTTAATGCTTTAATACATGAATATCTGCGACTGCTCCGTATAGCAATAGAAAAACAAGAATGGATATCGTGTACGGAGTGCGAAAGCTTGCAAATGATGAATTAATGATCGGTGACTCACCGATTCAGTTCGCAGATGATCATAAAATAGCAAAAATGGCCTCCCGGGGGAAAAAAACCTGGCCAAGTACATTGGTGGTCCTTCGTTTCCCTATGATATCACAAAAAGTCGAAAACCCCACTTAATTTTTTTTTTTTAATGTTTACTAATTTTATTCATATTCCGGAGGGAAACCAACCATATAGATTACGAAATATCCGGCCAAAAAACCTGACTTCACAATAAATGTTACTTTGAATTTATTTCCACAGAAAAAAACAGGAATCAAAATATTAAAAAATCAGCGTTATCAAGATGAGAAAAATACCGTTTATAATTGGTATGTAAGAAGTATCAATAGTCTAGAAAAAAAATGAAAAAAGGCCACCATCTAAGTTACGTCCAGCAGTAAAATTTATGATATCTTTGATATATTTATGATATATTTTGTTTGATTGGTAATAATTTGATGAACGTTCACCACCGTACGTTGAGCGTATACGCACAGAGTACTTGTCCGGCCCATAACTTTTTATTAAAATTGCTCATTGAAGTGAAAATCAAATTGGAGGTGCTTTTCGTTACATGCGTTGCTTCTCGCCGTCAGAAATGTATAAGAAAATCAATTCTTCTGCGAATTTCAGAATGGCATTGTATCATACGCAACATTCGACGTCAATTCAATAGTCATCATAAAATTACATTAACATAAGGTGCAGTCAGTTATGAAATTTCTGAAGATGCGACTCAGTAAATCATTGCCAGCAATGTAGCGTATCATACTTTCGAAAACTACTATTGCAAGCAATGAAAGTTATTATACTTTGGAGAGCTACTATTTATTAGTAGAAGATCTAAGTAACCATTGGTGAATGGTCAAAAGATCAATGCAGGCTATGAATGCACCGTCAAATTTGTATCCAAAGTTTTAAGACCACGCAAATTTCACACAAAATAATCTCCCTCCGTTCGATTCATTTTGACGTTCTTGGGCGCCAGCTATCAAGATAGCCCTTCATGTTTGAAAAGGAGAATTGAAAACATTATGCAGGATTAGTCACAAAAAAATAAAAATGAAATAAGACGATATCAACAATGAAAAAGTGCGTACTTATGACCCTTGACTTTTGAGAGAGACCCCTGATTTTTACTGGAATGAGCAATTTTAAAAAGTTATGGGCCGGACAAGTACTCTGTGCGTATACACTCGACATACGGTGGAGAATGTTCATCAAATTATTACCAATCAAACAAAACTGTGCTATCATGTACGGACATAAATTAAAGTTTTTTTTAACATTACAAAAGCACGGGATCTTATGTGAAACTTCCTGTTCCTGCTTGTTTTTCATTGTTTTAGCCACGGCGCCGGCAATGTTGTTTCATTAGGTCATATAAGTAAATACTATTTGGCAACATTGGTCGCGCCATAGCCAACACAAAAGTAGCTACTCGACTTAGGAGATCCCAGAAGCAATGCACCAACTGCACGCCCTACATTGCCGGTACGTCCATGTTGATATCTTCTCAGTCACCAAAGAAATACTTGTCCTAGTACTGATATCATAAATTTTACTGCTGCACGTAACGTAGATGGTGACCTTTTTTCATTTTTTTTCTAGACTACTGATACTTCTGATACACCAATTATAAGTAGTATTTTTCTCATCTTGATAACGCTGATTTTTTAATGTTTTGAGTCCTGTTTTGTTCCGTGGAAATAAATTCAAAGTAGCATTCATTGTGAAGTCTGATTTTTTGGCCGGATATTTCGTGATCTATATGGTTTCCCTCCGGGATATGAATAAAATTAGTGAACATAATAAAAAAAATTTAAGTGGGGTTTTGGATTTTTTGTGATATTGTAGGGAAACGAGGGACCACCGATGTACTTGTCCAGGTTTTTTTCCCCCGGGAGGGGATTTTTGCTATGTGATATCACTTCTTTTTTCTATAGTATTTTCATATATTTCGCTTTATATAGACTCCAATAGAGTCTGTATATAACAAAAAAACTTACAACGTGTTTGCATCATTACATCATTGATTTATTTCAATGACAGGAATCAGTACTGTTCACACTACTAATTCGATATAAGAGAATGAGACAGATTTTCTACCATAAATTCATTGTTATTGAGGGTGTTTAAATATAGTAGCGTTTCGTTCCTGTGATCAGAAAAAAAGTTATAATGTTTTCAAAATAGTTAACTACAGACTCGAGGAAATTTTGAAATGTTAGTAATTCGTTGATAGGTTATTATTCGATTATAGCTTGGCAGAAAGGTGTTATTAAAGAGACCTTAAGTACCAGTTTTTCCCCCCAAGGCAAAAATTCAGAAAATTAAATACTTTATCATTAGCTTTCAAGTTGTGTATTAGAATACGTCATTCAGGGGCGAAAAGGCAGCGAGGATATTAACAATTTCGGTCTAAGCTATAAATAGATAATTATATTTAACTTTATTGTCAGAAAGAACCTCAGAATTATTATTCTTTCAAAGATGAAATAACGGAAGAATACGATGCATCATCCTTGGCTTACAAATTGTTTTATAAAACATAGAAAAAAATTAGATTAAAAAAAAATTCTGCCGAAGTACTTGACGAATGTTTTTTCACTTAATTCACATAATGTATCGGTCATGGTGACAACCTCACCAAGTACTTCGGCCGAAATTCTTTTTCATCTAATTTTTTTTCGTTTGCAATCTTTATTTGCTTCGGATTCTTATTGATACAGAGTTTTTATTTTCATTCTGGTTGGTAAAACTACTGCATTTTCGAATTCGATTTTTTTCTCTATCAACATTGAACATTATTTGAAGATTTAATATCACACGATAAAGCCTCCCGTACTTGGCCACATATATTTTAGTATAGCTCAATTTATTTTATAACTTTTTGCGAAATCCAACCTTAGCTTTTCGCGAGGATTAACTCATTTTGTTTTGTGTGATTTGAATTTATTTGATACATTTTTTGAGAGTGGTCACTTTTCTTACTTTTTGATAGGATTTGATTTTCTCAGGGATTTCTTCGGGAAAAGGTTTTTGCAGTGTATGTATATTCGTCGAAAAATATGGGAACGGGGGTCAACAAACTTGTCCAGGTGTTTTCCGCGAGAGGGATTTTTATGCATGATAGGATTCGTTTTTTCTCGTTCTTTTCAAACATCTCGCTTTATATAGATTAGGAAAAGGTTATATTGGGAAGTTATCGCTTTTTCATTTCCAAACCCTGACCCCTTCTACTTCGAGTCAGGTTTTTTCCCCGTGAAATAAAGGAACACGTGTTTTGGAATTTTCAATTTGGCAATTTTTTTTATTCTCGAGCCAGTCAAATATTTTTGACATTTCGATTTATCCTTCTGGAATCAGGATAAAATAAGTCGGGAACTGGGAGAGTGATACAAAAATTTACAAAGCTTGTAAGGGCAAGATTAGAGCAATCAGAACTTTTCCATAGAATTTGTAGCTATTTGAATTTGTGTTTATCAAAGACACATATTAAATAGCAGTATCTCCTTGTTATATTTGTAGATTTGTGGTAAAAAATATTACGCTTATTTCAGCTTGTTGATAAAAATGGAGAGATTTTTTTCGAAATTTTTCATTTTTGATTAATGATAAAATAAAAAACCAGTTTCACGTATGTTTAGAGAAAACATATCGAATCTATTGTGAAAAAAGTTCACGCATTTTTTCATTTGTTGTGCCCGCGAAGACCGTCACGTGGGGACGAATTATCGAGGACGGGTATTTTGGGGATTATTGCCAATAATTGAGCCAAAACTCCAACTCAATACTTAAAAACAAGTTAACGTAGGTTTATTGATAAAGTTAAAGACTTTATCAATAAAAAAAAATCAAGGCAAAGTCAAGGTGTGTTTGCCTTGCGACCAATCGTTCTAGAATATGTCGTAGATTGTCGCAGACTGCCGATTTTGGGCATTGTTTCCGCCTTTATTGATTTGCGATTTTCCCCCAAATGGTATCGAATTTTACCCCTTCTATTGATTTATTTGTCATCGCGGAACGTTCTCGAACGATCGGTGGCGTAATGCCCTGTCAGCATTTTAGGGTGAGATTGCTCGGGGTCGATAGACCCATGCGGCGATCGATTGTAGGAATGTGCTGTCTTAGCTATTATTTATGCTGGCTTCCTGTTGCCAATCAATTTATGTTGCAATTGATTCCAGTTAATTTTATGTTGCCATGTGGGGCACAACACATTCTTATTTTTATTAACAAGGTGAAATCATGATTATTTTTCAATACCATTGAAGAAGTTACTACCACGAAAATAAAAAGTTACAACTATTTCAATATTCTCATTGAATATAGAAAAGTTCAAATAGTATGTTATGGGAACTCCAAAATAATATATTGAACAAAGCGGACAAACTCGGACCAGGATCGTACCCAAGAGAATGAAATGAATTTAGTTGTATTAGTCACATTAGCTTTGAGCAAATTTTGATACCATCAAAATCAGAGCGACCGCAGAGGAAAACTTTTGGAATAAAACTTTTTCAATTTATAATGTCGTAATCAGAGCTAAAAAGTGGAAATATCAGAGCTAAAAAGTGGAAATACTTAGCACACATGTCTCCTCTTCACAAATTGTTCAAAGTTTGTAGATATCGGCTACATTCCAATGATACAAATTTTGATAATATCAGAAGAAGCGCACCCGAAGACTTTCTGAAACAAATTTTTTTTATTTATTTTGCCAAAATTAATGCAGGAGAGTGAAAAAACATGACTCCCGTTTAGACCAACAAAATTGAAAATTTTTGGATATATCCGTTGCGTTCTAAAGCCAGAAATGTTTATCCCATCCAAAAATGTCCATCCGGTGACTTTTTGTAACAATGTTTTAAATTCATAATACCACAATCAAAGATGAGAAGTGGAAATACTTAGCACACATGTCGCTTCACAAAATTTTTAAAGTTTGCAGGTATCCGCTGCAGTTCAATTATCTAGATTTTGATACTATCAGGAAAAGAGCACCGGAAGACTTTTTGAAACAACTTTTTAAATTTATTATATTAGAACTAAAGAGGGGAAGTAAAAAAACACAGCGCTCTACAAGCCCAACAGAATTCAAAATTTTTCGATGTATCCATTCGGTTTCGAAGACAGCAATTTCGATCCTATTCAGAAATGAGCAGCTAAAGACTTTTATAACAAATTTTATAATCTATATGCCACAGTCAGAGCCGAAAAGTGGAAATACTTGGCACACGTGCCGCTTCACAGAAATTTCAAATTTTGCAGGTATCCGTTGCATTCCAATGATACAAATTTTGATACTATCAGAAAAAAGCACCTGAAGACTTCCTGAAACAACTTTTTGAAATTTATTATGACACACCTAAAGAGGAAAGGTGAAAGAACATACTGCACATTGGGTCTAACAAAATTCAGAAGTTTTGGATATCTCCATGGCAATTCGCAGACAAAAATTTTGATCGCATCAATAAATGAGCAGCCGAAGACTTTTTGTAATGAATTTTTCAATTAATAGTGCCACAATCACAGACAAAAAGTGGAAATACTCAGCATACATGTCACTTCATAAAGTTGCCAAACTTTTTAGGTGCCCTCTGGATCTCAATGATACAAATTTTGATACCATCAGAAAAAGATCACCCGAAAACTTTTTGAAACAACTTTTTGAATTTATTATGCCACAACCGAAGAGGAAAATAACTCAGTATACACTGGGACATAAAATGTCTTAAAGTTAGGATGTATCCATTGCGTAACAATGACAGACATTTTTATCCCATTCATAAATGGGCAAGGAATTACTTTTTGTAACAAATTTTTCAATTCATGTTGCTGCAGTCACAGCGAAGAAGTAGAAATACGCAGCACACATATTGTCCAATAAAGTGATGAAACTTGGTATGGATCCTTGATCTTGGTATGCGTACCAATGAGATAAAAAAAGGGACCGAAAGACGCAACTAAAGTGAATAAAGAAAAATATGACAATTTATTAAAATAATGATGACAATAAATCTAATTAGCACATATTCATTTCATTAAAGTTTTCGGTTGTTTATTTGAATTCATCAACATATATACAATATTTGCGTGTTCTTACCTTATTAAGGAATAAAATTTCTGATTAAAAAGAAAATTCGAAGTTATAGGTTTACGAACTTATTTTTCTCGCAGCTGTGGAATCAAAACATTTATAAATTTTTTTGCCACACGTATAATTTTATCGTACAAATTCAATGCAGAATACTTTTTTTCCACTGAACATCGAAGTAACTTTAATGTACACAAATTCGCATTTGCCGTTTATCAACACTCGACCATTTAAAGTTTTTGACTCTTATATATTGTGATGTGATAAAATAGTCACACGTCCAGATAATATAAAAATATGGCACGACACGAGAATGTGTTCTTCACTGTTCGGAATTTTCTCTCGAGAAAATTTAACAGGACCTGTCGATAGCGAATTTTCTGGAATAATAAAATTTTTTATCACGATTTTGTATTTTTTTTTAATGTATGCGAAAATAAACGACAGTTGTCACTGGAGGAAACGTCGAGTTGGAAAGGGGGAGTCAAGGCTTCGTCGTCGAAGGCGTTTCAATTGGCTTTTTGGAAAGAGCGCGAGAATTCAAACGTTCGTAAGTCGCTGGCTCGAAGCCCTCACCTGGAGCCGTCTGACTCAAGTCCAAAATTAACAGAACCGAGAAATATTTCGCTGAAGTTCATCAATGCTGAATAAAGAAGAAAAGATCGTATAATTCTCAAATTCATCTGAGAATTCACTTCATCAAATTTCTATACGTCGTAACATTCTCGAAACAATCGATTTACAAATCTTCGTATCGATTCTCGTGAGTAGGCGAAGGATGAGGGTGCTAGGACCTGTAGGAACGAAATCTCGAAAAATTCGGGGACTCGAGTTTTGGAGCTAAAACGAGGAAGAACATATTTTACAAACGTAGCCGTTCCCACCGTCAAGAATCCGACATAACCGAAATATCGTGGCTTGAATCCGAGGTCATTACCGGATCTTATTCCTCAGAAAAATACGGTGAGCTCTTATTTTACTCAATGATATTAGTTGTTTTATTGTGATAAATTGCGCAATTAAAAGAAAATTGAAAATTCTATTTGAGCTCGATACTTGAGCTTATTAAATGAGCAATATTGTCTGGAGGTACGCTGGCGTAAGGAAAATTTCAAAAGAAAAAGAATTGGAAGTAGTTATTAAAATAATTATTGTATTGTTCTCGTTTAAGTTTCATATAGAGGAATTGCCGAGAGGAAATCCAAAAATTATAATCAAAATAAGAGTCATCGTTATAGAAAAAAAAAACTGATCATTGGAATTAAAGAAAATATTGTTGAAAACAAATATGAAATAAAAACTATGTTGTTCTCGATAAATAATGAAATTGTCATATCTCAAAAATAACGAAGTGTATAAATTTTCCGGATGAGTTAAAGCTAAAATAAAAATTTTGGTTTGAGCGTTATCGTATGAAAAATATCACACAAATTTATGTTAGTATCGTAAATAAAAAGAATTATCCTTCGTGTCTCGCACTTCGAGATTACGAAGGTAGTATCGCTACTTACATGTCTTTGACCACAAATTCAGAGCTAAAAGTGAACGACTGGGGCGCCCCTTGTTATCGTGGCGCTGCCCCATTACTATTTGATCATTCGTTGTTTTTGTGTCAAACAGACCACACGTTTGGTGCAGAAGTGAAAAGTTTTCGTTTTATATTTTTTGTAATAAATTACTAACTGATTTCAATTAAAGAAAGATTAAATGGGTAAGAGTAAGAGATCGAGAAGTCGGGATCGTTCGGCTGAAAGGACGTCCAAAAGACTTCGCAAGTTAGAAGACGGGATGGAGGAGTTAGTAACGGGCTTCGCTATGATTAAAGAGGCCATCTTGAGTCGTCAAAATCCGGGTACGGAGACAGGCATACTAGAAGATGAAGGTAATTGTGTTTTTTGTAAACATGAATTAATTGTGAACACGAGATGCAATCACAAGGAGTATTGTATTATTCCTTCTTGTCCGAGAGACTACACATGATTCCGAATATGAATAATCATAATGATTACGCCTGGGTATAGACGTGCTTTGTTTTATCCGAGAGGTAAAATGGAGCTCATATGGTAATCTGACTTTATCTGGAAGATAAAGTAGAGATTAAAATTATTCTGGTTGACCCGAGAGATCAAAACAGAGTAATAATTAACCTCAAAATTCATAACGAGACGAATTAAAAATGCTTGAATGACCGCAGGTACTGATGGTCAGGCAGGTCATTCTGGTGGGGAAGACCCTGAGGTTATTGTGGATAACATTCCGCCAGTGGAGTCGATCATTGAAAAGTCGGAAGAAGGTGATGGTCAATCTAAGGTGGATAGTGAGGCGGTTTTACCGGAATCGGAGTCGGTTAAAAACAAGGAACCTGAGACTCCATGGGAGCTGGATGCTGATGCTCTTCGTATTTTCGGAGAAGAGCCAGTGCAGGAAGAACCTGAATTAACTCTGCATTACAGTGTATCCAATCGTTGGAAGAAGTATCTTTCCGAAGGTTTAAAG
This sequence comes from Rhimphoctona megacephalus, assembly GCA_963989365.1. NCBI lineage: Eukaryota > Metazoa > Arthropoda > Insecta > Hymenoptera > Ichneumonidae > Rhimphoctona > Rhimphoctona megacephalus. Next base: position 26,753,331 of record OZ022420.1, read on the forward strand.
AAAGAGAATAAGGAGGCACTTCTAGAGAAATATCCCAGGAAAGGGAAACTTTCGTTTGAACCGCCGATTCTGAATGACGAGGTGACAGGTAATTTGAAAGACTCGGCTCTGAAGCGAGACAAGTATTTTGGGGCTACCCAGAAATTAGCAGGATCTGCCTTGGCCGCTCTAGCTCCAGTGATTGAATCTCTAGCAACCCTAAGAGATCCAGAAAATGTTAAGAGACTCGAGCAAGTTTGGGATGCAGCAAAGCTTTTAATCGAGATTCATAAATCTCAGACGGTAGCGCGTAGAGCCTGCATTCTGCCTACATTGTCAAAACAATGGGCCACGGCACTTGAGAAAAGGGAACCGGATAGTTTTTTGTTCGGCGAAAAACTTGTTGACAAGGTCAAGGAAATTAAGGCTATTGGAAAAGTGGGAGAAGAGATGAAGCCCCCCCTGTCAAAGAAACCGTACACCCCCTTCGGTTCTTTAAACTCCAAGAGCTCGTCGAGTCAAAAGAGACCAGTGTCTCAGACGAGCGGGAAGTTTTCATCCACGAAAAAATCACTGGTTCCCAAGTACCCAGCGAAGCAAATAACGTATCCCAAGTCGAACCAGTATCGTCAGCAGAACCAACGGTTTCAGAACCGTTAGTCTCGGGAAACAATGTGAGTATGTTTGCGGGGCGTCTGAGGTATTTCTTGGAGGCCTGGAGAACAATCACTGAGGATAAATTTGTTATTCAGTGTGTGAGAGGATATAGAATTCCTTTCAAATCGTCCCCTGTACAAATCCGTCCACCATCTGATAAGGTTTGGTCGGACCAGGAACTGGCAGGTATTCAATCGGAAGTCAATAGACTACTGAAGATAGGTGCGATTGAGGAAGTGAAAGAGTTTTCAGAACGGTTTCTATCACCATTCTTTTTGGTCCCGAAGTCTGACGGTCAGCAGAGGTTCATTCTGAATTTGAAAGGTTTGAACGAATTCATCGTCGCAGAACATTTTAAGCTCGAGGATCTGAGGTCTGCTTGCAATCTCCTAGAACGGGGTATTTTCATGGGAACGGTGGATCTTAAAGATGCCTATTTTTTGGTCCCGGTATGGAAACCACATCGAAAGTTCCTGAGTTTCACTTTTCAAGGGAAGATTTACGAGTTTGTGTGTCTACCCTTTGGCCTATGCACGTGCCCATTTACCTTCACCAAGTTGTTGAAGCCAGTGGTTAATTATCTTCGATTGAGAGGGTTTATGTCAGTCTTATACTTGGACGATTTTTTATGCTTAGATCATTCGGTTGCAGAGTGCAGTGAGAACCTGAGTCAGACGATTAAGTTACTCGAGAAGTTAGGATTTATTGTAAATTTTGAAAAGTCCAAGTTGAAGCCCGAGAGGAGATGCAAATACTTGGGTTTTATTTTAGATTCTTCTACGATGAAAGTGGAGCTTCCGGGAGTAAAAATAGTTGTAGTACAAAATCAGATCGAGAATCTTAAGAAAAAAGACACGATGAAGATACGCGATTTTGCCAAGGTTGTTGGATCGGTAGTTGCATATTGTCCGGCGGTTGAGTACAGCTTACTACACTGTAGATCGTTCGAAAGGGCGAAGGTCCAAGCATTAGTGAAGAGTGGGGGTTGTTTTGATTCAGTTATGCTGGTACCAAAATTTACTCTGAAGGACTGGAATTGGTGGTTAAAGTCTTTACCGAATGCCAGTAAAAAGGTGAGAAACAACCAGTACGAGAGGACAATTTACTCGGATGCATCACTGTACGGATGGGGTGCTTTCTGTGACGGTGAAAGTGCCAATGGGCTATGGAGTCAGGAGGAAAGAAGGCTCCACATTAACCATCTGGAGCTCAAAGCGGCCTTATTGGCCTTGAAGTGTTTTGCAGCGGATTTAAGGGACACTGATGTTTTGATTATGGTGGACAACACGACGACAATGGCCTACATTAATAGAATGGGCGGTGTCCACTATGCTGCACTTCATAGTTTAGCGTGCGAACTATGGGATTGGTGCGAAAGTCGCAAGTTATGGGTTTTTGCTTCGTATATCCCATCAAAAGAGAATGTGGAAGCAGATCGATTATCGAGGATTGATAATGCAGACGCGGAGTGGGAATTAGCAGGTTATGCGTTTGCAGGGATCATCCAGAGGTTCGGGAAACTGGAGATCGATTTATTTGCTTCTCGGATCAACACTAAATGTGCAGTTTACTGTTCATGGAAGAGATATCCGGAAGCCTTCGCGTTTGATGCCTTCACAGTCAGTTGGTCCGATTGGATATTTTATGCCTTCCCCCCATTTTCTATGATAACTAGAGTAATAAAGAAAATCAAAGACGATAAAGCAGAAGGTATTTTAATTGTACCTCACTGGCCTACTCAGGTTTAGTTTCCGGCCTTCAAAGAATTATCTGTGGGAGACTGGGTGTGGTTTGAGGCAGACCCTTTTCTCTTGGTTTCTCCATGCAGGTCACGTCATCATCCCTTGGCTGTGAAGCTTACCCTGGTTGCCGCCAAGTTATCAGCCAAGCACTTCTAGGCAAAGGCATGCCCAGAGAAGCGGTAGCGATATCGCTAGCGTCCCTGGCGGAGTCGACGTTAAAAAATTACAATGGGACTCTGAAGCTCTGGTGGCAATGGAACAACCGAGTCGATGGAGATCCATATACGGTGTCTGTGGAGAAAATTCTGAAATTTTTAGCAGAAAGATTCGATGATGGGATTGGTCATAGCGCGCTGAACTCGGCTAGAGCTGCGTTATCCTTGATATCGAGCGGGGATGTTACAAACAACCCTTTGATAAGCCGATTTATCAAGGGTTCATCAAAGATAAGACCAGGATGTCCTAAGTACGAGTCTACTTGGGACGTGGACCCTGTGTTATTAAAACTGGTAACATGGGACCCAATATCTGAGCTTTCTTTGCGGAAGTTGACGGAAAAGCTCGTTGTGTTACTGGCCTTGGGCACAGCACATCGCTGTCAAACGCTGGCGTTGATCAACATTTCAAACATCCTCATTTTGGAATCTAAGATTGAAATTCGAATTCCTGGGAGGATCAAAACGTCTCGACTTGGAGCTCCACAGCCGATTATAAGGCTTCCGTTTTTTCTGGACAAACCACAGCTATGTATTGCCAAAACCTTGATCCAATATCTGTTGGTGACTAAGGATCTTCGGGGAAATGTTGACTCATTATTCATCTCGCTTAATAAGCCGCATAGTGCGGTCAAGAGTGAAACGATCGGTCGATGGATAAGGACGACGTTGGTTTCACTAGAAGTTGACAAGAGATTTACGGCGCACTCTACGAGGCATGCATCGACATCTAGAGCACATGACAAAGGTGTTAGTATTGAGGAAATCAAAAAGTGGCAGGTTGGTCCCAGAACTCTAAAGTGTTTGCCGATTTTTACCACCAACCAGTGGTTATTCGCGACAATAAATTTGCAGAAGCGGTGTTAACACCCAGTGCATCAGTATAATTAAAGATATTATATTATATTAATTATATTATGATGATCTCATTTTTCATTTTATTCTGTAAGAACATTAGTTCAATAAATAACGTTGTTATCGAGAAAATTTTGCTCTAAACAGCTACCTTCGTAATCTCGAAGTGCGAGACACGAAGGATAATTGAAAGATCTCACGAGCCCGCCGAAGGTAGGCGAGGTTTGATCTCAATTATTCGAGTGTCTCGCACGAGAGATTCCCACCCAAATAGTACTAAGCATTACCCACCCCTTTTTCAGATAAAATTAAAAATTCGATAGCTTTAAACTAATGATCAAATAGTAATGGGGCAGCGCCACGATAACAAGGGGCGCCCCAGTCGTTCACTTTTAGCTCTGAATTTGTGGTCAAAGACACGTAAGTAGCGATACTACCTTCGTAATCTCTCGTGCGAGACACTCGAATAATTGAGATCAAACCTCGCCCGCCTTCGGCGGGCTCGTGAGATCTTTCAATTATTGTAAATCCGGACATATGTGAAATTGGAAAAATTCTTTTATTAAGAACCCGCCCACTCTACTCTTTAATGGCCGAATAGTCGGGAAAAACTCTCTATTAATTGGTAAAAATAAATTTGTCGGTCTTTTATAAATACCGACTGGCGCCCAAAAATCCGAATAGAGAGATTTTGTACGAAAAACAATAGCAAATCGTTACAATATATGTCACTGAACCTCAAAAAATTGTTTTTCCGAAATTTACACTTATGGTCCACACGTCCTGCACTCAACACTTCCGAAACTAATAGGTTAAAACATTACCGATATTTCGAATATCATTACTTCTCCCGAATTTAGTTTCCCGATTTTCGTCACTGATAAATTTTCTTTCCCGATATTATGACGAATGCCTATCAATGGTTATTGTCTAATCAAACTCTGCTCACACATCCCACACTATTTATTTTTTATTTTATCAAACTCCGTTTAGACTTTCCGTTGTACAGATACAGAGGAAAGATCACAGTCGGGACCAATCAGAAATTCGTCGCTATCGTTGCCGGAGACTGGCTTTGGTGGAAATTGGTTTTGATGGGCATCGAGAGGCCTTTGATTGTGTCGTCTGCACGTATACAAACACGGCAAATTCTTGAATGTAGTAGAATCGAGCATAATCCTAAGGCAGTGCAAAGTTTTTTCTCAGCAATTACGCAACCAATCGTGCTTATTTTAGGCTCAATCGAAAGAGCATCGCTCAATTAGTCAAAAGTTCGCTTTTCAAGCGGCCAAATGCTTTCTAGGCTCTACAATTAGCGAAAACATCATACAGTTTTTACCCCCACCACCGCGAATCGCCTTGTTTCGAGATATAATAGACTCGGTGAGCCTCGGGCCAGCAGACGACAGAGCTGTCAATGTACTTGTCCCGAGACTCTACCGAGTTTCTTGATTCATGTTGGAGACAAAAAGTATTCGAAACGTATTGGCTTGGTTGAGTTGTTGTTCAAAAAAAGCCTAAGCTGAAATATGTAACACCAAACGATTTGGAGGATTATTCGAAAATTGTTATTACTACGAATGTTCATAGAAAAAATTATAAACATAATGGTGTAATACGCCATGATAAAACTCATAAATTTAAAAATTATATATCGAAAATACTGGAGCAAAATGGTGGGCATAAAGGTGGGGGTATGCCCAAGTATAAGGTTGCACGAAAAAATACCTCTTTCGACTATGTTTATTGGGACGATCCGAATGAACTAGTGGACCGTCTTCGCTTATTGTTTGCATCACAAGCTGCTGGAAACTCATCACACTCGAATGAGATTATATCGATTATTGAGGAATTGCGTGAAGCTGAAATCATTTTAATTTATTAACATGTGTCAGCTCTTTTTTCATACATTCCCAACATGACCTTTGATGTGTTTGGACGACAGTTGAATAGACGTGGTGCGGACCCTCCGGGTAACCCGAGTGTTGGTTTCAAGACTACCGCAGACGGTCATTATAATTTGGAACGGAAACGACTGTGTAATGTTGGTGAGACGAAAAATGCGGGGGATGTTGTAACACTCGGTGTGTTGGCCGACTGCATCAATGCTACCACCGGTAGTATAGTTCATAGAACGAATCATTAGTGTCAATTAAATGGAAACGCTCTTGAAGACCGTGTGAGAGCTAATCTGATCAATTTTCGTGCAGAAATAGACAGTTTGAAACGTGTGATCAAGGAACTTAGGAGTGACATTAGACTTATACAAGATGTCAAAACTGATGTGAAGCAGAAAAAATCTTCAGACCCCTATCTTCTACATATGATGAAAAGCGTTGTGAGGGAAAAAGAATAATCATAAGTGGAAAGAAGCGTGCTGTGACGGAGGAGTAGCATAAGCCAGCTCGGAGAAACTATCCACGTCGACATGTGGATATACGCGGCCTGGATGAGACGTGGCAAGCTGATCTTGCAGATATGTCTGCATATGCACAACACAACTCCAAGCATAAATTTCTCCTCACCGTCATCGATATATTTTCGAAATTCGTCTGAACCAAACCATTGAAGAGTAAGAGTGGGAAAGATGTCACCGCTGTAATGGAGTCAATTCTCAGCAAAGGACGCATACCGAAAAACTTTCACGACGATCGAGGAAAAGAGTTTTATAACACAGACTTTAAGGCTTTGATGAAAAAGAATAATATACACTTATCTTATTATAAATAAGTGTATATTATACACTTATCTTATAAATTGCTACATATAGCAATTTAAAAGCATCAATTTGTAAGCACTTCAATCGTACACTTAAGGGGCCAGTCCACTTTGGAGCCACGAAAAAAAGGCTATTTTCGTGATTTTTTTTTAAGGATTTTATAAAAGATATGAATATAAAAGTTGTTGGGCTTGATAAATAAAGTCTTGAAATATATAAAAAATAAAAATTTAATTCATTTTTATTCATTTAACGTAACGCCTCAAAAATAGGTGGGCTAGGTAGTTCCATCACAACTCGGCAACGGCTTGTCTGAAACAAAAAAATCAAATTCTATTAGATTCAGTATGACACCAGCTACAACATGACTCTCGGATATAAAGTTTTATCAAAAAATAAAAAAATGGCAGATGAAAAACAAAAAAAGTAAAAAAACGAGTTTTTTTCGCAGTTTTTTACAAAAAAAGAGTAAAAATCAAAATTTTAAAACCATCGAGGGTCATCTTATTGCGAATCATATTTGCAATATGTGGTTCAAATTTCAAGAGAATCTGTTTATTAGTTTTAGAGATACGATGGAGCTAGATTTTGAAAACGTTGTTTCGAGAAAAACGCGTTAGAGCGTGCTATACACTCAGGTAGACGAAATGAGGTCCTGATGTTCAGGTAAAAAAAAAAATACTTAGAGAGCTCGGATTTTCATAAAATTTTGACACAATATTTCTGAATATATGTACTTTCGAAAACAGTAAAAAAAATCGACTTTTTGAAATTTTCAAAGTGGACTGGCCCCTTAATAATAAAATGTGGATTCAATTCAGTTTTCGCGGAAACTGAAAATAGATCGGTATTCTCGATATGTTAATTAGTAAATATAATGATACTATACATCATACAATTAAGATGAAGTCGAGAAATGGTAATGTTACGAATGAAAAACAAATACTACGTGATGTTTTCAATAGAACTGAGGTGGGAAAACTGGCGAAATTTAAAATCGACGATAAAGTAAGCATTAATAAATTTAACCCTCCAACGCTAACGATGGGTCATTCATATCCGGGCAAAAATTTTCTGTTACATTTTCTCGTAGACCCTTGCAGGTAAAAATTTGGAACCGGGGGGGAAAAAATGTTTAGGGAGGGGGTAACTCGCGGGCCAAGTCCCGGAATTTTCTCTCATTCCGTTTGTGACCAGCGAGCTGGTGAATTCGACGGAGGACACGAACGACCCATCGTTAGCTTCAACGTAAGTAAAAATGACATTTTTTTTGTGTTTTTGTGAAAAATACGTTCATTTAATCAGACAAAGTGAATCTAAATTGGTCTCGATTTTTTTTTTTTTATAGCAAAATGGCGACACGAGACCCCAGCGAAGTTATGTATGCGCTCCGGCGTCGAAAAAGTGTCGACTATTTGGATGGACAAGCCTCAGAAGAGGAAGATAGTATCGAGGATGAAGAAGTCGCGAGTAAAGGTCAAGAATGCGACAATTTTGAAAGTAATAGCGAAGGTTCACATGCTGAATCGGATACGGAGCAGCGAGCTGAAGGACCGGGCGAAACACAGGCAGCGAGAGTTTATATTCGTAAAAAAAATGGCTATAAGTGGTCGAAAAATGCACCGGAAAATCGAGGAAAAAGGTCTACACCACTGGTAGTTCATTTTCCCACTCCAACTGCGAATGCCATGACCATTCGTAGCACGATCGACGCCTGGAGTTTATTATTCACGGACGAAATAGTCAACATCATCGTTATTCACACTAACGAAAAAATACGAAATTACCTGAGTACGAGGGACAAAGACAAGGATATTGCGACCTACCGGCAAACGGATATAATAGAAGTGAAAGCATTTATTGGACTATTGTATTTTGCGGGCTTACAACACCAAGCCAAAATGTCTCTCCTTGAGATGTGGTCGTCGGAATACGGTACCTCATTTTTCGCAACCGTCATGAGTCGCGAGCGTTTCAAATTCATTGCCTGCATTCTACGCTTTGACGATAAGCAAACTAGAACCGAGAGAAGGGAGACTGATTTATTTGCTCCAATTAGGGAGATCTGGGACTTATTCATCGAAAAGTGCCGAATCAATTATTCTCCTTCGAATAATTTCACAATTGACGAACAGCTACTCGGTTTTCGCGGTAATTACGGTGCTCATATGTATATAATTTCAAAATCCGCACGTTACGGTATAAAAATAATTTCGATGAACGATGCCAAAACATCATATATGTATAACGCTATTCCGTACGCAGGAAAAGTCACACCGAAAAAGAATGAAAAAGTACCTGAATATTACGTTCGCGTTTTGACCGAGCCAATCTACCACACAAATCGAATTATTACATTTGATAATTGATTCACAACAGTGAACATTTGTGAAATATTACATAACGAATATGGTCTTGACGCGGTTGGAACCAGGGTTGCAAGTAATGCATTACTTTTCGTAATGCATTAGCATTTTCATTACTCATTACATTACATTTTGTAATGTAAAAATTTTTCATTACCCTTTACAATGTAATGTGTAATGTAGAAATTTTTCATTACCGATTACAATGTAATGTGTAATATAAAAATTTATCATTATGCATTACAATGTAATGTGTAATGTAAAAATTGTTCATTCCCCATTACAATGTAATGTGTAATGTAAAAAATTTTCATTCCCAATTACAATGTAATGTGTAATGTAAAAATTTTCCATTACCCATTACAATGTAATGTGTAATGTAAAAAAATTGCATTACCCATTACAATGTAATGTATAATGTAAAAATTTTTCATTACCTATTACAATGTAATGTGTAATGTAAAAATTTTTCATTACCCATTACAATGAAATGTGTAATGTAAAAATTTTCCATTACCCATTACCCATTACAATGAAATGTGTAATGTAAAAATTTTCCATTACCCATTACCCATTACAATGTAATGTGTAATGTAAAAATGGTTTATTACCCATTACAATGTAATGTGTAAAGTAAAAATTTTTACATTACAAATTGTAATGTAGTGAGTAACGAAATTTTTTTACATTACAAAATGTAATGTAATGAGTATTGGAAATTTCATTACATTGTAATGGTAGTGGGTAATAGAAAAATTCGCCATTACTCAATGTATTTCAACAGCTGATAATTTCAATAGTAGTAACCCAGAACTACTCAGCTACCACGATTGGGTCATCATGACCCAATGGTAGTAATCACGCGTTACTCGGCTATCAGTAGGGGTAGCGGTGTTTGCCTCGGGTCAAACTGACCCAATGGCAGTAATCGCGCGTTACTCGGCTACCTGTAGGGGTAACGGTGTTTGCCCCGGGTCAAATTGACCCAATGGTAGTAACCACGCGTTACTCGGCTACCAAAAGGGGTAGCGTTGTTTGCCCTGGGTAAATCGGACCCAATGGTAGTAACCGCGCGTTTCTCCCCTACTAGCAGGGGTAGCGGTGTTTGCCTCGGGTCAAACAGATCCAATGGTAGTAATCGCGCGTTACTCGGTTACCAGAAAGGGTAGCGGTGTTTGCCCTGGGTTAAACTGGCCCAATGGTAGTAACCGCACGTTTCTGCGCTACCAGTAGGTGTTTGCCCCGCGTCAAACTGATCTAATGGTAGTAACCGCGCGTTCCTTGCTTGCCAAAAGGAGTAGCGATGTTTGTCCCGGGTCAAACTGACCCAACAGTAGTATTCGCCCGTTACTCGGCTACCAAAAGGGGTAGCGGTGTTTGCCCTGGGTCAAATTGACCCAATGATAGTAACAACGCGTTACTGGGCTACCAAAAGGGGTAGCGGCGTTTGTCCCGAGTGAAACTGAACCAATGGTAATAACCACGCGTTACTGGGCTACCAAAAGGGGTAGCGATGTTTGCCCTACTGACCCAAATGTAGTAACCGCACATGTCTGCCCTACCAGCAGAGGTAGCGGTGTTTGCCCCGGGTCAAAGTGGCCCAATGGTAGTAACCGCGCGTTCCTTGCTTACCAAAAGGGGTAGCGGTATTTGTCCCGGGTCAAACTGACCGAATAGTAGTAATTGCGCATTACTCGGCAACCAGAAAGGGTAGCGATGTTTGCCCTGGGTCAAACTGATCCAATGGTAGTAACCGAGCATTTCTGCCCTCCCAGTAGGGATAGTGGTGTTTGTCTCGGGTCGAATTACTCAATGGTAGTAATCGCTCGTTGCTCGACTACGAGTAGGGATTTAGCAGTGGTTGCCCCGGGTCACGAATTGCTCATAAATATTGTACATTTTCTTCAGCCTAGTTGTATTTTCAGATTTTTTCAGTAGTCACGGGCACAAGATAATAGTTCCATACATTATAGAGCTTCTTTATAATTACTATTCGATACAATAATAATTATAGAAAGAGTTCAACTTCGAAAATTCGAAGTGCGTTAGGTGACTGATTCATATCCTTAAGTGTCGAGGATTGATATGTAGGTGTGGGAGGTTCCTATCTGGAAACCTTGAACGAATATTTTTTTCAACTACGTGATAACGTTGGTACCAGTGAATTTGTTCTTGTATAAAGAGAAAAATGAATGTATGTAGTTTCAATACTACCAGGAAGAATTTGCTCCACATTGGAATTATAATTCGACAAATACAAAAAGAGAGGAGAAAAACGAACAAAAAGCTGCCAAATAAATTTTAATAAAAAAAATATTTGCAGGGAATATTGTATTTTTATAGGAAACATATGATCAGCCTTTTGGTTTTTCTACTTCCAGTAAAATCAAACGACGTGCACGAGTCGTTCTCTCTGTTTTTGCACGCGTTAAGGTGATCTATTAGTCTAGTGTTCGGTAGAAATCCTGCTACACGTTTTTTTCGGAGAGACTTGACATTTAAAGAAAACATATATATAGTTACACGTTGTTCTCCTTTCATTAGACAACAGCGTATAACTAGTGATGTGAAGCGATCACACGGTTGGTCATTTGACCGTCTTCTGACCGTCCCGGAGACGTTAAATGACCGATCGAAAAATTATATGACCGGAACGTGGCGCGACGTTCGGGAGCTGCAAGTTATGAAAAAAGTCAATAAACATTTTTTTTACATTATTTGCATTCCAGAGCGCATACAGACTTAACACAAAAATAATGTGTTTACAAATTCTAGAAATAAAAAAACTGTGTTATATCCTTATTTGAGTCGTTCCTATCTTCGAGTTTCTCGCAATTAGTCGTAACCCAAAAAACCATTTAGATTCCGTTCACTTTCAATTAACTGTTGAATTTCGAGCATATCATAACGTTTACAAAATTTCAAGTTCCAATTTAAAAATATCTCATGATTGTCCTCTAGGAGTCGTCCGCAGGCACAACAGATTAAGAAATTTCTGCCGTTTCATTATCTTATCTTTCATATAATTTAAAAACAAAACAGAACATTTTTGCAATTTTCTCAACGCATTAACCCTTTGAGGGGCACTGGGACATACGCTGTCCCACCTGTTTTGTCTCAGTTTTTTCCACTTTTCTGATATATTTTTGCACTTTTTTTATGGACAAAAACACTTTATAGACTCTTAGGGACCTAAGTTATAAGATTTTAATGATACAGTGCGGATATTGTTTATTTACCATTAGTTATAAACAACTAAAGTACAAAAAATACGGATTTTTCAGGATAAATTCGTTTGTGGCTAAACAAAAATTCCTAGAGCTTTAAAAATTTTTTCACATGTATTCTGTACCTTATACCATAACATATATTTTTTTCAGAATTTTTCGCAAGTTGGTTTTTCGTTTTTTTTTTTCGAAAATTGAAAAAATACGGAAAAAATACTATTCGTGCGGGAAAAATGGTTGGTTTGAATGCAGTTCTTGTTGAATCAACCGGAAATTTGGTATACAAAAGTTTTTAGGGTCCCTGATTATGAATCTAGCATCATAATTTCAAAATTCAAGATGGCGGATCCAATTTTTTTCCGCGTGTATTTTCGAAATATTTACAAACTGGATATTTTTTGATGAAATTACGCATACGGGGGTTTTCGAGGTCTCTGATTCCAAATCTGGCATCATAATTTCAATATTCAAGATGGCAGATCCAATATGGCGTCGCGTATTTTCGAAACATTTACAAACTGGATATTTCTTGATGAAATCGCGCATATAGGGGTTTGCGAGGTCCCTGATCACAAATCTGGCATCATAATTTCAAAATTCAAGATGGCGGATCCAATATGGCGGATTTTATATTCGAAATATTTACAAACTGGATATTTCTTGCTGAAATCACGGTTATCAAGGTTTGAAGATCCCTTCGAGTCCTCTAAATTCAAGACGGCAAATCCAATATGGCGAACATTTTTTTATGTAAAATTGCAATTATTTATTCAATTATATATTTATTATAAAAAGTTGGCTTATTCAAACAAAATTTTGAGTATTTCGGGCAATGCATTTGGAACTAGTTCCTTCCCACGTCCCCGTCGTTAGTTCCGGGTCACGCTAAGAGGGAGGAATAATAGCAATAGTGGACTTCTTCTGGTTCATGTAATTGTGGCGCCGAAATCGTAATTAGCGGACTCAAAAACCTCTGTGTACTCATTTCTTTGTAAATTGAACAAAAAAACGCAAGGTTAGCCCATTACAGTGACCATATTGGATCCGCCATTTTGAATTTCGTGATTTCGATTTCAAAATCGTAATCAGCGACCCCAAAACCCTTGAGTACTTATTTGTTTGTAAATTCAACAAAAAATAGTAAAGTTAGGCGATCACAGTAGCCATATTGGATCCGCCATTTTGAATTTCGTAATTTCGATTTCAGAATCGTAATCAGCGACCCCGAAAACCTCCGTATACTCATTCCTTTGTAAATTGAACAAAAAAACGCAAAGTTAGCCCATTACAGTGGCCATATTGGATCCGCCATTTTGAATTTCGTAATTTCGAATTCAGAATCGTAATCAGCAACCCCAAAAACTGCTGAGTACTTATTTATTTGTAAATTGAACAAAAAATCGTAAATTTAGGCTATCACAGTGGCCATATTGGATCCGCCATTTTGAATTTCGTAATTTTGAGTTCAGAATCGTAATCAGCGATCCCGAAAACATAAAAATCACCGATAAATGTTTAAATTCGTTGAGCAGAAAAATGTGCCCCTCAAAGGGTTAAAGCTATAGGCAAATTTTGCCACATATTTGTAAAGAATCTCACATAATTGATCAAAAGTTTGGTTCCTCAATTACCAATAATTTGTCTGTGTATAATGAATGTAACGTTTTAGATCGTTTGTTTCTGCGCACCGAATTTGCGCGTTAACCTCACTACGTGTATCTCTCATTCTCATTTGGCTTTTCCAGCGACCTCCGGCGAGTTCTGGTGACTTCTCTGGCAGCAATAACGCACTATACCCATGATAATAATCATTCAGCAGCCGATACCGAGCGGCCAAGCGTGCGAGAATGTGAAAAACGTCTGTGCTACAGTCGAAGACAGGCAGTACAGAGAATACGAGAGTTTTCAAAGAAAAATGGTAAAAGTGAGCTTCTCTGAAGATGATTCCATCAAAAGCAAAAAAAAATGAAAAGGCCAAAGGCCAAAGATCCGAAAATATTTATCTGGAATAGAAAAAATATAAATAATTTTTCAAATATATATTGTAGATGTGACATTTAAATATCGATATCCCAGAATTACTGTGTTTATTGAAAACATTTATGTGAAAACTTGAATAATTTTACCACATAAACTTCAGGCCAATCGCGCAAATGAAATGAAAATGAGGCGAAATAGGTAAAAATAGCAAAAATCCCCTCCCGGGGAAAAAAAACCCGGACAAGTACATTGGTGGTCCCTCGTTTTTCTATGATATCACGAAAAATCGTACAAAAGATCCAAAACTCCACTGAAAGCAATTTTAAAAAGAGTTTACCTATTTCTTCATTCCGAAATCACAATAAATTTTACCTTGAATTTGTTTCCACAGAAAAAAATAGTAGTTGGATCATTAAAAAAATAGCGTAATGAAGATGAGAAAAATACTACTTATAATTGGTATGTAAGAAGTATTAATAGTCTAGAAAAAAAGGTTACTGTCTAAGTTACGTGCAGCAGTAAAATTTATGATATAAATATTCGGACAAGTATTCCTTTGGTGATACAGAAGATATCAACATCGACGTACTAAGAATACTTAACAAAATTGTTAAATTATAAATATTATAAATTGTAAATGTTATAAAATTATGTTTAAATACATGTTAAGAGAACTTCTCCGGCCCATAACTTTTTATTAAAATTGCTAATTTAAGTAAAATTCAAATTAGAGGTGGAGTCATGTGTTGTATTTCAGCGGCAGCAACTTACAAGAAAATCAATTCTTCTCCACATTTCAGGATACCCTTGTATCATGCACAACATTTGACGTCGATTCATTCAGAATAAAATCCTGTTCGTAGTCGTCATAAAATTACACTAACATAAGACTCAGGCAGGTATGAAATTTCTCAAGATGCGATACAGTATAACATTGCCGGCAATGAAGCATGCCATATTATTGAAAACTTATATTGGCAGCAATGAAAGTGATCATACTTCGAAAATCTACTACTCATTGGTAGAAGATTTAAGTAGCCATTGGTAAATGGTCAAACGATCAATACAGGCTATGAATGTACCGTCATATTTGAATCCAAGGTTTTAACATCACGCAAATTCCATGCAAAATAATCTAGATTCGTTCGTTTCATTTTAACGTTCTTGGCCTCTAATCATCAAGATAGCTCTTTGTGTTTTGAAATGGAGAATTAAAAGCGTTATGCGGGAATTAATCATAGGAAAATTAAAACTGAACAAGAGGAAACCGACAATGAAAAAGTGCGTAATTATGACCCTTCAATTTTGAGAGAGACCCCTGATTTTTACTTGAATTAGCAATTTTAATAAAAAGTTATGGGCCGGACAAGTACACTTAACATGTATTTAAACAAAATTTTACAACATTTACAATTTATAATATTTATAGTTTAACAATTTTGTTAAGTATTCTTAGTACGTCGATGTTGATATCTTCTGTATCACCAAAGGAATACTTGTCCGAGTATTTATATCATAAATTTTACTGCTGCACGTAACCTAGACAGTAACCTTTTTTTCTAGACTATTAATACTTCTTACATACCAATTATAAGTAGTATTTTTCTGATCTTCATTACGCTAATTTTTTAATGATTCAACTACTATTTTTTTCTGTGGAAACAAATTCAAGGTAAAATTTATTGTGATTTCGGAATAAAAAAATAGGTAAACACTTTTTAAAATTGCTTTCAGTGAAGTTTTGGATCTTTTGTACGATTTTTTGTGATATCATAGGAAAACGAGGGACCACCAATGTACTTGTCCGAGGTTTTTTCCTCCGGGAGGGGATTTTTACTATTTTCAGTATTCAAGAGTGAATTCACTTGTACACACTACTTTTTTTATATTGGATTTTAAACTTAATTCCCGCTGTTTTATATGAGATGGGGTAACTAGTATTATTCTGAAACTATACTGTGTTAAAGTATTAGACATAACCTACAATATTCAGTATTCGAGAGTGAATTCACTTGTACACACTACTTTTTTTATAATATCGAAAATGTTAGGTTATGATCCAATGAAACAGCATATGCGGGAAGCTTTGCTTTTTTGCTTCAATTTAAAAAAAAGTGCTGCTGAAAGTCATCGCTTACTTCAAGAAGCTTATGATGAGCATGTTCTATCTGCACGAGTTGCTGAAACTGAGTAAAACGATCACAGCTGTTCGCTATAAACAACAATTAATGAAACTAAACCAGAAATTAATAATACAGCGGCCTGAGTACGCCGAACGTCATAACAAACTAATTTTGCTCCATGACAATGCTCGGCCATATGTAGCAGAAACCGTAAAAAAGTATATAAAGGACATGAATTGGGAAGTCTTACCTCACCCGTCATATTCACCGGACATAGCACCGTCTGATTATCATTTGTTTCAAGCGATGCAGAATGATTTGTTATTACAGCGTTTCAAGTCTTTTGAAGATATTAAAAAATTGATGGATGAATGGATCGCCTCAAAAAGCTATTTCTATTGGCGTAAAATCCATTTGTTGCGTGGAAGATGGGAAAAGGTCGTAGCTACTGAAGGACAATTCTTCGAATAAAATAGAATGTACCGTAAACTATAAATAATTTTTTTTTTAATTGAAAAACAGCGGAAATTAAATTTAAAATCCAATATTATGACGAGAAAGCTCAATTTATCGTGTGAAGTAATGTTGATTTTTGAAATGGAAAACATCGTATTATAATATCAAATCAGTTTTACTTCGGTGGACAAAATATAATGTTTCGATTGAAGAAATCAAGTAGTTGTATCAAATTATCATTTGTTATTCCGAGATTGTTATTGCATTATTTTTGTTATTCCGAGATTGTTATTGCATCTGAGTTTTTTGTTGAGCCAAAAAAACCCCCATCAGGATAAAAAAATTCGATTACTTGTTTTCAATGATTTTGGTTTATCCAATAAAAAATGTTACATATTGGCACTCAAATTGGTGTTGACTGAATAAAACGATAGAATCAAAAATATTAATTATTTTTAATAAATCTTTGGTCTTGTTGCCTATAGATTTCATGTATTTACACCAAATAACTTTGATTAGTATGAATGAAATAGGTTATTTAGACCAAATGAATGTCATCAAGAAAATGGTTTATTGAACGCAATGTCTATTTTTATTTACGGCAAAGAAAAATCTACTTGCGTTCAGTAAATGCAACTCAAATAATTTGGATTATTTGGATCAAATAAATTTTTTTTACAGTGAACGATTCAACTTTTCCCATTGTTCAAAATATTTCCAGGCAAGGGTGACAAAAAACAGTTTCCATCAGAAATCCATTATTTTCATACATTTTTTTCTCAAAAAAAAAAATCGTAAGACGCTATCGCTCAAAACGTCAAATCCCAATGTGATAGCATAAAAATAAAAAAATGCTTGAGAATAGCATAACGAAGTGGTTTGAAAACAGACTGACCTGTCCATAAATGTTCTAAATGCATCGTTATTTGAGTAATAATATTAGCATCAAGAAATGGTCAGTTTGACAAAAAATAGCCCGTATATGAATATCTATTTCCGAACATGGCATCCATCGATATGATAAAAAAAAAAAAAAGGAATAATCACAGAGATTAACTTACCCACGAAGAATACACGCAAGCCTCGAGGTAATATTCGTTGAAAAAGAAACGTTCTATCCAAACTTGGTTGGCGTGGATGTAATATTGTCTACGCCAGTCGATCTTTCCTTTTGTTTGTCACATGTATCTTTACCACATATTAAATACGCTTTGATTTGTACTAATTTTTCCATTCACTGTTGTTACACAATTTTGTTACAACAAGTGCCTTATATTACACAATTTTTATACTTAAAACTCACTGACTTACGATCGAGGAAAAAAACAAGTAACCGGAAATGACGTATGTAATCTTTCGACTAGCAATTCATAGGCAATGAATAATAGAAAAAAAAATATCAATTTTCATTTCAATCTATGCCATATTAATATATACACATACATAGACACACTTTTAGGTAGATTGACATTTATACGTACAGGCATACATAATGTAAAATTAAATAAAAATGAAATCCAGAAGAAATAAAAATTCTAACAATACAGGTAAGCTGATGTTGATGAGCTCAAAAAGAAAAAAAATATCAGAAGATAAAAAACGTAAAATTAAAATAGTGACCAATCTGGCGTGGAATGCCCCAAATACATATTAGAGTGTGCGAAAAAATCGATACTTTTTTTTTGCTTTCATCCAGCAAAAAAACTTGAATTAGGATAAAAAAATAAGCATCCTAGAAGGAAATCTTAAAATAAAATTATTTGAATCACCGCATTGCATTTCAAGTTTTCCCATAAAAATAACATAGGATGTAGTGAGAGAACTCAAAATTAACTGGACAAGAATGCGAGAAGAAAGACGCTAATTCAGGGAATGTTGAAATTAAAAACCCAGAAATTGTTTTACGTAAATGATATATTTGAGTGTTATGCTCAAAGGCTCTCGAAGAATTGTGTTACAAACGATTAGCCAAGCTGTCGTCAGATGTATTTGACAGTGTAAATGAGCGATGGTATGAATGTGTGAAAGTGGGAGAGGTAACAACGGAGCACATAATAGCATTTTCGAATACGACAGCGTTCATAAATAGAGTATCGACGATTTTGTCGAGACACAGGAAAATAATCAGATCCCTAGCTGTTGTATTATAGTTCTTAAGAATAAAATCAGACAGAAACCCCACTAATATATTTTTATAGAGAATCAAATCTCTACAAAAATCATCCTTATGTGCAATTAGCTCAGAACAACTGTTCAAGTGTTATAGCTGTTCAAAATTGAATTAATAACAATTTTTTATTTAAACGACGGTACACAGAGTTTTTATAGAGAATATTCTGTTTTACTAGAAAAATTCAATAAAATCATCGTAAAAGTATTCCTCTCATAATTACGAACACTTCTCGTTTTATTTTCAAAATGCATCCATTATTCCTTCCTAAAAACTGCCAAACATGCTTTTGAAAAAACTTTATTCATTATGACAAATTTAGTATAATCAGGTGTGACAATAAATAATTAAAAAATCGAAAGTTGTTAATTTATTGCTTTTACAATAAACCTACTATTATTTAGGTTCTTTTGCCTTTGTTCGTATTTCGAGACTTTTGGAAAAGCTTAGCAAATTAAAAACGTGTACTTTCTGGATAAAACTCAGTATCTATCTCCAGAATATGATGTTGTAAATCACTGGAAAGAAATATGGATTTTTATGTGCCAAATTTGCTAGCATTTTTCAATCATTTTCTAAAAATAATTATTCGCTTCCAAATTTTTCTTTTTCTTTACACTTTACACGCTGTCTCATTTTAGTTTTACCCCTCATTGTTATAACAATTTCTCATCTATCGTAAACTTTTGATTATTTGTGAACTATGAAAATTTTTATCAGTCCTATATTTAATAGGAAATTTCTTATTCACTTTAACCTAATACCAATTGCAATTCGATTTCACGTCAATAACTAAATTACGTTGATAATACAAGAGTCTAATCAATGGATCATGGTGATTGTATCAGGAGTTTGTATGTGACTGGACTCATGAGTTCAATTCATTAATAAATTTAAAACGTGGGCAATATTAATCATGTAAGTAAAACAAGAATGCCTCACTTTCCGAATCGCATTCTTTTTTTTAATGATCAGCCAAGTAACATTTATTCGAATGCACGTTACCTGGACCCACGCCTTAATTTTATTAATTAATTGAATTCATGAGTTATGAACAGTAGTTAATTACTCAAGAGGCACATTATCCTTCTATCGCCAATGTACATTAGTTGCTTTATTAAAAAAAAATGGTTGTTTTTTCTGATAGATGAGAAAATGCTATGGCATTAAGATTCAAAATTAAAATAACATAACTTGTAAAGTGTCAAGAACATAAAATATTTGGAAGCGAATAATTATTTTGCAAAATGATTGAAAAATGATGTCGGAAAACGATGTTAGCAGAGAAAAATCCATATTTCTTTTCCAGTGATTTGATTCACAACATCATATTCTGGAGGTAGACACCGAGTTATATATCTAGAAAATACATATTTTTCAATTTGCTTAGATTCTTCTAAAATTTCGAAATACAAACAAAAGCAAAAGAACCCCAATAATAGTAGGTTTATTGTAAAAGCAATAAATTAATAACTTTGATTTTTTTCATTATTTATTGTCATACTCAATTATACCTAATTTGTCACAATGAATAACGCTTTTACAAAAGCGAACGCTAATATTTCATTGAAATCTATGTTTGACTGTATTGAAGCAGGAAAAGTGGATATATTTTGAAAATAAAACGAGAAATGCTTGCAATTATCAGAGGAATACTTTCACGATGATTTCATTGAATTTTTTCGATAAATCAGAGAATTCTCTATGAAAATCTCGAAGGAAATTGTTCCGTAAAATTAGCGATTTAAGTATGACCGCCGTTTAAATTAAATTAAATTGTTATTAATTAAGAGTCGCGGTAGCGACTCGAGACAAGTACATTTACGAAGCAAGTCGCACAAGACACTTTTACCAGAAGGACCGTGATTCTACTTGTTCTTTCAAATTGTTTCTTTAATATAAACTAAATTACAGCATTTTGGAGGTTCATTAAATTCACGTATTTTTTATGTTTTTTTCTCATTCGATCACGATTAATTAAAACCTTGTAGCTTAAATAGTGTTAAAAATATTAATATTTTTTTTTTCGTTGTACCGAAAAGTTGAACATTTTTTCGCACACATTTTGATGCGCAACTGTCGTTTTCGCAGTCGCTATCTAGTGACACTAGTGATATTGGTAAAACACTGGTAATATTCAATCGATCGTTGGATATGACGGCTAACCGACAACCGTACTATATTTTTGAATAGTCGTGAGGTTATAAAGATCCCGGTTAGTTTCGATCGACTTTTGGTTACAGTGACTTTTATTATAATAAGAAAGTGATAGTGCGAAAATAATAAAGTGCAATTCATTTCAATCATCTTTCGAACAGTGCTTGAACAAATATGTATTTTTTATTATTGTTAAGTCTGTAATTTTTATTTTCCACATCTAATTCTACACCGGAGTCGAAAGCGATACCTTTTCTCTTTTACCATAAAATGTTCCTCGAATGCAATAATAAGGTTTATTTAGAAACCATTCTCCGTTTTTCTTTATAACTAAGAGAATGGTGTATGATAAACTCGTATTCGATGATTATTTAATATCTTTGTCGTGAGGTTACAAAGATCGGGGTCAGTTTCAACTTTTGCTTAAAGTGAATTTTATATATATAGATTGAAGAGTGATAATGCAAAAATAAAGTGTAATTCAATAAATAAACTTTTGCATAGTGCCTAAATAAATAATTTTTTTTATTAACCCTAGCCCCAACTATCCATTTTTCTGAACGTAAACTCTAGAACGGAGTCGAAAACGGTGCCTCTTCCCTCTTCTCTTTTACCATAAAATATCTCTTGCATGTAATAATAACGTTTATTTGGAAACTACTCTCTTCGTTTTCATATAACTGAGAGAATGGTGTATGATACCACCCTAGGTTTGAATTATATATGGTTTTGAATTACCCTAGAGTGGTAGTGACCTTAAATACATGAAAATACTATTTGCACTTGCAACCCAAAACGGAATCAAGTGATGCGAAATAATTTTGAGCGAAAAGATAGTTTATTTTAGAAAAAAAAAATTCATAAGCACTTCACCAATTTTTTTTTTATCTATTGCTCATGAGATATAATTCGTAATCAATAAACATTATAAAAGAAAAACTCGCGTAGTACTTCGGCCAAAATTATTTTTTCCAATCAAACTTTTGCTCTCGAAATTTTGTGCGTATAATTTTTTGTTTCAAAATCTCGTTTCGTTATGATTACTTATATTCAAAAACTTTCGTTGCATTCTGATGTTATTGAAGTATTTCTTCGGCATCATTTTTTATAGAATATTTTCCGATCCGTTGATCTGTTAGTACGGATGTTCCGATGTAATATTTTGTGAAATTTTTTTTTACAAAATTTAAAAAAAATCAAGTTTTTACTTGTTTGTTGTTCTTTTATGCGTCGTATTTTCTCAGAACTATTGTACGTTTTAAGTAATCTAATAATTTTATAAGTATTGACGGTTAATTATGAAGATTGAATTTATTTGAACACTTCTTAGATAAATATTTTATATTGCATTTTTAGTCTGAGTATAGTCACGATACACCAGCTCGAAATTCGATCATGTATCCATTTTTAGCAGAAACAATTAAAAAATCGCTTGAGCGATCTTTAAAATTTTTACTCTGGTTCCAATTCTTGACAGAATCACTTTTTGATAAAATGTTACCATATTTTGCTGCAATACCGAAAAAAATGTTAATTCTTTTACATCATTTAGATACGTACACAATATAGACATGTTTAATTGGCAAGCTATGAATTTCATACAAAAAGTTAACAAATCCTCGCAAAAAAACAGCATATATGCTGTAAAAAAAGTTGAGATAAGTACATTTACTCCCCCCAAATAGTTGTTGTTCCGGTAAAAAATCTCCTTCTGAACGTGAACCCTAACAAAAAGTTATAAAAGAGATTTCCTCCCGAAAAAACTAACCTTGCAAAAATTCTCTCATTCACATCAAATCTCTCAAAAAATTATAGGAGAACCTCACAAAAATTTTCTAAATATATTAGAAACTTACAAAAAGTTATAAGATAACCTCACACAAATTTACCGATCAAATCATAATCTCACAAAAGATGCTAATTCAAATTCGATCAAAAATGTAGTCTAAACTTTACAAAAACAAATTAAGACTATAAAAGCATTAATAGTAAAAAAATATTGAAGCCTATTAACCTGTAATAAAAAATCTTCCATTTAATTAAAAATATGGATGTGCTACAGTACAGTTGTTCTACGCAAAAAGAACAAGATTAAAAAATTATAATGAAAAAAAATTCGGATACAACAAAAAATTTCAAAAGAAAAAAAATAGTTTGGAAAAAAAATTTCGGCCGAAGTACTTGGCGAGTTAGTAACCATCAATGAATTAAGCAAATTGAATTAAATTAAGCACATTGTATAAATTAATCAAAAAAACTAAATAATAATTTTTAAATAAGAAAAAAATATTTTTTATTAGAAAAAATTGGCTTAAAGTAGTTCGCTCATTTTTTATTGCTAAATGTACACAATATACTATGCATAATTGTTAAACGTTGTTATAACCTCGCTATGTACTTCGGTCGAAACTTTTTTCTTTCCATCTAAATTTTTTTAGTCGGTAACTTTGTCAGCATAAATTTGGTTGTTTCGCAACTTCAAAAAGAGATTAAGTATATGAAGAAATATTCTAATAGAAATAAAATGCACCTGGAGTTTTGAAATGAAAAAAACAATCAGAATGAAACCAACTCAAAACGGAAGCAAGTGATGAGAAACCATTTTGAGCTAAAAGAAAAGAATTTCATAAGTACTTCAACAATTTCTTTTTCTTTACCAGTGCTGATGATATAAAATTCGTAATCAATAAATGTTATAAAAAAACTGGTGTAATACTTCTGCCGAAATTCTTTTTTCTAATCGAACGTTCACTCTCAATATTCTGTGTGCATACCTTTTTTTGTTTCAAAATATCGTTTCGTTTTGATTTCTTTTATTCAAAAACTTTAAGTGCATTTTGATGCTATTGAAGTATTTTTTCGGTGTAATTATTTATGGAATATTTTTCGATACGGAATTTTTTTTTCCGAACAATTTTTTTTTTAATTCGACGTATAATTTACATACTTTATTTTGCTCCGAGAATTTTGTTTTATTTAGATTTTTTATTAAATTCGAAAACTTAGTGCATTTTATTTCTGTTGGTATGTATATTTCGGTCTAATATTTTTTTGAATAATTTTTTTTTACAAAATTAAAAAAAAATGAGTTCTTATTTGTTCGTGATTTTTTTATACGTCGTATCTTCTCAGAACTACTACAAATTTTTAACGGGAGAAACCAGTTTAGGAGGCCGAAATTTTGGTGTTTTTCGTGAATTTTTTTTAACAGGGAAGGAATAATCAGAATTTGGTTAAACTTGGAGGATATTTTATTCATGTTTTGAAGAACACTTTGTAATTTTTTCAAGTCATTTCCGCCGGAAATAGTGGAGTTAGAAGCTGCTGTCCATGGACGACTTTTTTTCAACTGGTGGGCATTCTAGCTCAAAAAGTTATTGACCAATCGTTCAAAAAATTAGATTGAAAAAAAAATTTCGGCAGATGTACTTGGTGAGTTTTTTCGCTTAATTTACATAATATATCACTTATGGTTACAAATTCGCCAAGTACTTCGGCAGAAATTTTTTTTTCAATCTATTTTTTTTCGTTTTAAATCTTTTTTGTATCAAATTTTTTTCCCATAATTATTTTTTATTCTTATTCTTGTTGTGTAGAACAACTGTATTTTCAATTCGTTGAAAGTGTTTTTATTGGATTTCAATAGGTTTTAATATATTTGACTATAGAAGCTGTTATCATTTTTATTTATTTAATAACTTTTTGTGAAGTTTAGACTTAATTTTTGGGCAGGTTTGAATTGGCATCTTTTGTGAAATTATAATTTGATTGATAAATTTTTAAGAGGTTCTTTTTTTCACAAAAAGAGAAACTTTTTGTGAGTTTCTAATTTATTGAGAAAATTTTTATGGGGTTCTCCTATCATTTTTTGAGAGATTTAATGTGAATCAGAGAATTTTTGCAAGGTTGGTTTTCTTGGGAGAAAATCTCTTTTATAACTTTTAGTGAAGATTTTGTCTCGAAACTGAGATTTGTTACCGGACCAACTATTTGGGGGTAGTAAATGTACTTGTCTCAACTTTTTTTACAGCATTTATGCTGTTTTTTTGCGGGGTTCAACATTGAGCAGCAATAACGCTTGAACGATCGTTCTGAGCAAATTGCTTATAAAGACGATTCTCTATAAAAAATATATTAGTAAGAGTTCCGTCTAATTTTCTTCTCAAGACTTGCAATACCATATTTAAACATCCGATTATTTTGCTGTGTTATTCTTATGGGAAATTTTGGAATGGGATCTGGTGATCTAAATAATTTTATTTTAAGCTCTCCTTCTAGCATGCTTCTTCTTTTACCCTAATTCAATTACTTTTGCAGGATACAAACGGAAAACAAAGTATCGAATTTTTTCCGCTCATCTTAATGTTTATGGGGCATTCCACGCCAAATCGGCCACTAATTTAATCTTACATTTTTTGTTTCGTCGATATTTGTTTCTTACAATTCTCTTACATTTCAATTTCTCTTTCAATTAAGCTAACAAAATAAAATATCCAAAATTCAAACAGTGGCCGGTTTCGCTTTTGGATGAGACGTGGAGTTCCATGGTCATGGCCTTGACCATTTTTGATCATCTTGAAATTTTTTGTTCAATATTATCCCATGAAAGGAATATCCATATCAACTTTTGGATTTTTATCTCAAGTCCTTCGATAGTTACAATTTAAAAAACATCGATATTTGAAGGTTTCGAAATGTTCAAACGGCGATACCACTTAAACTAATTGATAAATTATTAATTATTGACAAATATTAACAAATCAATTCTTTTCTTTGTAAAGCAAGTTTTCGTGAAAAAATATTAAAAAATGATTGAATACCATTGTCAACGTTTTTTTTTTTAGTTTGATGTAATAACTATTTTTTTTAAATTATGATTGCCATTTTTAATTTCTGTTGAAAATTTCTCTAAAGTAGCCTTGATAGTTACTCATCGCATGATTTACTAACGCTAGTCCGATGAAGGGCCCATTCTCCTTTCTTTATTTTCAAGTTGACATTTAATTTTTAAAATAAAGTTGAATTTTTTATCACCAACATATTTTTGATTAACGATATCATCGATTTTATCATTTTTAAGCCTGTTTCAATTATAATTAAATATTCGTTCCCATTGAGTTCTCATTTTCTCTTACTGATAATAATTTTGTCCAATTTTAGTGCCAATATGACAATTTTGCAATCGGATTCGATCTCTCCCAAATATTATTCCTTGGCACTTTTTTCTAGAAGTAATTAGAAAAATCATAAAAGTCTACATACAAATAGTTTTATAACGATTCAATCCGACTGAGAATTGTCAAATTGGCAATAACATTGATCAACATTGTTATAAGAAAATTGGGAAATGGTACGAAAAATATATTCTTTTTAAATTTCAGATTTATTTTTCATATGATCATAATTAAAAAATGCTTAAAAATGATAAAATCGATAATATCATCAATTGCAATTATGTTGGTAATAAAAAATTTAGCTTTATCAAAAAAATAATATATATCAATTTGAAAAAGAGGAAAAACCGGCACATGAATGGACTAGCGTTAAAAATCATGCTA
Organism: Rhimphoctona megacephalus; assembly: GCA_963989365.1. Taxonomy (NCBI): domain Eukaryota; kingdom Metazoa; phylum Arthropoda; class Insecta; order Hymenoptera; family Ichneumonidae; genus Rhimphoctona; species Rhimphoctona megacephalus. Next base: position 26,779,535 of record OZ022420.1, read on the forward strand.
TGTTGGAGAATTTTTCAACAAAACTTAAAAATGGCAATCGTCTTTAAAACATTTTTTACTCCGGACTGAACAAATATGCAAAATAATAGTTAATAATTTTATTCATGAAAATATGCACTAAAATGACAAAAAAATCAATATATTAATATTTGTCAATATTCTCATTGGTTTAAGAGTTATCGGCCTTGTATATTACCAAAGGCCGTAATCGTGAAATACCTCGTGTGTGTATGTGTGTGTATGTATGCGCGCGCGCCTTCGTCTACGCGTACGTGTTTGTCTGCATATGTATTAAATACTACATACAGATATAAACATACCAGCACAGAATAATTACACGATTTGGAAAAGCACTGCTGTACACTTTTTGCAACCACGTAACCTTGCGGTGATGGTTACTATTTTTTTACCACACAGCACATTTGTAGATATTTGTATACACACGTAAGTACATAGATATATTTATATATACTAGTATAAGGTGTGATGCGTCGCAGCGATTCCTATATTACGTTTGCAAATATTCACTCACTGTCGACGATTACGTTACCGATAGGGCTATGTTATTGTTTCGTTTGATTTTTCTTCTTTTTCTTCCTTTTTCAGTTATGTCTTCAATGTATCAATGACTCATTTCATTTACAAATATCTAATAAACGTAAGAGCACATATATGCACATCACGTAAACTCGCGCAAATCTCGCGTTCTCTCACAAAACGACTGCTACACTTGCTGATAAGATCGAGTCTCTAGGAGAGTGCTTTCAGCTATACGTCGACTTTTTCTTTCCGTCGCTGCCATGGATAGGAACTCCCGGATCAGTAATTCTAATCTTCTCTTTCTGATATGCATTTACGTTTCCTGCTCTTGTCAAAACGTTTACCGTGAAGGTTTTTAAATGCCCGACGATAAACTACTTCGTCTTCGACTGTTCGTCTACTGTCGGCGATAGTGGTCGTTCGCTTTTAGGGACGCATGCGCTGCGAACCTGTCCCGCGCACGCGTGAGTGCCGATTGGCTTTTCTTATCAGCAAACACCGTGACGGTTCGCGACTCTCTTTACCCGCTACGGTCCGTCTCACAACCTGACTATAGCCTATATCTATATACAGGCAAATCGAACCGTAGTTAGCCAGCTATGCCTATATATTCATCACATGGCCGTATGGTCAATCCGCTTTAAGAGCGTAGACCGGAGCCAACCACAAACGAAAGAAGAAGAAGAAGAAGAAGAAGCCTATATATTCAAGGATACTAACAATAAGTGCGCCCCGGGTATCCGCAAATTTTACCGAGAGATTTTCCAGCCGGTGAGGATTTAGATATTCAGGCATGTGCAAAGGGTTGAAATATTCGGTTCCATTTTTTGTTGATTATTTCACAAATCCAAAAAGTCTTTTTTAACGGAAGATCCGAAAATAAAATGATGCAAGAAAATCGCAAAAAAAAATATCAGTGTAAAAATGGGAAAAAGAATGGTTCAATGAACCCAGTAAGTAAAGGTTTTTGGAGGGGTAGAAATAATTTTTATATACGATGGTGGATTGAAATGATCGTAGTCTAATTCGATTTATTTTTTTTCTACGTATTCTCCCTTAAGTTCAATACACTTTTTCCACCTAGTTGCCAAAGCTCCTATACCATTTTTAAAAAGGATTCCTGCAACCCTTCAAAATACTGATTTACGGCTTCTTTGACTTCTTCATTGGTTGAAAATTTCTTCCCTTCCTAATGTCTTTTAAGATTTGAAATCAGATGATAATCGGATGGTGCTAAATCAGGAGAGTAAGGAGGATGAGGCAATAACTGGAAGCCATGGTACCAAGGAGCCATGGTTATGAATTTCTGCCATGGATTCAACTAACGTGTGGATTCGGGCATTGTCTTGGTGAAACAAGGTTCCTTGGTTCCTCTTTAATTTCTTCACGTAAACGACGTGAAATAAAAGTTTACAGTAGTAGGCTAAGTATATCGTTTGATTGACCTTTCTCCAAGTAATTCACTATAATAATGCCCTTTAAATCCCAAAATACTGGGGCCATCACTTTTTTAGCTGACAAAGTCAGTTTGGTCTTCTTTGGGACGGGAAATCCTGATATGTCCATTATTTCGATTGCTGCTTAGACTCACAAGGAAACCTTCCCAGGTGTACCCCGCCGATTTTGTTCCGCTTGGAGTATGTTATTCTACATTGAAATCTAAGAGACACATTTTTTTTTTTTGCGGAAACTCATATTAAAGGGGTGAAACACATCCCTAAAGTTGAGGTCTCCTAGGGGAGGTCGTTCAGTTCCATATATATGCAGACAAGGGGGCAAAATCAAACCAATTGCATTCAATGCTTCATAAAAAGTTATGACTACTCGATTTTTTTCAGCCCTGAGGGGGTGAATAATCCGAAGTTATAAGGGTTGAAAATTAAAAAAACGTTATAACAAATAGAATATGCTCGATATGGAAGTGAAAAAAATTGCATAATTAACAGTTTCAAAAGTTAAGAGATACATCTTTTTGCATTTTTTGAAAAACTGCATCCTTAAGGGTGTACTACCCTTACATCCGAATACCTTTAATTTCTGTAGATACGTATTTTTTTAAGTATCTATCTGCTAAAAAATATTCTTTTGGATATAGAACATATCGTGAAATTGTTTAAAAAGATTGTTATCAACATAAAAAAAAATCCCTTGAAAATAATCGATAGAACATATGATTCAGGCATTGCAGATAATGAAAATTCTTTTCTTGAGAGATCGAAAAGTAGCTTTTTTCGCGATTTTGTTTCAACCGAGTTTTTGATGTTTCATTAAATCACTCTTAAAGAATAGAGAATGAATTCTTAACGTTATTTTCATTTTTTACACTGTTTCTTTTTTCTATCATTGAGAATGTCCTATAAAAAACGATGTGCACGATTCTAGCCGTAATTATTGTCTGAAACAAAATTTTAAAAAGATTATTAATTTACATGTGTGTCACTATTTTGCTATGGAAGGTTTATTTTTATTTCTTTATTTTTTATTATCAAAAAACTTTTGAAAAAATCGGCTAAATTCGTTCTCGTTTTGTTAGAGAAAAAGAAGTTTGTTATACACGTGATGTTTAATGTTACAATCACGTAGCAGTAAATGAACCGATATGTTTTATCATTTCGAACCTTACTTTGTATATGTTCGTTAGCCCTGCTTATTAGCTGTCTAATTCTTCGAGTTGATATTTTACTTCACCTATCATTGAAAGAAGTTTCAAAATACGTTGATAAGAAATATATAACTGTTATCTGCCTCTGCCTCTCTTATTTGACATATGACGGCCTGTGCTACGCTTATAAGTCGCGTTCTTCAGAAATTGCTTCAATTCGATAAGTACGAGTTAGAAGGAATTTATCTCGTGATAAAATAATATCAACAATCAAAGGCGTGTATTGCTCTGTGTTTTGTTTGCAATCAAAAGTTGTTAAAAGTTCCATAAGTTAAGAAATCAAGTATATTTATTATCAAAAATGAAAGTGAATCCGCTTAATGTGATACGATTAGTTTTGGCACATTTTCAAGCCCTAAATATACCTGAAAGCCCTATAAATAATGATGAAATACAATTAAAAGAACGCATTGAAAATATATTAACGAATGCTATGCAAGATTACATGGGTGTCGAAACAATCGTAGAAGATTCATTATATTTCCAAGAACCTTACAAAGATTGGGATATGAAAATACTAGAAGACGAAGAATGGGGATCGGCAATCAATGATCCGGTACTACCCCCAGATGTTTGTACTATTGATGATGAATCTGTTTCGTACGAGTATAAATCGAGGGCAGTCAACTATTGGAGAAGTGGCAAAACTAAAAATTTGAGCCTATCAAGCGTTAAATAAAAATTTAGAAAAGTACAATCAGTGGCTCAATTAAAAAGATGGGCTAAATATTTAAATAAAGGTGGAACTTATAAAGAAAAAATAGCTAGAATTTGCGAGTACACTTTAGCCAATTTTAAAGCTGCCGTTGATGCTGGTCTTATGGTACATGGCATCGACTTGAAAAAATAGGCAATGCAAGCACAAAAAGAAATCGGTCATGAAGATGTCCGTTTTAAGGCGTCAGACAAGTGGGTACACTCATTTAAGAAAGCTCATAGGATTGTTTCCAGAAAAATTAGTAAATTTATCACAAAAAAAGTATTGAAAATGCAGACAATCTGCAAAAGCTTGCTGAACAATTTGTTTCTGAAGTGAAGAACGATCTAGAAGAATATGGGTTATCGAACGTCTACAATTCGGACCAAAGTGGTTTCCAATTAGAAATGCATTCTGGAAGAACATTAGCCGTTGAAGGAGAGAAACAAGTTGAATGCCTTGTACAATCAATTGCTTCTACAACACATAGTTATACGATTTAGCCCACTATAGCAGGTGACGGAAGGCTTCTTTCTCCGCTATTCCTGGTTTTGAAAGAACCAAGTGGTAAATTTGGTCCAATAGTGGAATCGTCACTATTCAGACCAGAAAACGTTTACATAGAAGTATCGAAATCTGGAAAACTCACTTCAGGCAATAATAAAAATTATTTTTTTAGAGAATTCCTTATATTGACACATAAGATACTGTTTATTTCTTGCAACGAAGCAAATTGAAAAATTAATTCATACTTTCAGAACATTTTAAAACCTGGCTACAAAATGTCTTCTTCCCCCAAGTTGGTTCAAACAGTATTTTATTAATTGACTCCTGGACTGGACATTGCCCTCGAGCTGTTGATGAAGCAAAACCTCGGGATAAAAATATAAAATTAAGAAAAATACCGCAGGGTACAACGGGAAAGATTCAACCTTTGGATGTTTTTGGCTTCAGGATATGGAAAAATTATATGAAACATTTTTCTGACAATGTCATATTAATGGATTATGATTTAAATTTACATTTACGAAATAATATAATTAAGCTTCAGTCACTTGTTCACAACCAATTATCATCTCCACGATATGTACACTTATTTAGGTATTCATGGTTCAAAAGCGGTTATAATGAATGGCGACCGGAGAGTTTTGAAAATCCTGTAGATTTTAGTTTTAAAACTTGCAAAGCGCATTGTGATGTACCCGGATGTCAAAATATTGCTGTTGTTAGGTATTCTGGGGTAGTCGGTCTGTAAGACGTTTGAGGTGTCGGGCCACCTACGGGTGAGGTACTAGTATCCGAGTCTTGCAGAGGATAGACCACATGGCGGCTACCCATAAAACTCGCATGGTTATCAGATTCGTCTATGACCTCTAGAGTTAGAGCAAAGTAGCGACTGACGAGTAGAGAGATGTGGTAGAGGTAACGCGAAAGTGTCCTCGACCGTGACTCGTCGCGGTTGCAGAGGTAGCTTTGCTAATAACGAGTACTGGGGGGAGGGGGAGCCCCACGAACTTGCCACTCGTGCCCCCTCAACTGGTGACGGTCTCTCAGGGGCGTGGGCTAGAAAGTCAAGCCCGGACCAAGGGTTCACCCGGGGCAGCCAGGTGTAAATTGGGAGCTGTTGAACGATAGTGCGCTGGCAGGGCATGATCTCTGCCCCACGCACTTGGGTGCCGTGTTGTAGCCAATAGGCGGAGACAGCACGTTAAATACAAAGGTGTGCTTAATGTTGTTAGGTGTTCATGGTGTACAAAATCATTATGTTTCCAACACTTTTTTGACGATTTCCACTATTGTAAAGAATATAATGAATAATTTCATTTGTCAATCAAAAATACATCTGTACAAAATACAGCATATAAAATATAATAAAAACAATGATACAATAATTAGAAATATTAATATGGCAACAATGTGATTGAAAAGAATTTTCATTATCTGCGATGTCTAAATCATATGTTGTAACGATTATTATATATAACGAAGACGAAATCGCAATTTTTTTATTAAAACAATTTTTTTCAAGGGATTTTTTTTTATGTTGCTAACAATCTTACATCCATTAATATATCCAAAATATATTAATATATCCAAAAGAATATTTTCTAGCAGATAGATACTTAAAAAAATACGTATCTACAGAAATTAAAGGTATTCGGATATAAGGATAGTACACCCTTAAGGATGCATTTTTTCGAAAAATGCAAAAATATGTATCTCTTAACTTTTGAAACTGTTAATTATGCAATTTTTTCACTTCCATATCGAGCATATTTTATTTGTTATAACGTTTTTTTAATTTTCAACCCCTATAACTTCGGCTTATTCACCCCCTCAGGGCTGAAAAAAATCGAATAGTCATAACTTTTTATGAAGCATTGAATGCAATTGGTTTGATTTTGCCCCCTTGTCTGCATATATATGGAACTGAACAACCTCCCCTAGGAGACCTCAACTTTAGGGGTATGTTTCACCCCTTAAATATGAGTTTCCGCAAAAAAAAAAATATGTGTCTCTTAGATTTCAATGTAGAATAACATACTCCAAGCGGAACAAAATCGGCGGGGTACACCTGGGAAGGTTTCCTTGTCAGAAGTACAGTGGTGATCCCATGTTTCGTCAGTTGTCACAAACCGGTCAAGAAATTTTTCTGCGTGAGCCTCATACAACTTTAAACAGTCACGTGATATCATCATGAGTCGTGTGCGTTTTTGTTTAACTGAAAGCAGTTTTGGAACCCATGTTGTTGAAACCTTGAAAAACTGTAATTCATTTACAATAATGTTATGCGCACGTTTATAAGAGATGCCCACGATCTCATCTGTCTCACAGATTTTCAATCGGCGGTCATTCAAAATCCAATCACAAACTTTTTCGATGTTTTCTGAAGTGGATGCACTTCGAGACCGGCGACTGCGAGGATCATCTTCGAAACATGCTCTCGCCTACGCTGAAACTCAGCTACCCATTTTTTTACAATTGTATACGATGGGGCAGATTCTCCTAACGTTGCTGTCATGTCTGCATGGATTTGCTTTGGCGTCAAACCCTTTTTGTGCAAATACATAATGATAACACGGTATTCGATTTTCTCTATTTTGCATTTTTTTAAAACTTGACTTACTTATAGATGTGGAAAATCTTCTCTGGTAACAGCAGGGAATTAAAACTTTGTACGATTACACCAAATATATGCAGTTATATAATGATCGTATTTACCCAGATAATCAAAGCTGGCGTTCAAAGGGGCCCAGCGTTAGTCTAACGCTAGATTCATGTCATATTGCACGCTGTAACGTAAATAACGTAGATTTCTATTTCACCATTTTCATCGTTCTTTAGGGTTAGCGAGTATCGTTATCGATTGATGCACGATCGACGCAAAGATGACGTCATTCAGTGATGCTATTCCAACGGCATTCTAGCGTAAGGTTGTGACAGCATCCTAGCGTAAGATTATAATAGCATTATAGCATTTCGTTTAAATAGCATTGTAGCGTCATGTTTTAACAGCATTCTAGTGTTAGGTTTCAACAGCACCTACACTGTAAAAAAATTCTGTTTGAAAATTAATATACTGATGTAGGAAGTTTTTATGCATAAACCGTATATAAAATTTAAGATAGTTTCGTATCAAAAATTCAATATAATATGTAATTGAAAAATCGTACGTATGATAATAAAGATAATATTTATCATCGTGGCATATTTAAATGCACCAATATTATTTTTAAAAAGTTCGTATTCGTCTCTTAATATACCAAAGTATAGCGCTTTTCGAAGGTCAAGCAATTATAATTACTATAAGTTTATATGAAAAATATTGCACTTTTGTGTATTAAGGGGGGATAACCATTTAGAACCTTCAAAAAATCAATTTTTTTTTGCTTTAAAAGTTACTTTAATATTTGTAGAATACGAAAAACTTCGTGACTTAGGCCAATAGCAGATTAGTTCGTTATAATCGTAATAATCGTAATAATAGTAATAATAATAATCGTAATTATAGTTCGTAATAATCGTAATAATCGTAATAATAGTAATAATAAATAATTAGTTCGTAATAATAACAAAAATTGTAATAATAGTAGATTAGGCGGCATAGCAGATTAGTTTGTAAGTGGCTTTATTAAACACTTTTCCATTGCCAAAACTTTAAATGCATTTTTCTCGAAACTTTTGTTTTCACTATGTGTTTTTTTGGTGCCAAAGATTGTTCAGAGACTATTGAACCGATCAGGCTAAAATTTTGCATACGTTTTCGTAACATATAAGACCACTCGGTGAACCTAAACATATTTTTAATTTCTCAAAATAAACTAGTTTTTTTGATCAGCGAAGAAGAAAAGATTATCGAAAATATCGATTTTTTAAATTTGATGTCTGCCATTTCTCCAATTCTTAACTTATTATTAAAAGATTAGGTTTATCAAGTGAATACAGGCATATACTGACCACATCCTTTTGCTCTTCTATTTCAGATCATTTTTCACGGCGCTACAATTGACAACGTAAAAAAATGCCTAATGCGCAAAAATGCTATATCTTCGTCAATTTTCAATCTTTTCTAATGATTAAAAATGGAAAATACTCGTTGAAATATTTATAATAAACCGTCAAAATTTCAAAGAGATCCATTTATTTCTTCCCCTTCAAAAAAATTCTTAAAAATCTGCTCAATTTCGGCGTTCTAAATGGTTGTCCCCTCTTAAGGGAATTAAGGGTTGTTTAAAAAAAAAGAACTCAGTATATGAAATTTCAATGTAATATTAGATGCAATATCTAATATAAGTACATATTTTTTTCCAATTTTTCTCCGCTTAATTAATATACAAAGGTATAGCGATTCTCAAAGCCAACGTATTTAGAGATACCATAATTTAATAGGAAAAATAATGCACTTTTGTATATGAAGAAAATCAAACGGTGTTTTAAAAAAAGGCTCAGTATATTAAATTTTATTGCACTACTAGATGCAATACTAAATATAGGTTTATATTTTTTTTCAATTTTTCTCCATTCAATTAATATGCGAAAGTATAGCTATTTTCAAAGCCAACGCATTTACAGTTACCATAATTTAATAGAAAAAGTAATGCACTTTTGTATATTAAGAGAATCAAACGGTGTTTTAAAAAAAGGACTCAGTATATCAGTATACTGTCAGTATACTCAGTATATATGTCAGTATATTAAATTTTATTGCACTACTAGCTGTAATATTATATATAGGTTTATATTTTTTTCAAATTTTCTCCAATTAATTAATATGCACAAGTATAGCGATTCTCAAAGCCGACGTATTTAGAATTACCATATTTTCGTAGGAAATATAATGAAGTGTTAATATTATATATATATATATTGTGACGATAATTTTTATCGTCACCTAAAAGCAACTCATTATTGCTTCTCCCGCTCGATGCTCCAACCACGACACAGCCTCGTAGGACCTATCTGAGACAAAAAGGATTAAAATTTATTTAATAATTAATTATTAATTGAGTCCCAGAACATATATTTTATTTTTCATTGGCCGGCGAGAATTTTTGGAGGGAATAAGATTAAAGCGGTAGCGAGGAGAGAGACAACAACATAGTAAAGGAAGGCGGACAGAGAGAAAGACTTTCGAATTTCGTGCAACATCGGCGTACTTCGAGCGAGGCTCGTACGCATTCGTTACCTACAAGACTCACACGCACACAACACCTACACACTTATTCGTCAACGTCTCGATGTCGAACAATCTGGAATCTGCGAGAACATTATCATCGTTGTTTTCCCGTCGTTACTTCAGGGGAGTCGTAATATTGGGTGACGTCGGACCCTGATTACGATAATCGAAGAGAATCCCGTTACATTAATTATTGAGATCTTCCCTATACCTTTCTCTTATTATTTATCGTTGTTACGAACTTATTATTTGGGCTAGGGGTTGTTTAAAGTAACTAATAACCAAACAATTATTCCTGGTAGAAATTCGGGGCCCCGTCTAACGCCTGCGACTAATTGGCTTGACACGCACCTGTCGCATATCTTCGAGAATATTTGAGAGAAAGAGGGAAAAGGGGGGTGAGAGCGCCGTGTGTAACTCTCGATTCGGGGAGATTTTCGGTGAGCATTGAGCGGGACGGACGTGTGTAATCAACGGTAATTATTGGCAAATTTCTCTCCATCTCGCTTTCCGAGTTGGCCAGTGGGTTTATCCCGTATTTGTTAACGATTTTCCTTCAATAATTTCACTTAAAGAAATATTGAAAAAGTGTTGCGATCCCGGCAAAAGTATTAACGTTCAATCGCGGCGGCGGCTTCGCCTTTCGCTTTAACGGGACAGACCTAGTTAGAATTTTCGAAAAATCGATTTTTTTTTATTTCATTTTCAAAAAGTAGAATCTCTTACGAACATTTTCCGCCCAGGTAAATGTAAATCGGACCATTATTCGCCGAAATACAAGACTTTGTAGCACGTCGTGTCTGAGCCATGCAAACCGTACTCAAAACTTTAAGTGCGTTTTTCTCGAAACCATGTTTTTGAAGTCGGTGATCACTGTAGCTCGAGAACGGCTTTACCGATCGGGTTGAAATTTATATCACTTCTTCTATACATGGTAGTCCTCCATATGAACGAAGGATTTTTTTTTTGGATAATTATTTTTATTTTTAAGGCGTCTTCTCACTTTGGAAATTTAAAAAAATCGATTTTTTTTTTTTTTAAATTTTGAAAGTACATATCTTCAAAAATGTCATCTCGAAATTTCATAAAGATCGGACGAGTCTAACTACATTTTTTGGCGACCGTTAGGTGACTACCTGAGAGTACCCGGCGATCCCTTTCACGCCGCTCGGACGGTCCCTGTATATCTGACTCTATACAATTGAATAGCCGTGTTCTTTTGTTAATGTAGTACCCCTTGCTTAGGTATATTCTGTTTTCGGGTCTATACTCATGTAATAAGACCTTAACACGTGCATTTTTCAAAAGAAAATCACTCGGCAACGATGCTAAACTGTTATTTCATCAGTCTAATTTGAAACTTCGTAACGGCAACATCTCTGCGCTCAGGATTGTTATAATGGATAAAAAGACTTCGCAACAAAGTGCCACGTGGCGACGTCCAAGTTCGAAATCTAAAAAAAGAAAATTTCGTGGAGTGCTTCCACACCAGTCTGAAGCAGATACGAGTCATGCTAGTGCGAGTGCAGCAAAATTAAAAAAATCGGACGATACAAGTTTCGATGTACACATCGATCCAACGGCTGGATATAGTATTATTCAGTTTTTTCTTGTTTTTTCTACATTACAACAATATGTGAAGTGTAAAGTTTGTAACAAAGATGTTTCTTTTACAAAGTACGGTCAGCGAGGACTCGGTTTCAAAATTTGTGTGACTTGTGATTGCGGAGAAAAATATATTAACTCATGCCCATTAATCTCAACTGGGTACGAAATCAATCGTCGTTTAGTGTACGTTATGCGTTTGATTGGTGTTGGATTGAGTGGTATCAATACGTTTTGTGGGCTCATGGAACTGGGACATGGAATCAATTCCACCGTTTATTATCAAATACTCAATTCGATCGCCATCGCAGTGCAAAGTGTGTTCGATATAGTGACGAGCAAGTCTGTCAAAGAAGAAAAACTGTTGAACGCTCAACACGGAGAACCCGAAGACGTTTTAACCGTTTCAGGTGACGGTTCCTGGCAGAAAAGAGGATTTTCTTCTCTTATTGGAATCGTGTCATTAATATATAAACACAGTAAAAAAATTGCAGACGTCGTTGTGAAGTCGAGTCACTGCAAAAGCTGTGAATCGAAAAAAGGTATGAAAGACACGATCGAATATGCACAGTGGTATGAAAAGCACAAACTAGTTTGTAGTGCTAATCATTCAGGTAGTTCTGGAAAAATGGAGGTTGACGGTATATGTGAGATGTTTTTGCGATCACTCGAAAAATTTGCTGTGCACTACGGTTTTTACATCGGTGATGGCGACACTAAAACTTTTAAAATATTGTTCGATACAGCACCGTATGGTGAAGACTTTGTGGTTAAGAAGTTGGAGTGCGTATTACACGTTGCGAAAAGAATTTTCAAGCGTGCTAAGGACGCTAAGAAAATTCTTACACAAAAGAGAAAAGCTGCAAAGAAAGACGCTGAAAAACCTTCACCAAAGAAAAAAGCAGCCAAGAAAGTTGTAGTAAAAAAAAAAAAAGTTGTTATAAAAAAAGTTCCTGTCGTAAAAACCCAAGATTTAACAATAAAATTGATGAAAGAATTATCAACAAATTACTCATTGGCAATTCGAAGAAACCTGAATTCTGTCGAAGATATGCGCAGGGAGATCTGGGCAGGATACTATCATAAAATTTCAACCGACAGCAACCCACAGCATACGTATTGTTCAGACTCATGGTGCAAGTACAAGAAAGCAGTGAAAAACAATCAGATAGAAACTTTTAAACATCCTCCTGCTCTAGCTGATGATGTTCAAGAGGTTTTGAAACCGATCTATGAAGAACTGACGAAGGACGAGTTACTGGAACGATGCCTCGGAGGAAATACCCAAAATAACAACGAGTGTTTCAACAGCTGTGTCTGGGCAATGGCGCCGAAACACGTTTTTACGGGAAGAAAAACCGTGGAAATTGCTTGCCAAACAGCGGCATGCATTTATAACGAAGGGCTACAACCTGTTTTAAAAATTTTGGAGGTGATGGGTGTCAAACTAGGCCCTATCGCCGTTCAATACGCCGAGAAACGCGACAGTGATCGCGTACGCGTAGGGAACCGCCGCAGCTCTAACGCTTCAAAAGAGACTAGGTCGAGACGAAGGGAAGCTACTTTGGACGAACACACCTTCTACGAAGAATCGGAAGGTCCATTGTATGGAGCAGGCATCGCTGATTAACCCGAGGTAAGGTTTTTTCATGATTTTTCTGCAACCAAAACTTTAAACGCAGTTATCTCAAAACAAGGTTTTTCGGTGCTTTGTTGATGAAATTTCGGAAACTATCCGGCCGATTGTCATGAAATTTGAATGACATATGCTTCATAGTTATGGCTATAGCGCATATCATCAGATTTTTTAAATTTTGATTTTAAGAATTTTTTTTTTACAAAAAACTGCAAAAAAATCGTGGTTTTTTTTTACTTTTTCGAAAAACGTGCGCCATTTTGTTATTTTCGCGAATATCAAAAATCTGATGATATGCGCTATAGCCACTGACATACTGAATCTAAAACAGTTTTATTTTTTTGTTTCAGACGACCCGTCTCGGAGATACCATCAACAAGCCACGACCATAACATTTTTACACGGGTTTTTCAATGCTACTGATGTATTATAATAATTGTTTAAAAAAATAAAATAAAAATTTTTTCATGTACTTGAAAGATGTGTTTATTACATAGGATCCGTTTTATCCCATAATTTTAAGCAAAAATCCTCGAAAAAAAATCGCAAAAACAGCCTATTTTTGAGGCGCTTAAAGTGAGAAGATGCCTTAATAGCAAAAAATGGAACTGATATTTTGGTCAAAAAAACACTTTTGACTTTTAACGGCCGCCATTTTGTGAAAAATGGAAATTTTTCAAAACCCTTCGTTCAACCGGAGCATTATATCATTAACTAAAAATCCCCTCCGTTTTTTTTGTGTCAGATGAGCCGTTGCAGCGTGAGCTTGATCACCGCAAACCGTGTTTTTTTTTGCAGCGTCCTCGGCAATTGACGGTCACCAGCTTATTTCGATATGTATTGCGTTGAAAAAATTGCAACATATACATTACATATGTATCTTTTAAACGGAAGAACTTTTGTTGTGAATTATTTTATCGTTTGACCAAAAAAAAATCGGAAAAAAGGCCTTTTTTTTGACGTTCCAACTAGGTCTGTCCCGTTAAAAAGTTATTTTTCTTGATTATTCTCACGTGTTCGCGGGCTTTGCGAAGCAGCTTGTGATATAATTAATTTCCGGGGAATAATTGTGTCGTGGTTGAATCCGGGGTCTCCATTTCTTTCGTGTAATTAAGCATAGTTTTCGTCAATAATTAATTGTGCCAGATACGAGAATTTTCGTAAATAAGTGCGGGTTATGAGAGTGGGAATTGTGTGTGTGTGAGACCGGGAAAGAATTGTCGCGGGTTGCAAAACCAATAGTCCGACCGAGTCACCGAATAGCGGGTACTCGGTAACGTTTGGAACAACTATCTTTATTTTATGCGAGATACTAATTATTAACAACAATTTCGTTCCTTCCCGTGAGTAAATCCACGGTTGGAAAATACGGGCTCGTTATAAATTATAAGAGTGTGTAGAATCCCGGTCGTATGAGTGTGAACGTGAGTGAGTGATCGCGAATCTTCTCGTGTCTCGTGGCTTTTTCCCGTAGTATTAAAATTCGAATATTGTTATTATTATTCAAGCAAATTGGTAAACAATAAAATTATAATTTTCATTTATCAAGAGACTCGGTAGAGTCTCGGGACAAGTACATTGACAGCTCTGTCGTCTGCTGTCCCGAGGCTCGCCGAGTCTATATTATCTCTAAACAAGATGATTCGCGGTGGTGGGGGTAAAAATTTGATGACATTTTCGCTAATTGTAGAGCCTAGGAGTCATTTGGCGGCTTGAAAAGCGAACTTTTGACTAATTGAGCAATGCTCTTTCGATTGAGCCTAAAATCAGCACGATTGGTTGCGAAATTGCTGAGAAAAAACTTTGCACAGGCTTAGGATTATGCTCGATTCTACTACATTCAAGAATTTGCCGTGTCTGTATATGCGGTCAGACGATACAATCAAAGGCGTTTTGATGCCCATCAAAACCCATTTCCATAAAAGCCGGTCTCCGGCAACGGAAGCAACGAGTTGCGATTGGTCACGACGACTCGTCTTTCCTCTGAACGGGGCCAACATAAAGTTTGAACGTAGTTTTGACATAACGAAGTGCGGGAAGCCATTTTATGGATAAATTTATAAAAGAAATCATTTCGTGGTTCAGTGTGGTGATATTCAATCGATCGTCCATATGACAGCTGACCAATATCTTTTTTATAACAGTCATGAGGTTATAAAGATCGCGGTCAATTTCAACTTTTGGTTAGAGTGGTGTTTATAGATAGACGAGTAAAGAGTGACTTTTATATAGATAGAAGAGTGATGTTGGGAAAATAAAGTGTAATAATGAACCATTGAACAGTGTCTAAATAAATATTTTTTTAATTAAACCTAGCCCCTACAATTTTTTTCAAAACGTAAACTCTGCTACAACGGAATCGAAAATGATCCCTTTTCTCTTTTACCATCAAAATATTCCCCGAATGCAATAACAAGGTTTATTTAGAAACCGTTCTCTTCGTTTTTTCTGTTAACCAAGAGAATGGTGTATGATAAACTCGTATTCGGTGAATATTTAATATCTTTGTCGTGAGGTTATAAAGATCGCGGCCAGTTTCAACTTTTGCCTAAAGAGACTTTTATTATAGATAGAGGAGTGATAGTGCAAAAATAAAGTGTGATTCAATAAATAAACTTTTGGACAGCGTCTAAATAAATATATTTTTTTATTAACCCTAGACCTAACAATCCATTTTTCTGAACGTAAACTCTAGAACGGAGTCGAAAACGGTGCCTGTTTACTTTTACCATAAAATGTTCCACGGATTCGAAAATAAGGTTTATTTAGAAACCATTCTCTTTGTTTTTTTTTTTTGATAACTAAGAGAAAGGTGTATGATAAATGCGTATTCGGTGAATACTTAATATCTTTGTTGGGAGGTTATAAAGATCGCGGTCAGTTTCAACTTTTGATTAAAATGACTTTTATCATATTACCGATGGAAGAGTAATGTGCAAAAATGAAGTGTGATTCAATAAATAAACTTTTGAACGGTGTCTAAATAAATATTTTTTTTTATTAACCCTAGTCCCAACAATTCATTTTTCCGAACGTAAACTCTAGAACGGAGTTGAAAACGGCTACGTGCAAAATTCATAAACTTTATTGAACCCAATGTGTGGTATGCTTGAGTTGTGGCATGATTAATTCAAAAAATTGTCAGAAAGTCTTTGGTTCCTTTTTTTCTCGAAGTATAAAAATTCGTTTCATTGGAAGGCAACGTATACTTACAAACTTTGGAAATTTCCTGGAGCAACATGTGTGCTCAGTATTTCTACTTTTCGGCTCCTATTGTGGCATAACGAATTGAAAAATATTTTCAAAACGATTTGCTCTACGGATGCTCTGGTTGTGATGGTACGAAAATTTGCACGCAGATAATGCAACTGGTACAACTAAACTAGATCCATTTTCTTGGGCACAGTACTGATCTAAGTTTGCCCGCTTTGTTGAATTTATTGTTTTAAAATATCCATAACATACTTTTTGAACTTTTCAATATTCAAAGATAATATTAAAATATCTGTAAGTTCTAGTTTTGAGGCTTTCACGGCCATTATTGTTATACATATCAAAATTTGTATCAAAATTTGTATCATGGGAATGTAGTCGATACCTACAAACTTTTAACATTTTGTGAAGCGACATGTGCGCCAAGTATTTCCACTTTCTGTCTCTGATTGTGGCATTAGGAATTGAAAAATTTATTACCAAAAGTCTTCTGCTGCTCATTTTTGGATGGGATTAAAATTCCGGCTCTCGGAACGCAATCCAAATTTTCTGAACTTTGTTGGACTTAAAGTGCAGTATGTTTTTTCACTTTTTATACAAATATAACAAGGAGATACTGCTATTTAATATGTTTCTTTGATAAGCACAAATTCAAATTGCTACAAATTCTATGGAAGAGTTCTGACTGCTCTAATCTTGCCCTCAAAAGCTTTGTAAATTTTTGTATCGGACTCCCAGTTCCCGACTTATTTTAGCCTGATTCCAGAAAGGTAAATCGAAATGTCAAAACAATTTGACTGGCTGGAGAATAAAAAAAATGCCAAATTGAAAATTCTGAAACACGTGTCCCTTTATTTCATGGGGAAAAAACCAGACTCGTAGTAGAAGGGGTCAGGGTTTGGAAATGAAAAAGCGATAATTTCCGAATATAACCTTTTTCTAATCTATATAAAGCGAGATGTTCGAAATGAACGAGGAAAAACGAATCAAATCATGCATAAAAATTCCCCTCGCGGAAAAAACCTGGACATTATATTAATAATATAATTCATTATATTATTAATATAATGAATAATATTAATAATAATTAATATTATTCATTATTAATTAATTATTAATTATTATTAATAATTAATAATAATTAATATTATTAGTTAATATATATATATATATATATATATATATATTGTAACGGAACGCTTTTGCCATACGCTAAACGTCGCTACGCGCAGGTCCGAGCTTCCTAAATAATTTTAAATAATTTTGGAGCAGGTATGAAAGAAACGTGAGAAACGCGGATTTTGTGTTCAAAATAATAACAAAATTAATTTATTCAATTAAACAATGTAAATTTTCCGATTTTTGTTATAATAAATGAATATTTGTTTTATTTCGCGTTCGGGTTATTTATTTGCATGAATTTATTTATTAATCCGGATCAGAACGGAAAGAAACGGTATCAATTCTATTTCTTTGTCGGTAATTATTCAAACGATGATATTCATTTTAATTCCCTTTTCGCGTCGGAATTATCGTTTAAATAAGAAAAATAACAATAATAATGGTCAAATAATAAAAAACGATGTCTTCGAGGCTAATTAACAATAATAATTGAAATACTCAGTGAAGCTTTGTCGACAGAATAATAATAATAATAATTCAAACAATAATTGAATTATTTAATATGAAATAACAATTAATAGGGCTTTACGTTGCCGCGAAATTCACTTTTATTTCATAGTGAATAATAAAAATAATTCAAAATTTTAATAATCCAAAAGTGAATTGACTCGATATAATAATAATGATAATTTTATGTTTTTAATTGATTCTATATAATAGATACTCTTACCGCGGCCTTTTGGATTATCGAATTCAGGATTATTGATGATTTTTAGGATAGACGAGGATTGCTGAGCATAATAAGTGATGCAGACTGATTATATTTTATCGAAAATAATTTTGAATAAAATAATTCAAAACATAAATTTAATTAGCAAATTTTAATTAAAAGAGAGCAAGCAGTCTTCCCACTTCCAGCAGGCATAAATTCAAGAGATAAAATTAATTAGAGGAAACGTAGTATGCAAGCTATGGGCCCCGAACGTCACCGAACGACGCCGATACTCCACACACCACAGGTAAAGATGCAGACCCCGAGCTATGGGACGTGAACGTCGCCGAACACCTCCGATACCCCGAGCACCCACAGGAAAAAGGAAAAATGTAAAAAAAATAGAGAATGACCTTGGACTATGGGAGTTGAACGTCGCCGAACCGCTCCGATACTCCAAGCATCAAGGAATTATAGGAAAAAATTAAAGGAATAGGAATTGACCTTGGACTACGGGAGTTGAACGTCACCGAACCGCTCCGATACTCCAAGCATCAAATATGATAAGAAAGATAGGTTATTATCCTGCTGGAACTAGGAAGGATCTCTGCTGCTGAGAGCGTGTTGTCTCTCCGAGCTCTGTTTTCAGAATGAGCCGAATGCCTCCTCACTGCTGCTGTGCACGGCTTTTTATACCCAGCAGATCCTTTATTCTCGCGCTCGAGTTCCGATTCGCTCGCCGGGTAGTCTCGAACCCGTTCTGCGCACGCTCATTTACAATATTTTTAGGATTCGTTCTACGCTTCCCCCACTCTCGCATTTTCACACTTCAATTTGTTTGACGTTACCCCCACTTTGCGCATCGCCTGCGCAAAAATTAACAATTTTCGTAATTCATCAATTTTTATAATAAATTTATCACATTTGATCATTTCCTAAATTTGTTTAAACATTTCGCAAAAATTTCTCAGTAATTAAAGAGTTTTTAATAAATTTTGAAATAATGGAAAACACACCCTCTCATTTGTGCGTTCCCTTGTCGCTTGTCCCACGCGCATGCGCACAAACATTCGTTCTTTTCACTCTTAAATTCCCGGTTATTTTCTCATAAATTTACCGCGCGAGTTATTCACTTCGCTTTGTTGGATATTTCTGCATATTTTACGCATTATTTTAATTGCAGTAATGTCTTTTTAATAATTAATTATTGAAACGTGCAAAAAGTCACGTACGCATTTTTTAGTTCCGGTTTTTCACGATAGGCGGCGGCCAGACGCTTTCGTAAGTGTAGCTTCGCCGTTCGCATAGTGTTCAAGATGGCCGCCGACAACAACAGTCACAAACGCACGCGAAACGTTGTCGCGTCGTTTTCGCAAAAATGTCGGATATCGGACGTAACCCGGGATAAAATCAGGATAATGTTTTTATAAAGAAGTGCCGGGACTACGCGTAAGTGTTTTCGTTACAATATATTGTAACGGTACGATTCTGCTAGAGCACGCCGTTACGCGTAGATTCGAGCTTCTTACAGGATAAAGGAGCGGGCATGAAAGAAGAACAAGAGTGTGATGAAATTTTGGTGGAAAAACAAACAAAATTTTTATTCAATCAAACGTTGTTTTGTGTGTGTGTATTGTATAAAACATAGAATTGTCTTTGTTCAAATTTTTATTTATTTCCGGTATTTTTCTCAAAATTCTAATTTCAAATCGCACGCGATAATTTTGGATTCGCAATTAATTCTATTTCATAATTTAACAATCTTCGCCATCAATGAATTTAAATATCACAACTAATTTTATTGATTTTACAATCTCGCAATTTTAATCAACGAATTTAACAAATTTTAATATTCGCAGTTTGCTTCGCAATTAATAACTAATTCCGCAACTACTTTTTTACCTCGCAAATGACTTAGCAAACTAAACTTTTATTTCGTAAATAATTTCGCAGCCGAATTTTGGTTTCGCAAATAATTTTTAAATTCCAAATAGTTTCGCAAACTAATTTTTATTTCCAATAATTTCGCAATCTAAAATTTATCTCGTAATAATTTTACAAATTAATCATCCCGCAAACTAATGATTATTTCACAATAATAATTCTGCAAACTAATAATTATTTCGCAAACTAATAATCTCGTAAACTAATTTTTACTTTTCATTAATGTTTCGCAAACAAAAATTTTTATCTCGCTTCGCAAACTCGCAATTAATTTGTCTCGCCACTGATTTTTAATTGATTTTATTTCCAAATAATTTCTCAATCTAAATTTCATTCCCAAATAATTTCGCCATCTAAATTTTATTTCGCAATTTAAATTTTATTTAATTTTCAATCTCTTTAATAATTGGGCTGTTGTAAATTGGTAATCAATCAGTCGTAATGCATATTTTCCTTTTCTAAAAACTTTAACTTTTAAATTATTATATTTTCTTTTTCAATTTATTCAAACAACTTTTAAAACCTACTCAGACAACTTACTTAAGGTGGAACGTCCAGAATCTTAGGACAGTACGTACCCGCACTGCCCCAGCCCTCCAGACGCGATACGGTAGGAAAATAAGGTTACGGGAAATATATCAGGGATCTTGAGACCAAACGGAATCGCATGGCCCCGGCCCCCCCGAACTAGATCGGATACTCACAGGAAGAATCTGGTTTCCACACGGAGCCGCATGGAACCCGCCCTCTTCACAGTGGTGGAATTATTTTTTTAGTTGGTTGTCTGAGAGTATCTCTCTAAGACTGATTGATTATGAGTTGGACAAGCCTGGCGTGATGAGGACCAGTACTTGTGAATTGCGTAAGCGAGCCTGGCGTGATAAGGACCAGTACTCACGAGTAGTGAAAGCGAGTCTAGCGTGATGAGGACTAGACTGCCTTTAGCCCTCTGCGCTGGCCCTTCTTATACTCATCGAAACAATAGATAATAATGATAATGATTTGGCGGAATTGCGCCCTTTTTCCTGATTCGCTCTCGAACCTAATTATTTTCATGAATTCCATCTATTGGTTTTCGTTCGCTCGACGTTACTTATTATTGGTTGCTTTATGTCGGGTGTTTGGCGGTCGCGAATGGTGATCGATTATTTTTCTGATTTGCTATTCGTGAAAATTCTTTGATTGGTTGAATCGATCGTATTTAGTACTGCGCAAGTGTGAAAATTCGTTATGGCCAATAATAAATGAGTATTTCTCTGATTCGCTGCTTGCGGTACGAGTTGATTGGCCACTTTACGCAATTGGCTGCTGCGACTCTGGCGCGCGATCGCATTTGAATTTGAAATAAAAACACTTAAATTTAGAATGTAAAATTTTCTTACATTTTTGAATGGTTTTAACCTGAGATTTTCACCATTCGCTTTGTAAAATGATTTTTCATGAGATCTTTTCAATATTTTATAGAGAAAGCAAAATTTTTATAATAAATTTCAACAAAATTGATTCATATATGATCTATACGGCTTTCGGTCGATAGACGCGCCCGGACGCTGGCACCGCGATTGATCGATAATTAAAGTCGCGCGTTGCTGTGTCGGTACAGCGGTGTTCGCTATCGACGGGTGGTACGGTTCGTCTCAATATATATATATATATGAAATACAATGAAAACCTTCAGAGACCTTCTGGAGTCGAGCGCACAGCTGCCGCTACCTGCTTACTTTATGTGGGACTATGGGCAAGGTGGTATGTTAAATTAAGATGCACAAGTCTTTTATTATTAACAAAAAGGTATCTTAACTTTTATTGAATTTAATGGAAAAAGGTTTTGTACAAAGGTACGTAGTAAAAATGCGCGTATACTCTTTCTTAGCGGGACGCTAGCTCTGAAGCCCTCCGGTAGCGCAGACTCTTTGTCTCAAAGATTGCGCGCGGCTTCAGATCTTGTTTTCTCCGCTGCCGCTTGTCGCTGTTGTCCCTCTCGATCGCTCTTTCCTCGATAAGTAATTTCGACGTCGTTGGTGGTGGTGAAGACGGCGATACCGCCACATCTACTCCCCCCCCAGTGACCGAGACAGAGTCGTCGGGGAACGATACATGTTTCTTTTTCTTTTCGTAGGTTTTAAGGGGTTTATCCATGACTGATCCCCATTGATGTGGTTGAATATCTTCTTCGTTGTTGCTGGACATTCGATCTTCCTTTACTGTGTACGCTGGCTTTAATCTTTCTACCGATACTGTTTTTTGTTGTCCTTCGACCTCAATAATGAATCGACGATCATCGAGTCGTTCTATCACTTTATACGGTCCGGCGTATGGCGGTTCGAGCGGTAGTTTTACTGCATCGACTCGGAGATACACGTGAGAACATCGATACAGGTCCTTTAGTACGAACATTCGAGCTTTGCTGTGATGAGCTGTTTGAGTTGGTCGAATTCCCCGAATATATTCTCGAAACTTTTCGATAAATACTTGAGGGTCGGCGGGAAGATCATTGTTGATGAAAAATTCTCCAGGTACTCTTAGCGTCGTGCCGTAGAGCATTTCAGCACACGAGGCTCCGATGTCTTCTTTGAAAGCGGTGCGTAGTCCCAATAATACTGTTGGTAGCAGTTCCGTCCATGGAATTTGTCGATTGCAGGTCAGCGCTGCTTTTAATGTCCTGTGCCACCTTTCTATCATTCCGTTGGAGGCTGGATGGTAGGCTGTTGTTTTGATTTTTTTCGCTCCTATTAATCGGGCTAATGCCGAAAATAATGAGCATTCAAATTGTTTTCCTTGATCCGTTGTGATTGATAGAGGCGTTCCAAATCGGCTAATCCACTGATTGAAGAAAGCATTCGCGACTGAGTCCGCAGTAATGTCCTTCAGTGGGATCGCTTCCGGCCAACGTGCGAAACGATCAATTATTGTTAGGCAATATCGGTATCCATTGACTGTTGGAAGTTCTATGATATCCATATTGACGTGAGAAAATCGTCCGTCTGGTACGTCGATGTGGTTTGGTTCGAAACGGTTATGTCGGTGAATTTTCGATCTTTGGCATGCGTCGCAACTTCTTGCCCATTCCAGCGCGTCTTTCTTCATTCCCGGCCATATGTATTTTTGTTTCAGGATCCGGCACGTGCTACGGCCGCTTGGGTGTGACAATCCGTGGACTGAGTCGAACGCTTCTTTTCGCAGAGATTTTGGTATGTACGGTCGTACAGTTCCCTCGTGGATATTGCAGAAAATCTTCACTTCCGGTTCGACGGAGAGCAGTTGCAGATTTAACGATGTTTGTTTTTCCAGCAATTCTTCGAGTTCGTCGTCTTCGATTTGTGCTTCCAAAATTGTTTGAGCTGAGAGTATTTTTGGCATGTCGATTCTGTTGATTTCCTCGATTCTTGACAGTGCGTCCGCAACTACGTTTTCTCCGCCTTTTACGTAGACTATTTCCGTAGTAAATTGCGAAATATAGTCTAGTTGTCGGATGATTCGTTGAGATAATTTTCCTGATTTTTGTTTAAACATGTAGGTCAACGGTTTGTGGTCGGTGCGAACGATGAAGTTCCTGCCGTCGAGAATGTGGTGAAAAAATTTTATCGACTCGTAGATCGCTAACAGTTCCCTGTCGTATGTGCTGTAGTTTCGTTGGGCTGAATTTAATTTTTTTGAGAAAAATCCAACTGGTACCCAATCGTCATTTTCTTTTTGTTCTAATGTCGCGCCGATTGCGGTGTCTGAGGCATCCGTAGTTAACGCGAGTGTCGAGTCCGGCGATAAAAATCGAGTGAGAGTTGCCGTGACGATACTTTGCTTGCACTCAGTGAACGCTTTTTCTGCTTCTTCCGTCCATGATATTTTCCTTTTGTCATTTTTCTTTGCGTCTTTCAGGTAATCGTTCAGCGGAGCTTGGATTTTGGCTGCGTTTGGAATGCATCGTCGGAAATAGTTGATAAGTCCCAAAAACCTTCGTAATTCTGCGATTGTCTCGGGTTTTGGAAACTCGGTGATTGCCGTGACTCGCTCAACTGGAGGTTTGTACCCGTCTTTGCTGATTTGGTATCCTAGGAAGATCAATTCTGACTTGCCTAGAACGCATTTTTCGAAATTTAGGGTCAGACCGTTTTTTTGAAGTATTTCGAACACTATTTTCAAATGTTTACGATGCTCGTCCGGATTTTTCGAGAATACCAATATGTCATCTATGTAAACAATGACGAAATCGATACCTCTGAATATTGTGTCCATGTACCGTTGAAAAGTTTGCGACGCGTTACGAAGACCAAATGGCATTACCAGGAATTCGAATGATCCGATCGGAGTTGTAATCGCAGTTTTTTCGATGTCCTCGCTGGCCATAGGTATCTGGTGGTAAGCCCTCGTCAGATCGAGCTTTGAAAAAATCGTTTTTTCATGTAATGCTTGAAATAAATCGTGGCTGTGTCCCGTCGGGTATTGATCTGGAACAGTAATTGCGTTTAGACCACGGAAATCTCCGCACAATCTCCAACCCCCGGATGGTTTTGGTTGCAGATGTACAGGACTGGCCCATGCGCTACTGGAGGGACGAATCATGTTCTGGTCAAGCAGGTAAGTTATTTCTTCTCGAAGAGCTTTTAATTTGTCACCGATTACCCTTCTAGGACGTTGAGCAACCGGTGGACCCGTCGTTCGGATGAAATGTTCGACTTTATTTTCGTTTGTTTTTGTATTCGCGACTTTTACGGGTTCGTTTTTATTAAAATACGTGTTCAACAAATCGGTGTACTCACCCTCCTTGTTGACCGTTGAGATATTGTAAACTGAAGTCGCTGCAATAGTTCCTTGAGATGTCAAAGATGTTGTCGGATCCAATAGTCTTCGATTTTTAAGATCTATCAATATTCCGTAGTGGGCGATTAGATCGGCTCCAATTATTGCTGACTGGATATCTGCGATGATGAATGGCCATCGGAATTCCCTCCTTAATCCGAGGTTTACTACGATGACTTGTTCTCCGTACGTTTTTATTACTGTATTGTTTGCTGCGTAGAGAGGTTTTCCGCATCCAGTTGGTTTTCGTGTTAAAACTCCTGTTGGAATTACTGATACTGACGACCCTGAGTCAATAAGGAACGTTAGATGAGTATTGTTGTCGTGCATATTTAATCGAAGTTCAGGCGGTGGAAATTTGTCGCAGTTGACCTGGCCGTCACCAAGTGCCTGTACTGGTGACAGCCGTGCTAGTTTCCCTCTTTTGTTTTGGGTGTGTAACTGCACGGTTTGTAGCACTTGTACGCTGCGTCACCAAATTTTTGATGGTAGAAACAAATTCCGTTTCGGTGCGGTGTCATCGACCTGGATCTTGATCTCCGTTGGTTTCCTTGTCGGTTGTTATTGTTGCAATTATTATTGGAATTGTTATCGTTTCGCTCACCTGATTGTGAAGTTTTCAAGTACTGCGTAAACATTTGCCGCAGCTCTCTCACCTCTTCGGCAAGTTTTGTGCATTCGGTACAGGCTCGGTCATTTTTCTGTGGGACGGTGCTTGTGGCCATCACCTGAGAATATCGCATGGAGTCTATGACCCTGTCAGCCATTTCCGCTAAGCCATCGAGATCCAAGTTTCCTGACATGACGAGCATTGGGTGTAGATGCGGAGGCATTCGCATCAACCACAGCGAATGTAATACTTCATCGCTCAAGCCTCCTGCCGCCAGATCTTTCATCTCGCGTAGGAGCTGGGATGGTTTTTTATTGTCTAACGTCAAGTCGTTGAGCAGCTTTGATAGTTGACGTTCTTTTGATTTGGAGAATCGCTGAATAATAATTTTTTTTAAATGATTGTACTTATCTCTGGCTGGAGGATTTAGTATGACGTCTGAAATCTCGTCGAGTGTTTGTGGGTCAAGCGCTTTTAACACTGCAATATATTTGTTCTGGTCGCTGGTGATTCTTGACGCAGCGAAGTCTGATTCGACGATGAAAAACCACACGTCCGGTCTCTCAGAACGGAACGGTGCGAGTTGAATTTTGTTGACCACAGATATTACGTTTTCGTTGAAAATTCCAGCTACGTTGTTTAGTGGATTTTGCCCTTGTCCGCCATTTTCGTTTTGTATATGAATATTTTGCATATTACCGTTTTGTCCGTCAATGCAATCCTCGAAGTCGTTTCCAAGGCTATTGGCGTCGCCTCCTGCAGCTCCTTCGTCGTCTTGACCGTGAGGTCGTTGACCATTCGGCAGAGGTGTGCGTAGAACCATTTTTTTTTTTTTTTTTTTTTTTTTTATTTTTCTGTGTCGCTACGCCTCGTGGCGATTTTGAGGTTAACTTTTTTTTATGTTGCGATGTGTTTTATCGCGTGGGGGTCACCAACTGTGGGACTATGGGCAAGGTGGTATGTTAAATTAAGATGCACAAGTCTTTTATTATTAACAAAAAGGTATCTTAACTTTTATTGAATTTAATGGAAAAAGGTTTTGTACAAAGGTACGTAGTAAAAATGCGCGTATACTCTTTCTTAGCGGGACGCTAGCTCTGAAGCCCTCCGGTAGCGCAGACTCTTTGTCTCAAAGATTGCGCGCGGCTTCAGATCTTGTTTTCTCCGCTGCCGCTTGTCGCTGTTGTCCCTCTCGATCGCTCTTTCCTCGATAAGTAATTTCGACGTCGTTGGTGGTGGTGAAGACGGCGATACCGCCACATTTATACGGTTCAAACACGGCGTCCTTCAAAGTTATGTATTTCGGCGAATAATGGTCCGATTTACATGCAATTTGTCGGAAAATACTCGTAAGATATTATACTTTTAGAAAATGGAAAAAATCGATTTTTTGAAAATTCTAACTAGACCTCCCCCCTTAAGCATCCTGCTCGATTGATTAACGAAGAAATTAAGGAACACATTCGCCCAATCTATGAAGATCTTTCGAATGATGAACTGCTAACGCGATGCTTAGGCGGCCACACGCAAAATTCCAACGAGGCGTTCAACTCGGCCGTCTGGCGCATATGTCCGAAACATCTGCATTCTGGCAAAAAGATTGTTAAAATTTCCACTTACCTGGCTGTAGGAATTTTCAACGAAGGTTATTCTGCGATTTTGACTACCATGCAGTTACTGAACTTGAGTATCGGCCAGCAATGCAAAGTGTTTGTCGATAAGGTGGGCGCGCAACGGTTCGATAGAGAAAATAGGCGCGCGTCATTATCCAGCAAGGAGGCTCGTACAGCAAGGAGACTTGATCAATTGCGGCAAAATTAATTTTTTGAGGAAGAGGAAGGACTAATATATGGTCCAGGAATAGCTGAGTAGGAGATTATTGGTGTAAGTAATCAAAAATGTATAATTTTTCCTATCAAAAACTTTAAAGCGCGTTTTTTCGACTTTTCATTTTTACGATTTTACCTAATTTATGTACACGATTGCAAAAAAAATAAACGAGCTATCGATTCCATTCAAAGTGCGTTATCTTTAGTATCGTTTTCTCTTCTATGTGAACTAAAAAAAACATACAAAAAGTTTTTTTAAGCGACTTTTGTACCCGGTTGAAATGATTTTTTTTCTTGAAAAACCACTTTTTTTTAAACCTTCCACAAAAATTCGAATTTTACGTGTTTTTCCGGATTTTCTTAGGTCACATAGAAGAAAATTACATTAAGATGAAGAATCTTCTTTGTGGTTTTTTTCAGACAAAAATTGCGAGCTGTACCTTGTACATAAATTGGACACTTCAGTGGCGAGGCGCTCTACGAATCTATTTATAACTTGGCTTATAATACATTGTTGGACATTATACAAATTTTTTTTTTTTAGTTCAAATACACATAAAACTATCCCCATAGTTCATTTAGCTAATTGGTTTTCTTCCCATCCTACAACGCTTCGCGAGAACGGCTTAATTCGGGCCGTCTAATTGGCCCGCCGGCCTTAATCGATCATATGATAGATATAATCAATTTGAAGTATTACCTTTAATACACTGCGTTATGTTATTAAGTCCGTTTTAATTCTTTCTTTTTTTTTTAACAGAAGGTGATGCTATTACAGAAACGTTTGAAAGATCTGAAACATTTTATGGCATTCGATAGAGTAATTACGTAGGTGATGGAGACTGGAAAACTTAAAAAGGAAGTATCAACTCGAAGCCATACGGAAATTTCAACTACACAGAAAAATATATTGGTCACAACCAAAATAATAATAAAAGTTTAAACGCTGTTATTCGATCAATGGCTCTAGAAGTGCTCTTCAGTAGTGCAAAAATAACTGAAATTTCATTGAATGTTTCCGCCAGTGTATACAACGATGAGTATACAACTGTTTTATTTATGATGCAAGTATTAAATTTAACTATTAAACCGAACGCATAGCAAATCGCGTCGGACTTAGATACGCGTCGAGTATCAATAGCTGCCATAAGAGCGCGGAAAGAGACAGAAGAGGCCAGAAAATTAAAAAAAAGCGGCTAAAAAAGAGTCGGAGGTCATCACTGCGCCTATAGAAGAATCTATGCATGAATCAGAAATCGCAGATTAAAAATAATTTTTAAAACATTGTTCATAAAACGCTGATGTGGCACTATTTTCTTCTGCGTTTTTCTCGAAATGACTTTTCTCAAAATAGTGAACACTAAATCTAGAGAACTTCTGAAATGATTTTATTAAAATTCACATATTCTTTATACTATAATCCACAAAGTAGCATAAGCTTTTTTTGGACAGACCTTTTTTCAAACAGCTGACATTTCTACAAAAATTGTTTGAATTTTTTTTGTTTGCTTCATTTTAGCTATCATGTTTGTTTACAAGAAACTATCTGTTTTTTTTTTTCAGACGAATCCGGACAATGCTACACTTTCCGCTGTCAGCCAAAATCACGATGAAGGCGTTTCGCAGAATAGCTAACATGTCCATCATTTTTTAATTATGTTATATAATATATTCATCAATGCGTGGTGTATTTTAGTGATGTTGAAAAAAAATAATTACGCTCGATAGTTGCATTATAAAATGTTCATTTTGAGGTAGTTTTTCCAAGCGCCAAGGTTCTTCCTTGCCAAAAGGTTCTTTCCAAGCGCCAAAGAAAAACTTCAAATCTATACTTCAATGAGACCAGAAAGTACAACACCATATTCAGAAAACAAATGATAAGATTTACATGATAATTAAAATTAATAAGATTTACATGATAATATATTTAAATGATAAGATAAACAAATGATAATGATTTACAATAATATAAAAAATTAACAGTTGGACAACTTGATTGATTTTTTATAAAAGATTTACATTAACCCTCGAGTGTGTATAGATCTCAATGCAGTAATAGAAATTTATGCGGGTGTAATGAAATCTACGATGTAATTGAACTGTCGCAATTACCATAATTTTTATTAGAAATTACGGTACTCAGCAGCAGCCATATTGGCAGTAATACGACGACTGTCACGTTGTATAGCCAGTTCCCGTATATCATTGAATCGATGACACCAAATACCATCGATGTTTTAGTTGCTCCGAGACCTCTATTGAAAATCGATATCAATTTTTCTTCCGAGTAATTCACGTATGAATAAACCATGATGACAAAAGATGCCAGGATGAAGGGATGTAAAAGTGTCCAAGTTATGTAGAGAAGACAACGGTATTTCGAGTCTGATTGCTGCTTCGGCGTTATGTGAAGAACCACTGGCACGTATATCACTCCTATCACAAGTGCCAGTGAAAAATTGTGCATTGCTATGCACATCAAGGTCGTTGCTAATTCGACCAGAGCTACCACGCACACGAGCGATACACTGTCGTATCGCGAAATCCTGGAAAAAAAAATCTCAGCTGAATAAATAAATTTTAAAACATTTATGTGTCTAGAAAATATAATCAGAACGCTGCATTTAGAGATTGAAAAAAAAATTCAAATCAATCCATACAATATTCAATTTAGATTCTGATCGTTGTTGAAAGTATTGTTAAAATTAGTATTGTTAAACGGTAAGCCATTGAACGGTTTTCCATACCAAAGGGATGGGATTGATTATGGTTATTGTATCGAATACTAGTTAATCAATGTGCGCCAGTCAACCAGTGAAGCCTGTATTTGGGAAACAGTTCATACAATAAATAATTCATTTTGAGGTTATACCCTAAAATAGTTATCAAAAATTACGTGTCCATGTTTCCTCCTAGGTTTTTTACATTTCAGTTTGTGTTTTTTTTTTTAAGTGGAAGCCGTATCCTTCCTTTTCCCTAGAATATCTGTTATTCAGGAATACACTTAAATTCACGAAAATCGTCATCCATTCCGTATGATTGGCGAGTCAGTAGGTTACGATTTCGTAAAAATGGATCAGATATAATCTTTTTTTTAAGAACTAGAAAAGCCCAATATACGTGACTGTTGTTCTATATGATGGACCATTCAACCAGCTACTATGGTAAAAAAAATCAGGACTTTATCGTTGACAATTATGGCATAGTAACGAAATTATTCAGTAAATCGGGAGTTTGATGAAAAATACGGAAAAAATATATATCATAGCTCCGAAACTATGAAAAATCGGACCATATATATAGTGGTCATTCCAATAGGGTTTGAGGTCCCCTATCACCCTGTATTCTTTGGGGCGAACCCGCTACGACATTCTGTATATAAATCGGTAGGCGAAAAACAGTTTGTCTGTTTATCACTCGAAAACCATTAATCCGACTTTGATGAATTCTTAACTCCCGACTGCCCATACGGGCAAAAAGACGTTTTTGTTGTTTGCAAAAACAACAAAAAATCTATTAACCAAATTTTGAACATAATATTCATTCATCAATGGATTGTGTTTTAGGCTATAATTGAATTCAATCGTTTGTATATTCATATAAATATTGCAACGAAACGTTATTGCCGATCTCTAAATGTCGCAATGCATCGGTTCGAGCTTCCTAATAATTTCAGCGCATGTACGAGAGAAACGCGATAAAACCAAGATTTATGTTGAACAAAAATATAAAATTGGATTTATTCAATAAACAAAATCGTGAATTTTTGGTTTTGTACAACAATGAATGATTGCTTATTTATTTTCGCATTCGTTTTTTAATTTATTTCTGAATAATAAATAAACTGACGAAACCTACAAAATTTATCGTATTCGTATTATTTTATTTTATTCGCGCTAATCCTATTCTTTCAAAAGATTTTACATGAATAATACGTATAGAAATTAAGAGAAACGATAAATCTAAAAGAAACAATAATTTGTTTACCCCGCGTTGGTCCTATGGTTAGTTACGATATTATTTGTTTTTATTTATTTGATAATATCGTATAAATCACGGTGGTATGAAAACGATGTAAAAAGAAACGATATTTAATCGCCGTGTAACAAAAGATTGAAAAACGATATCTTCTTCAATTAACTATAAAGAAAAAGAATAATCAAAGTAATCGACAACGTCGTGTTATTTCGATATAATAATAATTTGTATTCTTCGTACTGATTTATTTAATTTATTTTGAATATTCAAATCGAGCTTTACGTGCCGTAAATTCAACTAGCCAAAAACAGCATAAATGCAGTGAAAAAAGCTGAGACAAGTACATTTATGCCCCCCAAATAGTCGTTCCAGTTAATCCCCCCCACCACCCAGCGCCAAAATACCGATCCTCACCAAAATTTACAAAAACCCGTCTAAGTCGTTCATGCAAAGATCTCCGCACAAAAATCCTTTCTAAAAATAACTCATCATACAAAATTTTATGGGTAACCGCTCTCATTATCTTATCAAATTAAGTCAAATTGTACAGAGGTGATAATTTCATTCTCCTAAATGTTGTGAGTTCACAAAAAGTTGATAAATAAATAAAGATCTAGTAAAGTATATGTGGTCAAGTACGTGAGATTTTATTATGTTTATAAAATCTCCAATTATGTTCATATGCCATTTCTTTAATTAATGCTTTATTACAACGAATTATTATCCTATGACTTGGAACTACAAGGGCTTTAAAAAAAATACAGAACTGCATTAGCCTGCGTGAGCTTGAATGCTGCCACACTCTCATTTGTAATATTTGTAGTATAGATTTATTGGTAACAAATTGATAAAAGTTTACTATCGTACGTAGAGCGGATACGCACAGAGTACTTGTCCGGCCCGAAAATTTTTCGACTAGAAAGTTCTTTCGATCAGAAAGACTTTCGACTCACTTTTCGTTCAGAAAGACTTTCGTTTTTAGAAAGGATTTTTGTGTGGAGATCTTTGCACGAACAACTTAGACGGGTTTTTGTAAATTTTGGTGGGGATCGGTATTTTGGCGCTGGGTGGTTATTAATTGGAATGACTATTTGGGGGGCATAAATGTACTTGTCTTAGCTTTTTTCACAGCATTTATGCTATCAAATATTCACCGAATACGAGTTTATCATACACCATTCTCTTAGTTATCAAAAAAAAAAAAAAAATACAAAGAGAATGGTTTCCAAATAAACTTTATTATTGCATTCAAGGAACATTTTATGGTAAAAGAGAAGAGGCACCGTTTTCTACTCCGTTTTAGAGTTTACGTTCGGAAAAATGGATTGTTGGGGCTAGGGTTTATAAAAAAAATTATTTATTTAGACACTGTTCAAAAGTTTATTTATTGATTTAAATTTTATTTTTACACTATCACTCTTCTAGCGATAATATAATAAAAGTGACTTTAATGAAAAGTTGAAACTGATCGCGATCTTTATAACCTTACAACAAAGATATTAAATGTTCACCGAATACGCGTTTAAAGTCCTGATCTCGAATATGTCCAACCAAAAATCAAATTATCTGCTTTCACACCCGCGATTTTTATATCCTTACTTTTTAACCTCACAACTATCACTAGTATAACCGCGATCTTCTTTCTAAACTCACAGCTGTCACTCTTTCTTATAAATCCTGAAGAAAAGTCATGGACTGTCACATCAACGAACACAGTCTCACATATCACCATAAAATTTCTAGTTATAACTAGTGTCACTAGACAGTAACAGCTAAACGTCAAAAAATGTGTGCGAAAAATGCCACCTTTTTTTGATGATTTGGAACGATGAAATATTAATATGTCCAATATGCGTTAGGCTACAGAGTTCTAAATAGTCACGATCGAAAAAAAAAATACATGAACTAGCAACATCTTTTAAAGTGTTGTAATTAATTAAATATCGCCAAACAATTTTCGAAAACCCTTCGAAACCGCTCTGCTTGCTGTAAAAACTCTAGTAGCAACTCCTCTTCGCCATCTTATAGTATACGTAAATGTACTTGTCTCGAGTCGCTACCGCGATATTAGATGCCGCGAAATTCAGATCCAGAGTCGCGGTAGCGACTCGAGACAAGTACATTTACGTATACTATAAAAGTCGAAGACGAGAGATAGTCAAGTGACGAAGCCGGAGATGCTACTTCTACTTCAAGCCCATCTGAAGATGTAGATGTAGATGTAGATGCAGATGTAGAAGATGAAGATGAAGACTTATTTTGTACTAAAAAAAAAAAAATGATTTTTTGGACCCGTTATGTACCATTTATTCAGTATTTTGAAAATATTTTTGTTTCCACGTTGTTAACCGGCAATTGTGCAACAACATACTAAAAATTCGACATGCATATCGGAGGAGCCATTTTCATATGCTTATCGACCCTGGTCCTTTGAATGAACACAAAAATGCTGTTGGGTTTTTTTTTACGAACTAATCATTTTATCTGTGGCTATATATGAAAAAATTAGGGAAAATTGATTGATGTCAATTAATATTGTAAAAAAAAATCGATTTTATCGCCATACGTTCCAGATCTCGGAAACTAGTGCGGATAGAATAATTCTGGCTACTTTTTTGGAATCAGCGCGTTGAGAATACCCAAAATCAACACTTATTTTTAAGGCACCAAAAAAAAATTTTTTTTTGTTGGCCTGTGTTATTGATCCAGCGGAACAGCCACTGAACGTTTACTGGATTTTTTTGGAACCACTCTCTTCAATCGAGTCTGAAATTTGCAGATGATAATAGAAAATTGCATCATCCAAGTTTTCTCGCATAGATTTTCATGAATGTAGATGAATGACCACCTATATCTCTTTGTTTTATGTTTACATGCATGACATTTTTTTTTCTTAGAAGTCTCCGAGAGTAATATCACAATGTTTTAAATCAAAATTGGAAAATGAAGATATAGGTTGTTCCTTTTTGGAAAATGGATATACTGTTAAAATTTTAAAAAAATCTGTAGTCATTTTCGAGAAATCTTGGCAGCCAAAAACGACGGATTTCTTTACCGAGGGAAATATCTGTTATTTCACCTCAACGTTTGAGCTTGTCTTTTCAATACTCGGCGTTAAGAGGCTGCTGCATCTCCAAGCTCTAAATCTAAATAAAACATTTTCGACGCATTTAGGAAGATGTAAAAAATGACGTACCTTTTGGAAAGGAAGAACCATACAAGAGTGAGTACACTCATCGTAGCGAAGCCCCCATAAATAGAATTTTCGGTCGACAAATCTAACATCCCTGTACCAACGTGCGTGAACAATTTGGGGGAGGACATAACAGCAATGCCGCTCAGATGATTCCACAAAATTTCTGAAGTTATGCTTCCAACGTCAAATTCAGCGACTTGCATCTGCTGAAGAAAAAAATAATTAAATTCGTCACACTCTTTGGATTTTAATTTCATGAAAATTTTCTTACATAATTCTGTTCGTCTGACTGTTTCTTTTTGCCGTGAGTCGTAGTAGCTACGACATCCTGTAGTTTGAGCCACATGGAATAGGCCTTAATGAAGAGACTACCGATTATTAATACCAGACAAGGCATGTAGAGTCCTGTGAATAAAGAAAAACGTTCATTTAGATTTTCATCATAACCAAGTGATAGAACATGGCAAAATTATCGAGAAAAAAATCGAATAAATTGTATGATCATATACACTTTACTGTTGAAGTGTATTATGGTGACCCCTTCGCTGTAAGGCGAAAATCAGTCTGTGCCAACAGTCTGTGGCGAAAATAAAAAATAAAAAGATAAAAATAATCAAAAGTTCATGCGTTTGACTCGCTGTATTTAGTCTTAAAGTTTTCGAGGTCGCTGAATTCGAATTGGCATCAGATTTTCAAAACTCACAATGGTGGATCTAATATAGGGATTTTCATTTTGACCACTAGCGGCGCGGCAATCTACTTGCACCTTCCCTATAGTCGACCAAAAGTCCAAATTTCTTTTTTAAGTTATACAAAAATTGGTATCCTGGGGTTTTTGAGGTCACTCAATTCGAATACCCAAATATACCCGGTTCCATTGTTACGTCCCAGGAGGGAGATTTAGTTGAGATCGCGCAGTCGCCAATTTAGAGCGCGGCTTTTGAAATATACGATAGTGGCTAGTGAGTCTTGGATGGATACTACGCAATTCCCGAGCACAAATTATTAATATTTTAGATGTAGAAGATTTTTTGAGAGATATAGCGCGATTATTGCTTTGAGTAGGTTCTTACCAAAAGATCTAGGTTTAGACTCTTGGAATAATTCGTGCGAAGATGTTTAATTACACACAAAAATATATAATATTTATTCACTTATAATTACACTGTTTGGTTATAACACTTCGTTTTTACAATGTTTGAATTTCGTAAACAACGCGTATTGGTTTGTTTAGATTTAATATTATGATTTATAATTCGATCGGAATTAGCTATGAGTTTATCATTGACGACCGGATTTGATATAAGTTTCGAGAACGATATAGACTCGTTCAGATTTGGACGCGGACTTATAATAATTTACTAAGTTGCGGAGATTTGGATTGAGACTATTTCGAGGAGATGTAGAGTCTATGAGATTTCGATGCTAACTACTTGTTGTTGTTGAATTTCTGTCTTGCTAGAGTTGAAGATTTTTGTAAGATTTTACAATTTTTGGGTGTAGAACGTTATGGAGGAGACCTATTTTGTTATGCTTTTTTACTAGGATTGGATAGGAGGTCGTTAATTTGGTGACTTAAGTTTGTGATTGGAGTTTGTTATCGGGGAGACTTTTGTGAAAATGTGATAGGAAGAAAAGTCATTACATTTTATCTGGGATTTCCGAAGTCTGGGAAAATATATCAAGCAGGGTTACTTTAGTTTCGAGGGTATGCACGTGGTTATCTTGGAATTTGAGAACGTACATTTGGGACTCGTGGGAAATGTTTATTTCATCGAGTGTTCTCAATTTTTTAGATCTGGAAAATGTTAATATGGTAATAAAATTTGAGGATGTGATTTGAACTTATATGTGGTCTAGAAAAAGTGCCTATGTGCTTTTACAATTCCTGTTAAAGTCATGTTGAGATTTTTGTGGTGACTGAATGTCAAAAGTTGTCTAGAGCACACGTGCAACTTTTATGTGTGAACTTTGAAATAGAAAGCGATATTGGAAAAAATGTATGAGAGTGTCGAGTGTCCTACAGAATGTATCATGTTACAATATGTATTATTATTTAAGAGTATATACGAATATTTCAGAGTATATACTCAATTGTTGAACTTATTATTAAATATGAATTAGTTATCGACGAATGATGATATAGGTTTAAGAGATGTATCGTCTGATGGTACACGATGGATAAAATATGATGAAAAAAATTATGGAGGGGGGGGGGGGGGGCTAGCGTAAGGCTAGGATGTAACACCATAACAGAAGATCCGCGGAAAAAATAACCGCGACAAAATAACCCTAATGGATCGCAATACCGGACACTTTGGGTGCTGATGGGTGTCGATGTCGAATGTACAAATCGACCTCAAAAAATACATAAAACACCTACACTCCCGCTCAAAAGTTTGAATACACCTTCGAGATTTCTAGCCACACTTAAAGTTAGAGAGCTTCGTCAAATAAAAAGTTAATCAAATCTTACGAACAGCGTTTCGAAGAGGACAAATTCAGTTTCGTTTTGTTTTTTGATATATTTTTACGATTTTTTTGAACCTAGTACGCACTTTTGAACATGACCGTTTTCGGCTATATTTCGAGCGTCGAGAACTGGGCGCATAGCTTGTGGAAAATTTTTTCGTCATTTTTGTCCATTATAAACTTAAAAGGAGAAACAAAAACTTCGGTAATTATGCAGTTTGAGGGCTTTTCCGAAAAACGATGGAATATTTTTTTTTTCTGCATGCACTGCTTCTATTGGTCACTACTAATAATATTCTGACGGGGGAGGCTGACATTTCCCATAAAAACCATAAGTTATGGGGTTTTGAAATTATTGGAAAAATGTGATGAAATAGGGTATATTCGAATATTTAGAAGCTCACATCAGGACAAGTGGACACACACACACATACACATACACACACACACACACACACACACACACACACACACACAATTCTACGAATTCATTATCAGTAGAAGCGAAATTCTTCAGTTTTCAAAATTATTTGCGAGGGTGGTGAGATAAGATGGAATAGTAGAGTGCGTGAAATAGTAGAGTGTGTGCTGAACATCTTGGGATGTGTGCATGAAATAGTAGGGTGTGTGCTGAACATCTTGGGATGTGTGCGTGAAATAATAGGGTGCGTGAAATAGTAGGGTGTGTGCTGAACATCTTGGGATGTGTGCGTGAAATAGTAGGGTGTGTGCTGAGCATCTTGGGATGTGTGCGTGAAATAGTAGGGTGCGTGCTGCACATCTTGGGATGTGTGCGTGAAATAATAGGGTGCGTGAAATAATAGGGTGTGTGCTGAACATCTTGGGATGTGTGCGTGAAATCATAGGGTGCGTGAAATAGTAGGGTGTGTACTGAACATCTTGGGATGTGTGCGTGAAATAGTAGGGTGTGTGCTGAACATCTTGGGATGTGCGTGTGAAATAGTAGGGTGTGTGCTGAACAACTTGGGATGTGTGCGTGAAATAGTAGGGTGTGCTGAACATCTTGGGATGTGTGCGTGAAATAGTAGGGTGCGTGAAATAGTACCGTGTGTGCTGTGTCTCACCACCCTCGCAAATAATTTTGAAGACTGAAGAATTTCGCCTCTACTGATAATGAATTCGTAGAATTGTGTGTGTGTCCACGTGTCCTGATGTGAGCTTCTAAATATTCGAATATACCCTATTTCATCACATTTTTCCAATAACCTCAAAACCCCATAACTTATGCTTTTTATGGGAAATGTCAGCCTCCCCCGACGAAATTTCATTAATGGTGTCTAACCGAAGCACATCATGTAAAAAAAAATAATCTTGCATCGTTTTTCGGAAAAGCCCTCAAACTGCATAATTACCAAAACTTCATTTGCATTTTTTGGAAAATTCCGTGCGATTTTTTTTCGCAAAGTTTTTTTATTTTTGGCTAAAAGACAAATTTTATAAAATGCGGCGTAACTCAAGAACCATAAGGTTTCAGAGAAAGTGTTAAGAATACAAAAAGTTGCATAGGTTTACACTGGATCGCCCAATCTTGAAATTGAACGAATGGGAACGATTCCTGCCCTTTCAATGTGATAAGGAAGGATTCCATGCCTCAAATCTTGAAATCAAACGAATCGAATGATTCCTGCCCTCTCGGAATGAAACAAAAGGAGAAATCTCACACCAAAAATCTTTAATAGTATACCTGTGCTGGATCCCTCGCAGGGTAGAAATTTACCTTACCGACGGTCGGTAATGCAGATTTCCACCGAACCCCAACACATTCAGACATGCAACAAACCCAAAT
Source organism: Rhimphoctona megacephalus (assembly GCA_963989365.1). NCBI lineage: Eukaryota > Metazoa > Arthropoda > Insecta > Hymenoptera > Ichneumonidae > Rhimphoctona > Rhimphoctona megacephalus. Next base: position 26,818,032 of record OZ022420.1, read on the forward strand.
AAACTTAAACCGATCTAAACAAAGCCAAACACACTCAGGCACGTAAGCAAACCCACACAAACCCAACCCGACCCAAACTGACCCAAATAAACTCAGACATGTAAGCAAACCCAACCCGACCCAAACAAACCCAAACACACTCAACATATAAGCAAACCCGACCCAAACACATACTCGGACATGTGAGTAAACCCAACTCGACCCAAACCGGTGACACAAACGCAGTGGCGGGAAATTTGAAAGCGGTGGTACAAAGTCATCGGCGGGAAATTTGAACCCACTAACGGGAAATTCAAACGTGGTAACACGAATCTTTAGCGGAGATACAAACCCGTCGACAGGAAATTTAAACCCACCGGTGGGAAATTCAGACGCAGAAAACTCATCGGCGGGTGTTCGGAAAAGCCCTCGATTCTCCGGGTTCTCGCGTGAGGCCCTCAGTGCACGGTCGGCCGCGCGCTTGGACTCGGCGGTCACTGGGCCAACTGGACATTCCCCCTCCTTTCGCGCCTCTTCCGGCTTCTTCCTTATCAGTATTCTTCGAGCGTTCTAACGAGCCTTATGTTTCACGGCACGCCTCTAACTGATCTTCAAGGTGTTCTTTCTAATGACCCGTGAATTAACTGTGTGCGGTAGCGATTTACAATCGGTATTGTATTCAGACAATTTTGCGTGTCAAGTGCTTTTCTTTCGGCTCGCTTCATTGGACACTTCGCGTTATAATTTAACACGGACATTTTCTTTTTCTCTCGACCCACGCGGCGAGAGCGTCGAGTTCACGGCCATTACGATCGCGAAACCATTGTTCGCTTCTTACATCATTTTTATTATACCTCATGACAATTATTAAATCTTTGTTATTGTTAATTGCGGAGTGTGAGATTAAAGTTATTCATCGTTTCATACAATTCCTTTCCTCAACAATCCCCAATACTTCTAATTCTTTTTATAAGGATTCAAGGCCACTTTGCAAACAGCGGGAAATTCAGAGACACGAATCTTTAGCGAAGACATGAACCCACCGGCGAGAAATTCAAACTCCGAGACACGAAACCACCGGCGGGAAATGCGGAGACACGAATCCACTGGCTGGAAACTCAAAAGCGGAGACACGAACCCATTGGCGGAAAATTCAAACGCAGATATACGACGTCCGCGATACCCGCAGTCAGCGATCATGAAGTCAACGATCAGAATAGTTGAAGTTAGCGATTCACCTGTATAAATGTTGATTCGAGCTGCAACGATCACGAAATTACGCTTCGTGCAACCTACTAGTGGAGTTCCTACCCTACCGATAGTCAGTACGGCAGCTTTCTGCCACCCAATGCCGGTATGGTAAGGACCAACCTTATCGACCTAGTAGGTGGGGTTGGGACGGAGGTAGGGCTATCTCTTTCAAATACTCTGGACTAGTCCTCAGAATGTTACTCCTACCCAGCAAACACAATTTGGATAATTTCTGTAACTTTTACATTAAAGTGACGAGTTTATGTGAAGTTTACATAAAATTTGCGAAAATAATCCAAGTGTGTTTGCTGGGTATAGTAGCTATTGTGGACCTTCTGGGCCCTACCACAAGTATCGAGTGGTGGGGCACTCCGGCCTGGCTCGCTTCATTTTTATTTTTTAATTATTTTTTATTAAAATAATATTAATTTAATTAATAATAAATAAGGCGGTTAGTGACGCCTGCCCACTAGTTGGAGCGTGACTTAGATGGAGCAGTCTAAGACGGTTAGCAGAATCTCCATTGCCTCTCATCTTTCTCTTGTTCTGTAACTTTCTAAGGCTACATTTTTTTTACTTTTTTACATATTCTCAAGTAGCGTAGTGCTTTTTATTGCGGGTGTGGGCAGGGTCATCAGCAGGACCCTCGCTTTAAGCGAGGAATCCTGTCGTTGCCCATTCCACCCTTCGTACCGGAAGTAAGAACAGAATGGGCAGTAGAGGCAGCAGCAGCAGAGACAGCAACAGCAGCGGAATGAGTGGCAGAGGTAGCTGCAGAGACAGCAGCAGCAGAGATAACGGCGGAGCATGGAAGAAAGAGGACGTTACGTGCGTTGACTTGAAAGGAAGAGGTCGAGGAGGACCTATTCCTTTCAAGTGATGATGAAGAAGCCAAGGACCCTCCTTCTTCCGAGCCCATCCCATAGAAGGAGCAGGCTTCGCTGGATGGAAACGAGATTCAGCGTCGAACGATTTTTATTTCTCCACCGAAGACTGCTCCCTCGATTGAACGAAAGACGAGAAAGAAGGAAGGGGAGTCTTCGGGTTGGGAGAACAAGGGCCAATCTTTGGGAAAAGAGAATATCCCGAAGATTGACCCTTGTATATGCAGGAGGACGCAATCATCGAGACCCACCATTACCACCACAGCCCAACATCTCCTTAAAAGTATTAAAAATATTTTAAAAATATAAAAAATGTAATCAATAAATAAACAGGAAAAAATAATTTTTCATTGTTTTTATTTTAACCTGTTTACATTTTTAAGGGCGGAATCCGCACTGCGTGTAGTAATCCTTGGGCGTGTTGTGTTGAAATATCTGGAATATACTCGGTGCTCGTAAAGTCCACTTGCTGCGTCGACTCAAGAAGCCATGTTTTCAGTGCGTATGCGTTGCAGACAACGCAGTGAGGAGGATTCCATGCGCGTTTGTGATTGGTGCACGAAATCGTAGCATTCACTGTCAAATGACGCAGTGACGGGCAGGCTAGGTGATCGAGATTATACACGTCTGGTAGAACTTTCTTCAAGCATCTTTTCTTCTTGTAACCCTTGACATGCACCTTGCTGGCGTCTCGTAGAATGTTGAAGAGTACCTCGTGCACTTCCTCGTAGGGCACGGTACCGCTATTCCATGTTAAGCCGTGGTAGTTTTCCTCTAACCACAGATTCTCGCTCTGAGACTTGGCAGGCAGGTAACTCCATCTGTGTGGCGGCTCGACCAGGTAGACCGACGGCAGAGCATCGTCTTCGAGAGCAACCACCGTTACCTCTTTGAAAACGAATTCATTGAAGGGTCGTTTGAAACCCTGGAAGTCCACAACGAACTCCATTCTCGAACTGATGCCCGTACGTCGTGGCTATTTTTTGGGTACGAAAATATTCAACTATTGGCCCGAAATGAGTGGTTCTTGATTTTTTGAAAATTTTTTCAACTTTAATATCTCATAAAAACACAAAAAAAATCGTACTTCCACTACGGGCGGTAGCTTAAAATGTTTGGCATATAATCACCGATTTTTAGGAATTTTTTCAGATTTTTAAAAAGGGGCTTTTTTTTGGATTTTTTTTTTTCAAAAATGGCTGTTCAGAAAAATCTGAAAAAATTTCAGGGTGTCTTTTAGACTTCATATAATCATATAAAAAATAATTACCGAAGTCGGCGAGGGTCAGGGAAAAAGTCCGCCGGTTTGACGTGGAATACCTCATATATATCTATATAGCGTGAAACTGTAGGTATGCGAAACGAAACGTTGCCCGAGCAATAGAGACAGTTTAGCTCGGAAGTTTGTCGTGAACGGTTGAATTTTCAAAACTAAAATACCGAACGATCCGAAAGGAACCCGAGGTAATATAGCTCGGAAATGTGTAAAAAAAACGATTTCAAGGAAATCAATTCGCTGATGAGAGCGGAGAGAGTTTTAGGCCGAGTACAAGTGACGGTATAAGTGCAAGTGCTAAAAAACTAAAGTCTGCGTGCACAGAGGATATCCGTACAAATCCTTTGCATGCATATAGAATGATTGAGTTTTTAACAGTTTTTACGGCTCTATCAGACATTTTAATTTGTTCTGTATGCGGTAATCGAGAAATTCATTCAGGACCTTTGATTCATACTGGTTACGAAATTAATCGAAGGCTTGTGTTAGTCATGAGACTTTTGGGGGTCACAAGACAAGGAATCAATACCTTTTGCAATCTCATGGATCTGTGTACTGGACTTAAAGCAGCTACACTAAAATCATCGAGCATATTTATGCAGCTGCTAAGTCGTCATTCGATTTTCCATCACAGAATGCTGTTAAAGAAGAGGTGAAAAAAATGTCGAGCATGAAAGAGCAGAAAAAATTTTCAAAGTCTCTGGTGACGGTACATGGAAAAAGCGTGGGTTCAAATCACTGCGTGTTACCACGCTCATCGGCTACTACTCTGGTAAAGTGATCGATTTGGTTGTGAAAGGCAGTTACTGCCACGGCTGTACGTTCTGGAAAAATAAGACTCATACTAAAGAATATGAGGAATGGTTCGAAGAACATGAAGAAAATTGCATGAAGAATCACGAGGGCTCCGGGGAAAAATGGAGGTTGATTCTATGAAAGAAATGATTTCCAGATCGGAAGAGAAATTCGGCGTAAAATATGGTAATTATATAGGTGATGGGGACTCAAAAACTTTCAAGACCATACTAGAACTAAATCCTTATGGTAACGAGTTGACTGTCATAAAAAGTGAATGTATTGGCCACGTAGAGAAGAGAATGGGAACCAGACTCCGAAACGTGAAAAAAGAAAAAAACTTTTCGGAAGAGGCAAGTTAACGGATAAAGTTGTGAAAAAACTCACAAAATATTATGGTTTGAGCATTCAAAGAAATATAAATAGTGTTGAAAATATGAAAAAAAGAGATTATGGTTACTTTTTATCATATTTTTTCAATAAAGGAAGAGCTGAATCACGAATATTGCCCGACTGGACCAGAAAGCTGGTGCAAATGGCAGAAAGCAATCGCCTTAAATAAAAATCCAAAATTGGAAGATCTTTCACCGTTACTTGACGAAAATATCAAACAGCATCTCCTGCCAATTTATCAAGATTTGTTCAGAGATGATTTGCTAGAAAGATGCTTGGGTGGCCGTACCCAAAATGTTAACGAAAGTTTCAACTCGACGATCTGGCGATTGGCTCCGAAACACTTACATTCTGGACTAAAAATTGTTGAATTTTCGGCCTACATTGCTGCTGGGGTATTCAATGATGACTTTTCTTCGATCCTAAGGATTATGAATACGTTGGACATAATCATTGGCACCAACTGCAAAGTTTTCGCCGAAACCTCTGATGAGGCGCGAATTGTACGACAGAACCGGATGAGTCTTTCTAAGACTAAAGAAGCTCGTACAGCCCGGAAACAGCAGCTAGCGAAGGTAAATCAGTTTTTTGAGGAATTTGAAGGTCAACTATATGCGCCTGGAATCGCTGATTAATCGGTAAGTCACTACAATTAATAGTTTTCACATGTTGAAACTTTAAACGCGATTATCTCGAAACTACTTTTTCAAAAACTGCTCGTGTTGTAGCTCAAAAAGTTATCGACCGTTTTGGATGAAATTTTGGGAGGTTACTCTCAGTAATATTATCGGAAGGATATACCTAAAGTTTGAAAGGTAGCGTGTAAATAAATAATTTTTTTGGGGTCAAATATGTCGAAAAAATGGTCGAAAATTCGAACTTTGGAGTATAAGGCTCCCAAATTTGCAATTTTGCACTTTTTCATCATTTTTTAGGTATATCCTGCCCCTTAATATATCAGTAAACGAAAGACACTTATTAAATCTTTTTCAGATCAACAGAAAAAGAGTGACAACTGCAGCACTTTTCGATGTCGCGGAAAACAGGCGTCGAAAGACCCTTAATAACGCTGACATTTTGTTGGTCATCCCAAAAATTTTTTTTCTTTATACTTTACAGTTATAATAAACTCATGTCCAAATTTGAAAATGATCAGATTATTTTATCCCCTCTAAAAAAATTCCCGAAAAATACCTATTTTTCACGCTCCTAAAGGGATTTCTCGCCTTAAGGGGGTGAACTACCCCTTATTTGAATTTTCCAATTGCCGTAGCCTTTTTTCTGTTTTATATGTTTTTGCGGATTCAAAATATCACAACAGCTCCGAATCAACGTTTTCTCATGTTGCGAAATTAATACAACACCCTGACAGGGTGAACCACCCCCTCTCGATTTTCCTATTTATTCACGATTTAAAAATTTCTCCATCTATTTTGTTCAATCTGCTTCCTCTTCATCAATGTTACGAATTTAATGGTTTTAAGCACGTATGCATATTTGCGTTAACATCAATTGTGACGGGGGAGGGGGAGAGGGAAGAGCTACTTCTCATTCACTACGATTCCAATTGTTATGTCTGAATAAGTTCCACAAATAGCGATTTGTCTCGCCCATGTACAAGCATATTTTTTATACGAGCTTAAACACATATTGACAATTGATCAAGAAGAATTAACAGTCTTATAGTATACAATCGAATTTTATTTGATAAGTATATCGAAAACTGAGGTCACACGTTTCCGGTCCTTAAGCACCTAGTAAAAAATATGATTTAAATATGATTCTGTTATCTTATTATATGCTATGGATTCATTTATATTATAATTTCCAGCAATTATGGCTCACACGTTGTATAATAACGATAGTCATCAAAAAAATATTTCAAGCACAAAGACTTTTTGCACCATGCACATTTTATAATCGCTATGTGATTGTGACCAGGTATTTCAGAGTGTGTTTTTGATTGACCGAACCCAAAATTGACAGGATTTTCGAAATATTCCAGTTTTTCCGTTACATAATTACTTTTAAACCATGAACATTTAAAAAGATTAGTATAACGTGGAGAGTGACAGGTGATTATGGGTCAGCGATTGCAGTTTGATTATATTATTCCTCAAATGTAAATTTATATCAGCATCCATTAATATAACACTATCTGAAAAGTGTCGCACAAAATTTTTCCATAGACGAAATCGAAATACATCAAGCGGTTGAATCTTTCCAGTTGTACGTTTTGGGATAATCATTGTGATGATTTTTTTATCATGAGGGGTAGCTTCGCGAACAACTTTAGGGCAGTGTCCACTCCAGGAATCGATCAATAATACGTTGTCACTCTCAACATTAGGAAAATATACTTTTTCCAACCAAATTTAAAAATGATCTATTAACATATAACAAATTATATATTTATATTTATATGTTAAAAAAAATTGATGCCCTTAACGATAATACACACGGGAAGTAAGTTTCCCAGATTTCGATGCTGTTACAATGACGTTTTCTGGTCTAAATAATTCTTTCTCTACTCTTGGTCCAAATTCATCTTTTGCCTCTTTTAACACTATAAAAAGTGGAGAAAGTAATTTCCCATTCGCGTTTATTGTTGGCTGGATCGTGTGGCTATGGGTTGTTAAAGAGATTGATTGTACAACACATTCAACTTTTTTTGATCCTTCCATCGCTAAAGTTCGTGCTGAACGAATTTCTAGTTGAAAACCGCTTTGGTCTGAATTGTATACATTGCTTGACCCATGCTTTTCAATTAGTGATTTAACATTGTTCGAATTTTCATCATTTTAGCGTATTTTCCAATATTAAATTTAAAGTGTTTACCAATTCCTATTACTATGCGCGATTGTAGTCCCGGCTCTTCGCGACGGATTACGACGTACGTACGCAAAAATAAGCGCGATTTCGTACTCCCGAATTCCCCTTCGGCCCTCGCGATCCTCGGACCGGATAATACGCGCGTTCTTACCAAAATTTCAGTAATCCTCCGAGCAACGACTAGCAAAGATCATATCGCGCGACTCGATCTCGTTTTTCGTCCTCAATACGAAAGTCATTAAATTCACGCAACTTGTGTTACCTCTAAGTTGAGCTCAAGTTAAACACCGCGTGTAACCCGCGTATTCGTCCGCCGTGTGATCCACGTCGACGGTTTAATAAATATTTTAATAAAACGTGAAAATTATTCCAGTGTTTCTTCATTGTCGGCGCGACCCCAGTTTTCCTTATCCTCCAGAATTATTCCCGTGTTTGAATCGGCGCAAAAATAATATTAAATATGTGTTACCACGTTTATCGAAGGACGTGCGAGAACATATTTAAGGTCCTTCGAGCCGGATAATTAACAAATAAACGAGTGTAATTTTGTGAGCGTTAAGTGAAATCTTCCATTTTTCTCGTTAAGTGAAGACTATCACAGTTCGCGCCTCAAGGCCAACTTTGTTTTCATTACGCGTCGACGCCTGTGGCCTTCGACTCATAATAATACACCGTATCGAACGCTAGAATATTTTCGTTACGAAGCAGAGCGCGTAAGAACTTATTGTGTTCCCGCGCTCTCGTTCTCGCTAGAGAAATTATTTCGCCCTCTTGTACGTGAAATATTGGAGATAGAACTGTACTCGCGTACAATCAGCTCCTTCGACACGCTCGGTCAACCCGAACATCAACAATCGCTTTCTTTGTCCCTCACATCGTGACAGAGGAATTATTTAATACTCACTGCTTTCAAACGGATAACACGCAGTCGTTATTCTCTCGCGAGTCAGTGCAAATTTACTTGAACAAACAAAGTAAAAATGACCATCTTCGACGACCTACTCATCGCGCAAACCGCGCAATTCAGTCAAATAAGGAGAATTTTGCCGAACTACAAAAAACTCGGCAAGGACAAGTTTACCCCCTCGAAAACACGCACACGCCTTTCGAGTTTACAAGAACTCTGGGCAGCTTGTTGCGCTCGAGACGTACTATTGCAACAGAAGGCGTCAGAAGCGCAACTCGAACACGAGTATTTCGCCAAGGAAGAGTTCCTGAATGCCGAAAATGATTATGAAGACGCCCTTGATCAACTCACGGAACTTCTCGATCAACAAGAGAAACAACAACGGACAGCCCCAAGGATCTCGAACTCCACGATGATTGGAGAGGCACCCGGATCATCCACCTTCGCGCTCCCGCGCATCACCATCCCGAAGTTCAACGGCGAGCCAACCCGGTGGGAGAGTTTTCGGGATTCTTTCAAGGCGCTAGTTGGTGAGAATGTATCGCTTACACCAGGGCAAAAAATGTACTATTTAAAATCGTGTCTCGAGGGCAACGCGGCTCTCATGCTCGACCACGTTTCAGTTTCCGACGCCAATTACGAAGGCGCTTGGAAAATACTCAACAATGAGTACGATAACATGCGTGCGTTAGTTCTCGCGCACATTCACGCGTTTGTAAGTTTGCCCACTATGAAATTAGAAAACGAGTCTGAATTAAAACGTTTACGCGACACGGTCAACTCCTCACTAAACGCGTTAAAGAATTTAGGACGTCCTGTCGAATACTGGGATGATTTATTAGTTTACTTGGTTGCGCAAAAACTCAGTACGCGTACACGTACAGCTTGGAATTTGAGTCTAGGTGCTCCAAACGATTTTCCATCGTTCCAATTTTTGAAAGATTTTTTAACTGAAAGAATTCGAGGTATTACGCCAGTTCAAGTCGACACCTCGCACAACGCGCCCCGCGCAAATTCGTCCGGCAATAAATCGAATGCCAAAGCTAACGTACACAACGCTACTTCAAAACAGTGCCCGGACTGTTCGGGAAATCATTTGCTTGCTTCGTGCCCCGCGTGGCTCAAAAAATCGATCGACGATCGCTTCGCGACCGCTAAACGCGTTCGCGTCTGTTTTCATTGTTTAAAGCCTGGCCATTTTCCGAATCAATGCCAGTCGCCAAATCGCTGTAGTAAATGTCAAAGGCTACATCACACGAGCATACACCGCGCGTTCGTTCCTCGTCAGGAATCGACGACTCCTTCGACAAGCGAAACAGCTGCCGAAGCAACGACCGACGCTGCTGACGTCAATTTACTTCCGTCAAACACCGCGTCTTCTCCACTCACCAATCCTCCTTCCGCGCTGAAGGAAATCCCTGCACAAAACGCAACTATTAACACAACGCACGAGTTTCCGAACTCCGTGTTACTCGCGACTGCCTGGACCAAACTACGCACTCCGGAAGCGCGAGTCTTGAAAGTGCGAGCCTTACTCGATCAAGGTTCGACACATAGCTTCATTTCCGAAGCACTTGCTCAAAAATTACGTACTTCGCGTCATCGCGCGAATCTCAACGTCACGTCGTTCGGAGACGCGTTTTCCGGACGTGCGACTTCTCGAGTACACCTCACTCTCGAGTCTTGTAACGACCAAGGCACTCGATTACCTATGGTCGCTTACATTTATCAAAAAATAACTTGGTATGCTGCGCGGCTCTCGCGTCAAGCAGGCTCTTGGCCTCATCTCAAAGGATTAGCTCTCGCCGATCCTGATCCTTCCAGCAAGGAACCAATCAACGCTTTAATCGGAGCCGACCTTTACGGCTACCTCCTGCTCGAATCTCTTCGAAAAGGTCCGATTGGGTCACCAACGGCCCAACTCACCATTTTGGGATGGATAATCTCCGGCCCCACGTATACCACGCGCGTTACGCCCGCGTTGATAAATTCTTCAACACATTGCGCGCTCGTCACCGACGACGACGCGTCAATTCGACGGTTTTGGGAAATCGAAGAAATTCCCTCAAAGCAGTTTCTCACGCCCGAGGAGGAGGAATGCGAAAATCATTTCATTAAAACGCATTCCCGCGATCCCTCCGGTCGCTACGTTTTACGGTTGCCTTTCCGCGGTAATTCCGTTCCCGATCTGGGCAACAGCTTCCAGATCGCGCTCACCCGATACGCGCATCACGAAACGCGTCTCAAGAAAAAACCGGAGCTTGTAAGCGAATACTCCGGTTTCTTAAAAGAATATGAATCGCTGGGACATATGGAAAAGGTCCGCGAACCTGACGCGATCCTTAACCCCGTTTACATTCCGCATCATCCTGTTATCCGTGATAGCAGCTCTACTACGCGACTCCGCGTGGTCTTTAACGCATCTAGCGTCACCTCAAACGGCATGTCCTTGAATGACCATTTGCACATAGGGCCCAAACTACAACGCGAAATCGGCGGCGTTCTATCAAGCTGGCGGTGACACCGTTTCGTTTATATCGCGGATATTGAGAAAATGTTCCGACAAATCCACGTTCACTGCGAAGACACCGATTATCAACGCATTGTCTTCCGACCAGAATCCGACGGTCCAGTACAAAAGTATCGTCTGTTAACTGTAACTTATGGTATCGCGAGCGCGCCATATCTAGCCAATCGTGTACTACTTCAACTCACCGACGACGAGGGCAGCGCGTTTCCCACTGCCGTCGACGTAATCCGTAATTCGACTTACGTGGACGACGTTTTATTCGGCGCCGATGATCTCGAAAGCGCACGAACAATCCGCACCCAACTCGTGTCACTGCTAAAACGCGGTGGGTTTAATTTGCGCAAATGGGCCGCGAACGATATTGAATTATTAGCGGACATTCCTGTTGTAGGTCACGACCTTGCGATCGACCTATCAAACGACGACTCGACCGTATTAAAAGTTCTCGGCATCACGTGGCTTCCCAAAGAAGACGCGTTCAGCTTTCAAATCGCAGAAATTCCAGAAACCCGCAGTACTAAGCGCTCAGTGCTTTCGCTGATTGCACGTTTGTTCGACCCACTCGGTTGGGCCTCACCCATTATTATTAACGCCAAAATACTCATGCAAGATTTATGACTCGCAAAAATTGAGTGGGACGACGCAGTTCCTCCATCTCTCCTGAAAAGGTGGAATTCTTATCGGCATGATCTGCCAAAATTATCAACATTACGCATTCCTCGCTGGATCAGCACCACTGCGCAAGAGCATTGTGCTATCGAGCTTCACGGTTTCGCGGACGCGTCACAACGCGCGTTCTCCGCTGTCGTGTACGTACGAGTCCTGAACTCGCCCTCTGACATATCCATTTCATTATTGGCGGCCAAATCTAAAGTCGCTCCACTTTAGACAGTCTCCATTCCGCGACTCGAACTGAATGGAGTCGTATTGCTTGTTCGACTGATTGAATACGTCAAACAACAATTAAAATTCGAATCAATTCCAGTGCATGGTTGGACCGACTCAACCGTCGCACTCGCGTGGCTCACCCAGCACCCCTCACGCTGGAAGCCTTACGTCGCAAATCGGGTCTCCGAGATCCAAACTAAAATGCCCGAGATTAAGTGGCATCATGTCTCTACACGCGATAATCCCGCGGATTGCGCGTCTCGGGGAATTCCCGTTGATGAATTCCTCCAACACCCGCTCTGGTGGTCAGGCCCATCGTGGCTTCGCCAGAATTCCGCGTTTTGGCCGAACGCACTACATTGCGCGACCTCGGACGACTCAGTCGATCCACAAATCGTTCTTCAAGAACAACGCTCCTCAGCGACGACACACATCGTCCAAGATACGGAGGAGTGGGACTTTCCCTTACGCTTTTCGAGCTGGGGAAAACTTCTTCGAGTTACGGTCATTCTTTTCCACTGGCTACGCAAATACCGAACTCGCAAACTTGACTAATCCGCAGTCTCAACTGCTCGGTCAGTTGAGAACTTAAACGAAGCACGCGACTTTTGGGTCCAACGCGTGCAACACGCATACTTCAAAGCGGAAATTCAAGCACTGCAGTTAAATACGGCACTGCCGCGCTCCAGCCCCCTCAAGCCGCTAAATCCGTTCCTTGACGGGAAAGATCAGCTGCGTCTTGGCGGGCGGTTGCGTCACTCGTTCCTTTCTTACGACGAACGATTTCCACGCATTCTACCGCGGCATCACATCAGTGAATTAATAATCGATCAAACGCATTTACGATCACTGCACGGAGGCAGTCAGCTCACGCTGCGACTCCTTCGCCAAAATTATTGGATACTCGGCGCGAGATCCCTCGTTAAAGCTCGGATCAATCGCTGTATAAGGTGCGTCCGCGAACGCGCTGTTACTGCCAGTCAACTCATGGGAGACCTCCCCTCTCCCCGAGTCAATCCGTCGCCTCCGTTCTCACATTGTGGCGTGGACTATGCCGGTCCATTCCAGGTAACCCCGTATGTAGGACGAGGCCAAAAAGCCCGAAAATATTACGTGGCGCTCTTCGTTTGCCTCGCAACACGCGCTGTACATCTCGAATACATCGATGACTACACGACTTCCGGTTTCCTTGCCGCTTTTCAACGATTCATAAGTAGACGCGGTCGACCGACCGACGTTTACAGCGACAACGGAACGAATTTTCAAGGCGCTGATAACGAATTGCGCCGAACATTCGTGGCCACCCTCAAGAATTCTGCTTTACGTGATAACCTCGCGTCAGATGGAATCCGGTGGCATTTCATTCCTGCCTCTGCGCCTCACTTCGGCGGACTTTGGGAGGCTGGAGTGAAAAGCTTTAAGCATCACTTGAAGCGCGTCGTCGGTGCTCATACGTTGTCTCAGTTAGAACTGGCAACGTTATTATGCAAAATCGAAGCGTGTCTTAATTCACGCCCACTGTCACCCCTCCGCGATGATCCGGAGAGTTTCGACGCTCTCACTCCCGGACATTTTTTAATCGGTCACCCCTTACTCAGCCACCCCGAGCCCTCCTTGCTCGACTTAAAGGAAACCCAGCTTTCCCGTTGGCAAAAGGTACAGGCTATGCACGAGCATGTCTGGAAAGCTTGGACGCAAGATTATTTGTACACGCTGCAACAGCGGGCAAAATGGCGCACGCCTTCGCGGTCCCTAAAAATCGGAGCGCTCGTACTCCTCAAAAACGAATTACTCCCGCCGTCGCGATGGGAATTAGCTCGCGTACTCGATACGCACCCAGGTCCCGATGGCCTAGTTCGCATTGTAACGCTACGTACCGCGAAAACGATTTTAAAGCGCCCCATTACGAAAGTGTGTCCCCTTCCTTGCGATTCAGCTCCAAGCGCGCCGGAGCCTTAATTTGTATTTTCTTTTTCTAGTTCTTAAGTTTTCGATTTACTGTCGGGTTTCACATGTAAAATACTTTGTTAGTTAGTAAGTTCTCGCCATTAATGTCGGGTCTAAATTTGTACTTGAGAAAAGATCACACGGTAAGCGCTACGAGAATCTTCAAGCATTTCGTTCCATTCGGAACGAGGCGAGCGGTATGTTCGAATTTTCATCATTTTAGCGTATTTTCCAATATTAAATTTAAAGTGTTTACCAATTCCTATTACTATGCGCGATTGTAGTCCCGGCTCTTCGCGACGGATTATGACGTACGTACGCAAAAATAAGCGCGATTTCGTACTCCCTAATTCCCCTTCGGCCCTCGCGATCCTCGGACCGGGTAATACGCGCGTTCTTACCAAAATTTCAGTAATCCTCCGAGCATCGACTAGCAAAGATCATATCGCGCGACTCGATCTCGTTTTTCATCCTCAATACGAAAGTCATTAAATTCACGCAACTTGTGTTACCTCTAAGTTGAGCTCAAGTTAAACACCGCGCGTAACCCGCGTATTCGTCCGCCGTGTGATCCACGTCGACGGTTTAATAAATATTTTAATAAAACGTGAAAATTATTACAGTGTTTCTTCATTGTCGGCGCGACCCCAGTTTTCCTTATCCTCCAGAATTATTCCCGTGTTTGAATCGGCGCAAAAATAATATTAAATATGTGATACCATGTTTATCGAAGGACGTGCGAGAACAAACATCTTGAACAAATTTTGCTCCATTTTTCTGTAGAAACACTTGTTCCTCCGCAATTTTTCTCATTACAAATTTATTTATTTTTCTAGAAACAATGCGATGCAATTTCTTAAATTTCCATAGCCATTTATTAGAGACTCTAAATCGTATATTTTCATCGCCTATTTCTTTCTGTGCCTTTAGAGCCCACTTTTGAAGGTCAATATCATGAACGATAACACCAGCGTCTACAGCAGTTTTTATATTCCGCAATATATTGTAACGATACGCAGCACATCCACAAGCGCTCAACGAGTAAACAACGGCGCGTGGATGTGAACGTCATCGAAGGTTCGGGAAGCGCTCCCCACCGTAGCATACCCGAATCCGCTCCGTTCACCTCACCTTTCCCGAGTAAGGAAAGTATATAAGGCGATACTTCCGTCACTCGGTACCTATCATTTCCTATCCAAATCTTATACCGAACGAATCTCTGCGTATCTTCCAGCATTACGTCTGGCTATTACGCTACCTTATACCTCAAAAACGTGTCTCCCAGAATAGCGTCTGGCTATCACGTTTCCTTGGGAAAGCCCATCCCTATAGAACTAATATCCCATCCCTATAGAACTATAGAACTAAGTACAGTATCTTTTGTATGTATCTCGGCATAGCGTCCGATTATCATACAGAAAAAGAAAATCTATAATTATACTAAAACCATCTTATCATCACCCAAACCAACTTAGATATTGTTACGAATACTTATCGCATAAAAGAAAACACACACAAATTTGCAATGGTTGAGGGAGATTAACCCCGACGAACACGTCTTTTCTCTTTTAGAGCTGTCACGCGACTCCTCTTTTCTTTCTCTGACAAAAACCTCTCGATCAATGACTACTTGATCGAGCTGTCCGTTACAATATAAAAAACCTAGTATTTTTCATGTGTATCTCGGTATAGCGCTCGATTAGCACGTTGTAAAATACATTAGTAATTATAAAACTTTTAAGTCATAAAAATCTATCTTTCACAGAACTCAGTTTATATCAAGGTCATAATTAAATATTATTAAATCAATTATCTCAATTCAATTAAAATAATCAAATTAAATTCATTATAAATAAAGAATAAAATTATAGAGATATAAAGTATTAAAGACAATATTGGGACACTCAGTATATTGTATCAAAACAAATTATCCCAACTTCTATCTCCTATCCTTTTCCGACCAAGGATGAGAATAAACGCAATCACACTCTGAAACATAAACAGAGTATCAATGCGCTACTGAGGTCATTTCCTATATCTTAGACTTATTTTCGTTTCAATATATTCAGAAATTCGAGCTAGTTTTTCTTTATAAGTACCACCTTTGTTCAGTTGATGTGCCCAGCGTCGTAACTGGTGTGTGGATTTGACAGATTTGTATTTTTGCTTGGCGGTTTCGATACTGTAATTCTTTTTTTTACCAGATCTCCAGTATTCCACAGCCTTTTTTTTATAATCATAGTTCAGCTCATCGTCACTCGAACAAGCGTCGGAATCGACATCTTCATCATCTTTTTACCATATGGTATCTTCAACAGCAATTGCTTCGTATTTTTTAAACGATTCTTGAAAATCTAGAGTCTCTTCCTGTATCATCTCAACTCCATTGTAATCTTGCATAGAATCAATTAAATTTTTTTCAAAATTTTCCTTCATCTCTATTTCTGCATTGTTAACAGGAGTTTGTGCAATATTCATAGCCTCAAATGTAGTCAGTAACAGTTTAATAACGATCATTGGATTACCTTTCATGCTGATAAAAATGTTACCCACAGCACACCGAGAGCACAGAAAAGGAAATACAATTCGAAGCTCGCTTAAATATGTACTAGTACAATGCGAATGGTAACCGTCTTTTAAAGCAAGTATCAGAACAGAAAAATATTCATTTATCTTGCAAAACCTGATAACGGTTTTATCTAATATAACCACACTTGAGCGCTTTGAAAGGCGATGACTAATATTCATCATGACTAATACCCCGGGTATTAGAATGCCAAAAACAACAGGTGATCATGACTACTTAATAACATTCTAATCTAGTGCAAACACCGTGATTACACATTTACGCCTCTATTCTTTTTTTTATATCGCGGGTATTAGAATGCCAAAAATATCGGGTGATCATGACTACTTGATAGCATTCTTATCTATTACAAACACCGTGATCACATCTCTACGCCTCTACTTTGTTCTTAAGATTAATAAAAGTGCCTTGTAGGGACACTAATTGTAGATCAGCACAATATGCATACGTGCTTAAAACAATTAAATACGTAACGTCGATGAAGGGGAAGCAGATTGAACAAAATAGATGGAGAAATTTTTAAATCATGAATAAAGAGGAAAATCGAGAGGGGGTGATTCACCTTGTCAGGGTGTTGTATTAATTTCGCAACATGAGAAAACGTTGATTCGGAGCTGTTGTGATATTTTGAATCCGCAAAAACATATAAAACAGGGAAAAGGCAACGGCAATAAGAAAATTCAAATAAGGGGTAGTTCACCCCCTTAAGGTTGCTATTTTTCAAAAATACGAAAACATGTGAACTTTATGTTGATGTTTTTATGGAAATAGAACCCCTTCCATTCCATTATATTCACCCCTCTTTAATGTGCGGTGAGAAACATATAAATGCAGGGGTGGTTCACCCCCTAACTTTTTTTTTCGTTCGCGTGGTGGACTTTTCATCGCCGTGGATAAGAAACATTTTGGTTTTTGTTTTATCGAAATCGGTTGAGTGCTTGTTGGTGAAACTGCAAAACCACCCCTTGATATGTCTTATTTTGAAGGGTGGTTTCACCCCTTAAAATCGTTTTTCCGCCGATACAAAAAATACGTATCCCTTAGTTTCAAATGCTCTTTTACATACAGGAGTTTCAAGAAAATCGGAGGCGGACACCAAAGTAGTGTTCCTTGTAAGATACGAAACAAAAAGGCATGCATTAACGTCAAGAACAACGACAACCAGTGCTTTAAGTGGACCGTACTATCAGAACTACATCCCTCCACACACGATTCGGATCGCGTTTCCGAATACAGACCACACGAGGCTGAATTGAACTTTGACGGAATCGAGTTTCCCGTGGAGCCGCAACAAATCACCAAATTCTAGAAACAAAATGATGTATCGGTGAATGTATATATTTTGAAGAAAAGGAAGCAGGAGTTCGTGGTCATGCCTCTCCATGTTATGTCCATAAAAAAGAATCGGCACGTCAATCTGCTGCTTGTGCAGGATTATTACGTGGACGAGGAAGAGGAGAAGGAGGAGGAAGAAGACGTTGAGAACGAATGTTACGTAGTACCGAGACTCCATTATGTGTGGATAAAGGACTTGTCTCGTCTCAGTTGAGAAACAGTAATCACAAGCTTCGTATCTGTGACCGATTCCTACACTACTATCACACCGAAGAAAAGCTGGCTGCGCATGGAATCGACTGCAGGAAAGTCAACAAGTGTAAGATCATGCCCAAATGGGCAAACAAGATTCTCCGCCTCGAGAATCACGGCCACAAGAAGCGAGTATCCTTCGTCATCTACGCTGATTTCGAGTGCCTGCTGAAACCCACTCGTGACGAAAATGCCTACCAACAGCACAAGCAGACCTATGAAGATAGGTCTGCTTGTGATAGCTCTCCTGCCACGACTGTCGTCGTGGCAGGAGAGAGAGAGAATTTCGCTGTGCCGCTGAGTATCACATCTGCGAGAAACCTTTATCCAACAGTGACAGAGTGAGAGATCACTGTCATCTGACAGGCAGGTATCGTGGCGCAGCGCACAACGAGTGCAACCTTAACTATTAGGACTCAAGAACCGTACCCGTTGTCTTTCACAATTTTTCCGGCTACTCGCACTTCATCATACTGGAAATTGCCACGTGCTTCGAAGTTCGAGTCTACGTACTGTCTTAGAGCAAAGAACGTTATATCTCGTTCACGAAGTACTTTGCGGGTAGTGAGGTTAAGTTCCGGTTCATCGACTCGTTCCGATTCATGGCATCGCCGCTGAGAAAACTCTTGTCGTACTTACAGGAGCTGAAGATCGTCAGGAGCGAGTTCTCGCACCTTTCCGACGACAAATTCGAACTACTAATGAGGAAGGAAATCTTTCCCTACGAGTACGCGAACTCATTCGCTAAAGTGAACGACACCAAGCTGCCATCGAAAGCGGGCTTCCACAGTACACTGGACGACAGTGACATCTCGGACGAAGACTACGAGCATGCGAAGAGAGTATGGAGCGAGTTCAACATTACCAGCTTAGGCGAGTACTCGGACCTGTACTTGAAAACTGACATACTACTCTTGGCCGACGTCTTCGAGAAAATTCAGCTGGAACTGCTGAATTTTCTGTAGATTTTTCTATATTCTATATATTTCTATAGATATAAATTTATATCTATATATATATATATATATATATATATATATATATATATATAAATTTCTATAGATAGCAAATCTATAGATTTGGACATGCATCTGTTCGTTGAGCAAGGAGTGCAAGGTGGTGCGAGTCAGTGCTCGAAACGTTACACCCGTGCCAACAACAACTACATGAGCGACTACGACGCACGTAAGGAGAGCAAGTATCTCATGTACCACGACGTGAACAACCTCTACGGCTGGGCAATGAGACAGTCACTCCCGTACGGCGGTTTCGAGTCGGTCGACTCGTCAGTTGACTTCTTCAACATGCCGGACAACTCGCCAGTTGGATACTTCCTCGAAGTAGACCTGCAGTATCCGGAGAGTCTCCGCGACGCCCACAAGGACCTACTACTGTGTCCCAAGCATAAGAGCGCACCCGGCTCAACGCAGACCAAACTCATGACAATACTGGACCCGAAGAACCGCTATATCTTCCACTATCGTAACCTGAAATAGGCTCTCCAGCAAGGACTGGAGCTCAAGCGCGTCCATCGAGTCTTGAAGTTCAAGCAGAGTGCGTGGCTCAAACCCTACATCGAGCTGAACAGCGAATAGAGGAAGAGGGCACGAAACGACTTCGAGAAGAATCTCTTTAAACTCATGAACAACGCGGTGTTCGGTAAGACTATGAAGAACGTGCGCAAAAACGTAGACGTCAAGCTCGTGAAGAAATGGGGCAGACGTTACGGAGCCGAAGCCCTCATCGCCAAGCCCAACTTCCACAGTTGCTTCATCTTCGCGGAGAACCTCATCGCGATCCAGCTCGCCAAGACCGAGGTCTGTGACGAATGCGTAATTCGTCACTAGAGTACGCTGATTTCCTTGCAGAAAACCCGCGAAAGCGCAAATTTTGATACTCGTACTTCTTATAATCATGCATTCTTTTCATAAGTTTATAATTTATTAAAGATTAAAGAAATCAGAGGAACGTGATCGACTTGGGTGACTATTGAATAAATTATATAATAAGCAATAATTACTAATCGATAAGAAAATACGATAGCCTTCGCACGTTATAAATAAATATATATAGTTAAAATCATTCACAGTTTAAATTTGATATTCTTTTGGTCCATACGAATTATAATAAGGCTTTTCTTAATACTTTATATAAACAGCTTCAAACAACGACATTTTGTAACCGGTTTGATTTTATAAACAATATTAATAGTTTAGGATATATCAATCATCGATACTTATGTATTAGCGCGAACAATGAAACGATTGCAGTGAGCATGTGAAAGCGAGTCGTGGGTCGTGGGACCAAAGAAATCATGAGTGGGATAATGAACGAACGTCATGATTGGCCGGTGTGTGAAAGGAGCGTGTGGAGTCTGCGCGAGAAACTCATAGAATAAAGGAACGAGAGCCGAGTGAAAAGAAAGAAAAAGGAGAAGAACTTTGTCAACCGTCGAGAAAATAACTATCACTTGTCAAATAAAAGTATATAATTTCTAACATAAATTCCTTTATTAAATTATTTAGGAGAAAGTTCGCAAGGCGAGCTTCAGTTCCTTACCAATCGAATCCACTAACAATTTCTTGAATTTTACGCCAATTTCCCGCTCGGGGTGTTACAGGTCTACCTCAACAACCCCATCTCTGTCGGCCTGAGCATACTGGACTTGTCGAAGATCCACGTCTACGCCTTTGACGACTACATGAAGCAATAGTTTGGCGACCGCTGCAAGCTCCTCTACACAGACACCGACAGCCTGCTGTGCGAAATTCGCTGCTACGACGTCTACGACATCATGAAATGTGACATCGAAAGGTTTGATACTTCGGATTACTCGCAGCAAAACCAGTTTAGCATGCCACGAACCAACAAGAAAGTGGTCGGTCTCATGAAGGACGAATGCAACGATAGTATCATGATGGAATTTGTAGGCTTGCGCAGCAAAATGTACAGCGTAGAAGTCGAGGGCCGTGATCTTGTGAAGAGGGCGTGAAGAGGGGCGTGGTCGAGGCGAACAACACCTTCGACAACTTCCTGCACTGCCTCCGGGATAAATCTACGCAGCGCAGACAGCAGTGCGTCATCAGATCGCGCTTATACAGTGTATAAGCGTATCCGTGGTTGACGAAATGAATGCTTGGCCGGTAGCCAGCAAGACTGAAGGTTTCTGCGTTCGCTGCGGTAAAGAAGAGTCGGAGATAGACTCGGTTGAAGATGGACCAGATATTTGAAGAATTCTCGATGACGTTGACGCGTTCTGTAATGAAGTGGCAGCGGCATGAGAAGAAGACGAAGAAGTGATTAAAGATGTGCATGCCTTTGCTGCAGAGCCTGAAGAGGCGGAATTAGTGTCGTAATCATGACTTTTACGAAGTCACGCCTGAGGCTCGTTTGGCGCCGAAGTGGCTGCAGGCTTCGGAGAAGCGGTCCGAGATGTGGAAGCGGCCGGAGATTGTGCAAGGTGGATGAACGTGTGGTGCTTTCCGTTACACTCGAAACATCGACCGATTACGCGACATTTGGCTGCTGCATGGGGCCCGAAGCAGTTGAAGCAAAGCAGTCGTTTTTCCGCCACGGTTCTTCATTCCTTCGACGGCAACTTCCTAAAGAGAGCGCAGAAGGCGATGAAGTGTGATCCTAGACAGTAAGACAGGCTTGAACTGCCAAACCCGCCGGTCGAAGAAGCTCGGAAGAATTGACGGCAGCCAATCTGGTGGTGGAGAGCCCGTCATCCCCTTTGCCTGAACTTGTCTGCCTTGCAGTTTGAGCCGAAAAGGCCTTGACGTTAGTCGAAGAACACGGCGACCTGGAGTTGCCAGGCTTATATGGCTTATATGGCGCTGTTGCCTTAGCTCCCCGCGCGGATGAGCTTGAAGCGTTGCCGGTCTCGATGCTCTCGAGCGCCCTCGCTCGAGCTACGAGAAACTCACGAAGTTGCGGAAGGGACGCTAGATTTGTTGAAGCTCCCTGCTTCACTTCCTATTGTTCCTGGAGATTATCATTGAGACGGGGAGCAATGACGTAAACTAGAATTACGCCCCATTGGTTGACAAACTGATCCAAGGCACGCAATGCGTTCAACACTTCCGTCGAAGTGTTGAGTAGCGAATTGAGTGACTTGACTGAGCGAGCGTTGACACGAGGCATTCCGAAGAGTCGGTTAACGGGACAGACCTAGTTGGAACGTCAAAAAAAAGGCCTTTTTCCGATTTTTTTTTGGTCAAACGATAAAATAATTCACAACAAAAGTTCTTCCGTTTAAAAGATATATATGTAATGTATATGTTGCAATTTTTTCAACGCAATACATATCGAAATAAGCTGGTGACCGTCAATTGCCGAGGACGCTGCAAAAAAAAACACGGTTTGCGGTGATCAAGCTCACGCTGCAACGGCTCATCTGAAACAAAAAAAACGGAGGGGATTTTTAGTTAATGATATAATGCTCCGGTTGAACGAAGGGTTTTGAAAAATTTCCATTTTTCACAAAATGGCGGCCGTTAAAAGTCAAAAGTGTTTTTTTGACCAAAATATCAGTTCCATTTTTTGCTATTAAAAATAAAAATAATTATCCAAAAAAAAAATCCTTCGTTCATATGGAGGACTACCATGTATAGAAGAAGTGATATAAATTTCAACCCGATCGGTAAAGCCGTTCTCGAGCTACAGTGATCACCGACTTCAAAAACATGGTTTCGAGAAAAACGCACTTAAAGTTTTGAGTACGGTTTGCATGGCTCAGACACGACGTGCTACAAAGTCTTGTATTTCGGCGAATAATGGTCCGATTTACATTTACCTGGGCGGAAAATGTTCGTAAGAGATTCTACTTTTTGAAAATGAAATAAAAAAAAATCGATTTTTCGAAAATTCTAACTAGGTCTGTCCCGTTAAGTTGAGACATTACCAATAGTCGCTTGTTCTCATATCGCGCTACAAGCAGATCCCAAGCCGCAGCAAAGGAGTCCGAAGAGACCGGAAGGTTTGAGATCAGCCGGGCTGCCTCGCCCCGAAGAGATGTGCGAAGATAATGCATCTTGACTACTGGCGATATTTCGTTGTTTTGGCCGACCATTGAGACGAATAGGTCGTGAAAGCTCCGCCAAGAATAAAAATGGCCCTCGGAGGTCGGAAGCTGAATATCAGGCAAAGACCGAAGATTGCTTGGCCCTTGTCCGATAGCTGACAAATCAGCGAGATTGGCGCCCGTGGGCTCAACTCGCTCGTAATGAGCTTTTATATCGAGTAGCCCCACTTTAGCATCTTCGTATGCTTGTTGACATTTGGACTCGATGTTGTCCTTGAAATAATCATGATCTGCGAGATTCTCGCAGTTCATGTCGAGGGATCTCGTGTTCTTGTTTGAAGCGCTCCCAATTGGATTCGAGAAGCCTGAACTGCGTAAGAACGAGTGTTCGAGAAGTTGTTTGAGGCGACGCGTCTTGCGTTTTGTTCGCGATAGTAGCTATGCACTGATATGTGCTTACAAGGCCGGCGATTCGACGTTCCATTTTTGCGACGTTGCTGGTCATAATTGACCACGAAGTGTCGAAGAGTTCGAAAGTTGACAAAGTTTTTAACCCGTGACGACAAACGGCGTAGATACGCACGCGGCGTTGCAAAGAATGCGCGAGAAGTTATCGCACAGCAAAATAAATTAAGTGACGCGCGAAGATGTCCGAGACGATGTTCACTTCGTGATCTTGAGTTTGCACAAGTTGAAGAAAACCCGCACTAAATAGTGTCTGAGGTATTCTCGAATTACCGAAATTAATTTGAAGTCAAAGAAAACCCGCACTGAATAGTGTCTGAGGTATTCTTGAACGAACGAAATTAATTTGAAGCCTTAGGCAACGCGTACAATTTTAATTTCACAGTTAATAATTACACTTACCAATAGAAACATCCCTGAAAGCTTAAAAACCGTCCAACTTGGCACCAAGTGTCCGAAAGTATCGCGGTAGCGTCCGAACACGCGAGCGAGGGTCGACACAGTGAGTGGCAGCGCGCGCGCAAGCTGCGAAGATCCGCACAAAGCGGAGAAAGAGAACACACGGGCGCGAGCACTGTAGCGTAGATAGTCCGAGTCATGAAGCGAGAACGCGCGCATTATAACACGCGATCGAAACACGAGAGTGAAAGAGCGCGAAATATCGAAGAGTCCGGCACACGAGTATGAGAGAGCGCACACGATAATGACGCGGTCGACACACGAGAGAAAGACCGCGCTCGCTCGCGAAGGCTATGAAGAGCCGCACAAAGAGGACGAGAAGAACACGTGCTCTCGCGCACGCGAGCGTGGGCGACGAAGACGGAACACTGAAAGAATGTTCTCGAAATTTAATGTTCGTAGCACGCCTTTCTCACTCTTTGATAAATACCGAAAATCACCTTTTGTATCGTTCCGAAATGCCTGTTCACTCACAACCATGCTCAAAAAATTACCCTTTTTCGAATCCGGCTCGAAGGACCATAAAATGTTTGAGGAGGCAGTGAATTTCTGATTCTGAAAAATCATGTAATTTCTTGGGTTGACCTGTGGGAACCGTGAAGAGGCGAGGACGAAGTGAAAACGGTCCGGTGAACAACAAATAAAGATGAACACTTTGATTATTAACATATATAACAATCACAACGAAGATTTATTCGTTTCACTTTAACAAAAAAACGGAATACAAAATCAACTCAGATAAATTTCCGAAAACGATCAGAGAAAGTTCCGATGATGGAAGCGTGCGCGTTACAAAAGATGGCGGCAAACCGGCCTGCGCGTGCGTCGTGGCGGAAACACCGTAAGAATTGTCCAAAAACGAATGCCAAGTCGTTATAATAGTTGAAAACCGTAATAATTAAAGAAATGAATTGAACAATATGGTAGAAGTGTCACGGGCGTAAATCGTAACACTTTTCGCGAATTGAACTGAATCACGAACGAAAGAAACCGTGGTGAAAGAAAAACGCGAAGCGATCCATTGGTCCAAGATTTCGTACTAACTATGAAAAAGAAGCCGGAAAGTCGAGAAGTCGGTGGGAGGGGAAAAAGACCAGTGGCCGCGTACTGCAGAGTCCAAGCGAGAAACCGACCGTGCACTGAGGGCCTCACGCGAAACTCCGTAGAACTAACGACTTTTCTAAACATGGCGGAATGCGGCCTTCTTATTGGCTCCAAAAACCAAAATTCTATTGCTTCCCATTTAAAATTTATTCCGAAATTTAAAAAAAACCCTTAGCACTTATGCTTTAAATGTCGTCTCGGACCCGGCATTACCCGGTGCGAAGGTTTTTTTGAATCACCCTGTATATGAATATAATTGTTTTTCAATATCGGCCAAAAAAAGTATTTTTTCGAGGCAAAATATACGAAAAATTTCATCAAAAATCGCAATTTTTATTTTAAAAGCGTATAGTTTTTGCAATTTTTAATATTTTTCATTTTCCCAATATTCATTGTGACGACTTTTTCCAACGGTCGCACAAAATATTCCGATCTCGACAATTCCTTGGACGCCAGCCTAAGATGACCTTAGACAAATTTTATTTGAAATTATCGAGAACGAATAAAGGTTTTCCCGGTCGTGGCTGTAGTGTTTAACCAAGTTGGTAGAGGGGCGTGTCTAGGCAAGTTAAGAAAATAATCACACACGAGACACGAAAATCCGGAATTACAATTGAAATTTATTAAATAGCAAAGAACAAGGATGAAAATATTTTTCCGGAAAATAATAATAAAATTTACATTCAATTTTACTGAAGTTTCGATAATCAATCAATCCTCACAATTAATTTTTCGTTAACCGTCAACAAAACAATTTTTATAAAATATTCGGCTCGATCGCCCACGAGACACAATTTCGTAACGCTAAGGATTTCGCCATTAACGCACTTTAAAGATCTGTGACCCGATTGATACCGACAATTATATAACAAAAATTACTAAAACTATGGATCTCGAGATTGGACAAAATTATAATAGAATTCCTCTCGGCAATTCAAATTCATTAAACGACAACGACAAATCGCGAGAGATAAAAATCGCGAGACAAGGCGTAACCAGAATTTTCCAAACGCGTGCGTGCCCCGAAACAATATCGCTCGTTAATCACAAAATTCTCCAAAAAGTTACTCGCGAGTAAATACGATACGATAAACGATAAAAACCCAATAAGAGCGAAACGACGGCTCACCACTACAGTTTCCGTAGGACGAGATCCGGAAAAGACCACGAATCTCTCCATCGATATTCTGGCGGCGTCGAATTCTTGATCAGGAACGGCAACGGCCCGAGAAAAGACGTCCTCCGTCATTGCTGCCCAAAACTCGAGTCCTCGATCATTATCGCGAGAGCAAGTACGCGGACCAGGGTCCTAACCCCCCACCCTTAGCCTACTCGCGAGAATCGCAACCGTTTGTTCTAGAATATTCGAGAGTTTTCAAGAACCTTTTCTCGCCGACCTGACCTCAACGTATTATTTTGAATTCCGACGATATGCTGAGCCGATACGTTTGACATTATGCTGAGCGGTAATTTCGATGTTTGGTTGAGCGGTATTTTCGATGTTTCGACACGATGAAATTGTGCCTTCGGCTTATTCCAACGAGAATATGGCGATCTCTAGATGCTGATGGACGCATCCTGAGGTTAGACAGCTGAGGGTGAGGGCATGGAGTTAGCGACCCACGCGTGATGACCTTCAACAGCGAAACTCGAAATTTGAATATCCCTCTGCTCTCCGACTCGATGACGTTTCGATATTCCCTCTCTGAATCGCCTAAGCCTTCCTTGACTCGAAATTATCGTGGATAACCGCCGCTCGCTCGTACAATAATAAAATTAAATCAAAATAAAATTAATATTCGGTAAATACGCTCGCATTTGGCCCTTCTGGATTTGCTCGAGAGAGATTCTTCGATGCCGAAGAACGCTCCTTTCCTGTGCCGTGCCAAAACTTAATCGTTTAGTGACGTGGGCAAAATTACCACGTCACATCATATAGAAGCTATAAGTGTTTAAAATAAAAATTATCAATTATGTTGATTTCAGATGAAAACAACGAGCTCCAGCTTGCACGCCAATTGGGAAGTCCCCGGTCGATTTGCTCCAGAGCCAGTGGAATATCTCGGCTATTTTTTATTCTTTTGGAATAAAAAATACGCTCCGGTACTTCAACGTGCACTCTAATAATTGGCAAATTTTGAAAAAAAATTTCTATAAAAAAAAATCGATAAAATCGTCGATTTTTTAGGCTTGTAAAGGTACTCCCTCCTTAATAATACGCAAATATATTCTATTTGAGCCTTTTTTCGAAACGCATTGAATACCTTGTTTTTTGCACGTGTTTAAATATATGAGACAGGGCTGCAGCCGTTTTGTCATTTCACCACCGCAAGCATTACAGTCAAAAAATATTTAGCCACGCCCACACGCACATAGCCCATAAATTTTTGTTATTTATTCATAAACTTTTTGTGAAATCCGAACTTAACCCGTCAGCGGTCGTGCTATGAGACTTTTTCTGACACTTATATTTAAAATAATGATTACTCGAAAATTTCAAATGACATAAGCATTTGAAAATTTCAAATGATGTAAGCATTTGAAATTTGTTCTATCTTCACCAAATTTATTCTTCGGTATGATAGAAGAGGTAAAAAAATTCTTGAATTTTAAAAATTATTATTTTTGGATTTTTAGTGTCAATTATTGTTGTGTTTATGGTTTTTGAAAAATAAAAATGTTTAATAGTCACAATTACTATAGCGAAATTGTTTTCAAATTCCTATTTATCAAAATAAGCACTTGAAATTATACATGTGAGAAAATCTCTCGCGCGACCAATGTTTGAAGTGTAAGTAGCGCGACCGCTGACGAGTTAATTTTTTACTTAATTACAAGTTCTCATGTTTGTGGCAGTCGAAAAAAAGCAACCATGCCATTGGAAAGGGGCAAATCACGTTATATTAATAATTTTCGATTAGTGGACGCATTTTCGCGTGGTGTCGAGTTGAACCCCAAAAGTAACGGGCCAAAGCCCATTCTCGCGCACGGAGACACGGGATTGGCATCGGCTAAGCATTCGAGAGAAAACCAATCTATTTACAAGAGGACTGATCGTTCAACGCTAAGCGAACATTTTTCCGCTTGAGTGATCTGAGTTAACAATCATGTTAAAGCCGTATTGTTGTCTAGATTGCCGTTATCAGAGTTGAGTTTTAAAATAGAATAATTCTAAAACTGTTCGAGTTTTTTCTTTGAATCTTTTCTTCGCGTGTTTATAAATTTTTCAAAAACACGTACAAATTTTGAAAAAATAAATAAAAATTTTCATCTTTTCATTTAATTTTTTATTTCACGTGTACGTTACAGATTTTCGATGCTTGAAATTTCTCCTTGCATCTAGTTCCATGAACCTGTGGCATCGGTCGAGCTTCGTCACATAATTCTCAATGAAAGCTTTCCAGCAAGCAACACAGAGCAACACAGTATCACACTGTGAGTGCGTTCCAACTAGAGCACAACCCGGGCACAATACGACACTGTGTTACTCTGTGTTACAATATGTCGGCTAGTGTTCCTCGTTGGAAAACTCCCAATATTATCATTTAAAAAAATTTTAATTTCATTTTGATAAGGTAGATTAGGGTTATTACTATGCAAATAAATGCATAAGTACCGATGTGTGGTGCTAGTGCAATAAATAATAGTACCGATGTGTGATGCTAGTGCAATAAATATTGATTTAAAATAAAACAAACATTACAGAGCTGGCCTGCGCGATTTCTATTATTAGTGATGAAAACAAGATATTGCACTCATGAGAGAAATAAAATTGTTGATTTTTGGCGTATTTTCACTTACCACTAAAAGTGCTCATATCTTCTTAAGGAAGCCGAAACGGCGATTTTTTATTCTTGAAATTCTCATTGTTTGGGCCAAAATATCAAGAACAAACAGTAAACAGCGCCCTGATCTGGTGCTTAGAGCGACCGCAATTATCGCTCTATAGACGGGCCAGCACTGTCAATGTATTATAGTGCAAGAAAGGAACAGTGTTTCATTAAATGAGTTTCCCCCCTAATGTTAGATATTTTCCATTGGTCGAATTCTTGTAATTCAGGACTATTCTTTAGGTATCGAAAATAATATTTGTCAATAAAATTTGATACATTATTTCAAAGATTTTTTTAAAATACCTATTGATATGTATCGGTCTGTTGACGGTAAGAGGTAGAAGAAGAATGATTGATGAAATCGTTCCAAAAGATTGTTCAGTGATCGAACTATGCTCTCAACGATTCGACCGACTTGCGAAAAATTGGCTTCTCCCCCACGGGTACCTTTTTTAAATCCTTCCAGAGTGACAGCTTCGATACCGAATCTAAAAAAAATGCAAATGTGGTCTGATTCAATTTTATTATTATATAATTAAACGCAGTTTACTTGAACTAGACTAATTGCATGATTAATTACTAAACTAATGAGTTAATTTGAGCTAATTAATGAGTTGAGGATGATCACTCAAGGAAACTGTCTGCTATGGTGGGCTCGAAAATTGCACTTTTTTCCCTCATCTAAAAGTTTCAAGTATCAAGCATACGTATGTTAAGCTCTCGGGGGTTATCCTACTGTGGCCAGCCTGAAAACGGGTTAAATTTGGGAATTAATTCCGAAAAAAAAAACCATAAATGCAATATTATCAATTTTAGGATATGTATTAATATGCGCATAAAATTTTATTTAAAAATATTAATGTTTCAGCGAGTTATGTAACTTCGCGTCCGATGTTGTTGTTTTGTGCGTGGTCGGCCGGTGTACACAATTCGGTTCTTATGCTCAGTCTGATTAGTAAGCAGCCTGATATGTGAGACCATATCGTAGGCTTTGCTGAAGTCGAATAGAATTAGGATAGTAATTTTCCTATCGTCAATGCTTTTTCTAATATCATCACATACTTTAAGCAGTGCCATCTGTGTAATAAACTCTTCTCAACATCCCGATTGCATGGGATCAAATAGATCATTCTCAAGGACATAGTCCAACGTTAGCCGAAATTTTCGAACCTTTTCGAATATCTTTGACATCTCTGAGGTTGGCAATTGGGCGTGTGTCAGATGGTGAAAGTGGCGTAACAATTTTTGACAACGGCCTAATTACTACGATTGTCCAAGCAATAGGGAAAAGACTAAGTCTAATGCAATGATTGAAGAGAGCTACTAGGTGATTAACAAAAAGTGGGCCAGCGCATCGAAGACTAAAAAGAGATATACCATCATGGCCTGAAACGAAAGTTTTGAGAGGTTTGAAGGTGAGCTATTTAAAAATATCTTCAGCCGTGATCGTTTGGAACGTATAGAATGATATCCTTTCATTGCAAGAAGAAATAAGAGCTAATAAATCATTATCTGTGCAGGATGGAAGTGCATTCGACCGTGAGAGAGAAAGAAATAGAGCGAGTTCTAGGGAATGAGAAGAGAGGAGTAAAGCGGAAGGGAAAATGGGCAGAGTAGGAGTGGAAATAAGTAAGAATGCGCAAAGAGGATTGTTAAGAAAGAATGTAAACGATAGGAAATGGAGGTCTTTGTAACCCTGAGGGGAACAATAAATATACATACTGTAATGGGGCATGCTAGGTGTTTACCGTCAGAGGCGCGCATACAATAAAGGAGGTGTCTCTCACACCTCATGCCTCATTAATCTCCATCTTGTCGGGAAAATCACGGATCGATGTCGTCGGCCATCGATCGATTCTCTATCCATTTGTAGACCGCCCTACGACTCAATTCGCGGTGTCACCACTCTTCATGACATAGCGTCACTCGAGAGTGGGAAAGGAGAGGGAAGGCGAACACACAAGAAGTATGGGGGATGTAATCATAATCATAACCCGCGACGTCAGAGTCGGGAGAAAGCTCCCTCCTCAAACCTTCACGAGTCCCCGCCACCTTCCGCCTCAGGAGAATTTGAACTCTCTTTAGAATCTTAGCACGAATTCCTAATAAAAATTCCAAAAAAGATCGATGAGGATGCGACTTTAATAGCAATGACGTTACGCTCTATTAAGGGCTCTGTCTACTTTGGATGCATGAAAAAAACGCTATTTTTATTAATTTTTTTTAAGAATACTGTTATGTTTATTGATATAAAACTTCTTAGGCTTAACAAAAACATTCGTAAATTACAAAAAAAAAATTTATTGATTTTAACCATTTTTTTAGTGTGAAAATGCCAGGTAAACAGGAGTCCTCAAAAAGTAGGTAGGTGTGCACTGTTGAAAAATCTGAATAACGGCCCATCATCTGAAACAAAAAAATTGAATGGTTTTAGGTTTAGTGTGACAGTGGCTATATCCCGTACCTCTAATATTAATTTATATGCAAAAATAACAAAATGGCGGATAAAAAAAATTAAAAAACGTGTTTTTATGCATGTTTTTTGCCAAAAAAAATAGTAAAAATTAAAATTTTGTGTCACGGTAGCACCCTATATATTACAAATTCCTTTCTCACAACCAAACCTGAAATCTCACATCCGCTCAAACTTTTTCTCACACCGAAACTCCAACGATCAGTCCCTTATCATGATACCCGCTAATCTCTAACCTAGCACTTTCTCAGTCCCACGAGCTCAACTTCGCCTACGCTTCATCTCCCCACCACCGCTTCACGAAATCATTCTCCTTTCTTCTCACCTATCCATCCTTAGTTCATCTCCATCTCTCGAACCGAACGAGCTAATTATTATACCCGTGCACTCCCTAATAATTAGACTTACCCAATAAATACAAATTTATACGATCCAACAATTTATTCATCCCACCTCATCACATTTGCAATAATTCTGGTACGGGATATAGCGATAAGTGTACAGAATATGTGGTTAAAATTTCATAAGGACCAGTTCAGTAGTTTCTGAGATTTTTTCAACAAGCGGTTCGAAAACGTTGTTTCGAGAAAAACGAGTTTAAATTTTTAATTTACAAAAAATCGTAAAAAAAATCTGACTTACACTTAAGGCAACTCGGTGGTCTAGAATTTTCAAAAAATCGATTTTTTTTTAAATATATTTCGATAGTATAGTATTTCGAAAATATACTGTGAAATTTTCGTAAGGATATTCACAATATTCTTGCTTCTACAGCCGGTTTAGCAGGTAGAGAGCGGTCCGCTCGCTCCGTCAATAGATGTATTGTTCAGAGCGAGGCAGCAACTTTAAACTCATTTATCTGAAAACTACTTTTTTTGGCATGATGTTATAGAAAAAAAAACTATTCAACCGAATCACCTGAAATTTGGATATGTTATTCACAACATGAATGGCCATCGACGGGACTAGAATCATGTTTTTATTCCAATAATTTCCTAATTTTTAAATTAAATAAATGGTAAAAAAAACCCAATTTTTAGAACTTCACTTTTAAAAGCGCGCCATTTTGTCAATTTTCAATTTTTTTTTTTTTTAGTCCCGTCCATAACTGCACTCATACCGATCAACAATTTTTCTGGTTTTTATTTTGCAGATAAATAATAGATTCAAAATGACTAACATCGTCCAGGTCCAATTTTTCGAGAGGGTCAACTTCAGCGGCATTTCTACTATAATAAATTTTTTTTCTTAATTTCAAAATAATTTTTTTTGTATTCACAATTGATGTTATAATAAGCCTGAAAAGTTGAAGTATCATTTTTCTTTATTTTTATGATAAAAAAAAATTCCGCAATATACCTACAATTTTCGAGCTCTAGACCACCGGGTTGCCTTAATCAGCAATGCCTGGACCATACATAATTCCTTCTGCCTCTTCCTGTAACTCAATTTCTTGCGATTTAGCCTTTTTCCGCTTTATTCTGCTCTCCTTAAAAGCCTCCAATGAATGTCTGTTCGCAAAGTTGATGCACTGGATATCGCGCGCACTGGCGAAACAATTCGCGCATTCACCGATTTTGATGCCCATTGCACTCATTATTTTTAATACTGGTTGGTACACTTCATTTAAAATGCAGGCTGCAATATAACATGCAATTTCAACAATGACTTTGCCATTGAAAGTATGTTTTGGCGCAATATTCCAGACGCAGTTGTTGTAACTCTCATTATTATTTTGGGTGTTGCCGCCAAGACGTCTTTGGAGCAATTCGTCTCTCGTCAAGTCCTCGTAGATGGGTTTCAAAACATCTTGAACATCTTTAGAAAGAGCAGGAGGATGTTTGAAATTATGTAAAGTATTGGTGGCTTCAGCCTTGCGGTATTTATACCAGCTTTCCACTCCGGCCGGGCAATACGAATGTTGTGGTCGAGCGACGGTAGAAATTTTGTGGTAAAAGCCGGCTAAAATCTCTCTTCGCATCTCTTCGACAGAATCTTTGTATCTTTGCACAGCCAAGCCATAGTTTAACGACAATTCCTTCATCACTTTTACTGTTAACGGGAGAAACCAGTTTAGGAGGCCGAAATTTTGGTATTTTTCGTGAATTTTTTTTAACAGGGAAGGAATGATCAGAATTTGTTTAAACTGGGAGGATATTTTATTCGTGTTTTGAAGTACACTTTGTAATTTTTTCAAGTCATTTCCGCCGGAAATA
This sequence comes from Rhimphoctona megacephalus, assembly GCA_963989365.1. Classification (NCBI taxonomy): domain Eukaryota; kingdom Metazoa; phylum Arthropoda; class Insecta; order Hymenoptera; family Ichneumonidae; genus Rhimphoctona; species Rhimphoctona megacephalus. The sequence continues at coordinate 26,851,464 of OZ022420.1, forward strand.
GTGGAGCTAGAAGCTGCTGTCCATGGACGACTTTTTTCAACTGGTGGGCATTCTAGCTCAAAAAGTTATTGACCAATCGTTCTGAAAATTTGTGTGAATATTCTATATTCAATTACAATCTATACGAACCTAACTCTGGGATGATATTATTATTAAAAATATTTTTTTTAATGCAAAAAAGGTGAAAAAACATGGTATAAAAACATGACCTTGTGTTCAAACACCTCAAAAACATGCAATTTTCAACTTTTTTGATCACAATTAGGTTCATATTGTTAGGAAATATGTTGTTAACGAAAAAAAAAATTGTAATGATTACAGATAAAAATTGTGACTTCAGGAATGCCCACCAGCAAAAAACTCGGATGGCGATCATCCATGGACAGCAGTTTCTAACTCCACTATTTCCGGCGGAAATGACTTGAAAAAATTACAAAGTGTATTGCAAAACATGAATAAAATATCCTCTAAGTTTAAACAAATTCTGATGATTCCTTCCCTGTTAAAAAAATTCACGAAAAACACCAAAATTTCGGCCTCCTAAACTGGTTTCTCCCGTTAAGCCAACAGTTTTTCTTTTTTTCAACGGGAGTTTTTCCTTTTTTCGTCGAACCATTTTTCACTTTTTTCGCGACAACTTTTTTTGGAGTTTTTTTTCAGTTTCCTTTGCGACCTTTTTCTTCTGCGTAAGAAGTTTTTTGCTTCACTAGCACGTTTAAATATACGCTTAGCGACATGCAGAACACACTCTAATTTTTTCACTTCGAATTCTTCGCCGTATGGATGAACATTGAGCAGACTTTTGAACATTTTTGAGTCACTATCTGCGACGTAAAATCCGTAGTGCACGCCAAACTTCTCGATAGATCGTAAAAACATTATAACGATCCCCTCCACCTCCATCTTGCCAGCGCTACCTTCATGATTAGAAGTACATTTTTCATCGTTGTGTTTTTCTTGCCATTTCTTATATTCTACTGTATTTTCTTTTCCTTTCCACCACTCGCATGCCTTGCAGTAAGTTGAAAGCACAGCGACGTTGATAACTTTTTTTACTGAATTTTGCGATCAATGATACGATGCCTACGAGAGATGAAAAGCCTCTTTTCGACCACGAACCATCACCAGAAACAGTCAAATGTTCGCTGCATCTTTTTTCTGCATTCAAATCTTTTTCTTCCTGTACGGCTTTCAACGTCACTAGATCAAATACAGTTTTTGATGCGATGTGGATGGCCACTATAATATTGTAATAAACTTTCTTATTTAACCCTTGACCTAGTTCCATAAGTCCACAAAATATGTTTATACCTTGCAGTCCAATACCCAGCAAACGCATCACATATACTAATCGACAATTAATTTCGTATCCTGAACCAATCATTGAACACGAGTCGATAAATCTTGCACCACAGTCACAAACTAAACGCACTTTAAAACCAAGACCTCGTAGTCCGTACTTGGAAAATGACAATTTCCCGTTACACGTGCTACACTTTATTATTGTTTCCAACATTGAAAACACGAAAAAAAAGTCAAGGATACAGTAACCATTATGTTTTTCGACAGGTATATCGAAACTAGTATCTTTTGATTTTTGGAGTTTTTCTGCTGACGCGCTAATGTGATCGCTGCCGACTTCGTCAGAGTGTTGATTTCCACGGAACTTTCGTTTCTTAGACGACGAGCCAGAACGTCTCCACGAATCTTTCAAATTGTGCGTTTTCTTTTCCATCGTAGATTTATTTTCGGTGCTGCTGTTCCAAATTTTCAAATAAGACTGATTTGAAAATGCTACCAGAGTAACTGTAGAGCGTCAACTGATGACGTTGTTAGTTCTAAAAATTTAACGATGAAGGCTAAACATTAGAAATCGATTTGTATACAATTAAGACTTTTAAGGATTATAGTAGGTAGCAGCTGGGTGAAATAACAAAAGCATGTAACCGGTCGCCGTATACCTGCTCCGGTATACGCAGCGGTTGGGGTGAAAAAGCGCGCTCAGGTAGCGTTCGACGTATGGAAAAATACCTTTAGAATGCTCTGATCTTTCTGAAATTTTTGGAGAATATTTTTAAATATATAAACTTTCAAAAAATGCAAAAAAAAATCGATTTTTTGAAAGTTTTTAAGTAGACAGAGCCCTTAATGAAAATTTCTCGAGACGTTTAGAGACGTTGCAAAACGTTGTCATCGGTAGCCTAGATGCTACGCGAACAGGGCAGCCTAATCACGATAGTTCGTTCGAGTTCTGGAGGCTAGACCCTCCATCGTCCACGTATTGTGCGAACAATCAGCAAGAATCTGCATATGCAATGAACGCGGGAGAACAGAATCTCGGTAACACTAACCGAAGATCACGAACCGCTGAAAATGCACGAAGTCTCAATGTAGTAAAACTTGGGCTTCCGCATGTGTATGTACAGGACCTTCTTGGTCAAATTCCTAGTCTTCGTAACCGGGAATCCCCACCTCAAAGAAACGAGGTGGATCCACAGAATTTGCCGCCTGTACTTAACTGCGAAATCTGCGCGGCACTAAAATTAGAAGCTTCAATTTTTAGTGGAAAGAAATATGAGCTTCCCATGCAATTCTTAGCTGGTTTGCGCGCATATCAGAACGTTTTTTCAACCAAATATGAATTCAAATTGATTCTATCACAATGCCTGCAAGGTCTCGCATTGCAATGGTGGAAAATCATCCGCGACGATATCAACCCCTACGAGACGTTTGAGTACGAGTTCACGCGTCGATTCTGGAGCGAAGAGCGCCAGGAAAATGTCAAAAATAAAATCGAATACGATTGGTACGATCCGAAAAAAAAGTTATCGCGATTCGCGTACGCGTTGTCAGTTATCGGGCTAGCCCAAGAACTAAGGCTACCTTTACACGAGTCCGCAATCATAAAAAAAAATAAAGAAACACTTTTCGGAGGATGTACGAACAACAATCAGAACTAACAATATAACAAGCATCCCCATGTTATTGGATTTGCTCACCATCTCTCGATGGAAAAGGGCCTGGTAATCAGGAGAGGGAAAGACCTTCCCGGACTAACCGATTCCAGGGCTCGACCAACAAGAGCGAGCACAAAACGCATGATAACAGTCCCGATACGAACAGCAAAAAGGAAAACTTCAGTGACAATAAACTGAACCAATCTTCTAAGCGAACCGATAGTAGGGATAATAAACCCAAGATCCGTCGCCTAATGGAAACGGTAGAGACCAACGAAGCAAACGAATCCGAGGAAATCGAAGAAAATTCGGGAAACGAGGAGACGTCATCCCCTCAGAATTAAAAATCAGGGAGGTGACGCTCGGCGTCGGAAACGATACCCGATCCGAACTAATGGAGGAAGAGAATGAATCGCCTGTAACAAAGAGCAAATGCCCTCATTTGCACATCCTAATCCTCAACATACCGGTAATTGTCGTGGTAGACACTGGCAGCAAGGTGACAGCTATATCCGAAGAGTTTTTTTTGAACTACAAACAATTGGAGGAATGTCTCTCCTTACTTCTAACAAGAATGTCGGTAACTGGTGCAATGAAAGGGCGTGGCACGCGAGTTTCGCGCCAGCTGTACACAGCTATCACCATGAACAAAATGGTAGAAAGCAACACCATTATCATTGTACCAAAGCTAACCAGTGACTGCATAATCGGCATCGACTTTTTGATAAAAACCAAACCCGTCATCGATCTCGGAAAATTCGACATATCCGTAACAACGCTCGGGAATCCGGAAAAATTTGATACCCTTGCGCTGACCTCCTTGTACCAACCAAAATTTAATGGCATTGATGCGATATCCGTCGAGGAGGACAAAATTAACGAAGAGGAAATCCAACTAAAAATAAATGAAACATCAGGGTTAGATGTACAGGAGGCAAAAATATTCCATAACCTGCTTCGCACTTATCGACATGTTTTCCTAAAACGACCCGGCTTACTCAACTCATACGAGCATGTGCTCAAAGTGGTGCCTCATGAGCCTTCTCAGGCAATGAGTTACCCCATTCCCCTTGCTTACAAAGCTGATGTGGACAACGAGATTGAGAGCCTCCTTAAGAATCAAATTATTCAACGGTCCAAGAGTGTCTATAGCAACCTTCTCCTTATCACGGAAAAGAAAGACGCAGGAGTGAGGTTATACTTGGATGAGCGTCGAATAAATCAAATCCTAGAGCCGGACCATGAGAAGATGGAGGGAACCGAGGAGCTCTTCCAAGAGTGTTGAAGAGCCTCCTTCATGTCTACCTTGGATATGCGGGCCAGCTTTTGGCAGGTACCCTTGCATCCCGCATCCAGACAGTATACCGCCTTCTCTCATCGCGGCAAATGCTATGAGTTCCGAGTCATGCCCCTCGGGCTTCGAACCAGCATAGCCAGTCCAGTTCGAGGACCAGAAAAAGTCCTCCGAGGTCTCTCCAACGTTCTCAACTTCATGGACGATCTACTATGCACTTCGGAGACTTTCGCTGAGCACATTGAGACACTACAGGAATTGTTTCAACGATTCCTGGACCATGGTCTAACTTTGAATCTTGAAAAGTCACGTTTCTTCAAAAAGGAATCTAAATTTTTAGAACACATTCTAACACGCGACGGTATTAAACCCAATCCAGACAAAGTAGAGGCAATTCGGAATTTTCCCTGACCCAGAAACCTAAAACAACTACGAGGCTTCTTAGGGTTAGTGAATTACTATAGTAAATTCACCAAGAAACACGCCGAAGCGACGTCTCCATTACTTCCGTTGCTGAAAAAGGGCAATCCCTGGAAATGGAATTCTAACGAAGAAATCGCATTTAACAACGTCAAATCAAAATTTTGTGAGAGCGTAATCAAGAGACTCGGTAGAGTCTCGGGACAAGTACATTGGCAGCTCTGTCATCTGCTGGCCTGAGGCTCGCCGAGTCTATACTTTCTCTGAATAAAGCGATTCGCGGTGGTGGGGGTAAAAATGGCATGTCATTTTGTCGAATTATGGAGCTCAGGAGACGTTACATATTTTGAAAATTGAACTAGAGATTAACAGATAAATTCTCCTTCGATTGAGCCTAAAATCAGCACGATCAGTGGCGTAATTGCTGAGAAAAAACTTTGCACAGGCTCAAGATTATGCCAAAATCTCTAACACATCGATGGATTCGTCGTGTCTGTACATGCGCGTGCACCAACACAAGCAAGGACGATTTGTTGCCTTCCAGCTCTATGATTGGTTGCTACCGAATCCACGTTATTTTATATATCTGTAGCGTGAGTCTGTCAGTTGTGACGGTCATGAAAAAACGGAGTTTTGACGTTACGAAGTGCGGGTCAAAGACAAATAGTAAAAACGTTCATCGCATAGTTCAGTGTAAAATAATCAACTTTAGTTTATTAAAAGTGGTTGTGTGATCAAGTCTCTGATTCGATTTATCCATTCTGTATATCGGAACATGCGAGCGAAGTTTTGAAACCCGATGTGTCGGACTTACGAGCCATTTAGATAAAGTTGTAAAATGTTAAATTTTATAGTTCAGTGAATATACCATCCGATAATAACGGTGAAAGTATTTTCGTTCGTTAAAAATAATTTTTACTATAATAACGCATGCTTTTATAGGATTTGTGATAAAAAACATAACCTGAACCGCTAGTCTGTCTGAGTGTTCATAAATAACGAAATGCGTAATGACATTGATAAATTGAGAAAAAAAGTTATATCGGAATTCAGCGGAAAAAAAGGGTTGAGTATTGAATTTATACGATAAAGTTATACGTCTGCCAATAACATTTATAAGTATTTTGATACCCAGCGACAAAAATAGGTCTGATAACCTATATCACCGAATGCTTTTTTCCAATCTTAAATTTGATTCCTCTATGAGGAAATAGCTCACAAATATTATGTTGATGAATTCAAATAAACCATCGAAATGTGAAGTCAAATAAAATGTGTACAAACTAAATTTGTTGTGGAATGGTTATTTTAAAAAATTGTTCTATTTTTTTCCATTTATTTCAGGTTTGCCCTACGGTCACTTTTTTTGGCTCATTGGTATGCAATGGTTCCATACCAAATATGTGTATTTCTAGTTCTTCACTTTAACTGTGGCAATATGAATTAAAAAATGTGTTACAGTATGGCTGATCATTTCTGCATGGGATCAAAATTTCTGTCTCCGTGACGCAATGGATACATTCAAACATTGAAAAATTTTATTGGGCCCCATGAATGCTAAGTTTTTCATCAATTTTCCGCTTTGGTTGTAGCGTTATGAATGCGAAAAGTTGTTTCAAAGAAGACTTTGGGTATACTTTTTCTGATGGCATCAAAATTTGTATCACTTAAATGCAACGAATACCTATAAACTTTGAAAATTTAGTAAAGTTAAATGTGTGCCAAGTATTTCAACTTTTGTCTCTGATTGTGGTATTACAGATTGAAAAGTTTATTACAAAAACTCTTTTGTCCCTCGATTTGGGATGGGATCAAAATTTCTGTCTTTGAATCGCAATAGATACATAAAAAATAGGTTTTGTGATAATAAATTCCACAAGTTGTTTCAGAAAGTCTTCGGGTGCTTTCTTTTCGATAGTACCAGAATTTATGTCATTAAAATGCAACGGATACCTACAAACTTCGAAAACTTTATAAAGCGACATGTGTGCTAAGTATTCCCACTTTTTGTCTCTGTGGTAATATGAATTGCAAAATTTGTGACAACAAGTCTCCATTCGCTTGTTGCTGGATGGGATCAAAATTGCCATCTTCGGAACACTATGGATACATCCAACATTTCTAAATTTTGATGGATTGATAAATTTTGTCCACTAGATTCTTTCACTTTGCCGCTTTAGTTGTGGCATAATAAATTTAGAAAAGTGGTTTCAGAAAGTCTTTCGATGTTCTTTTTCTGATTTTATTAAAATTTGTATCATTTGATTGCAACAGATACTTACAAGCTTTGAAAATTCTGTGACGCGATGCGTGTGGCAAGCATCCTCACTTTTTGCTTCGAATGGGTCACTATGAATTTAAAAATTCGTTATAAAAAATCTTCATTCGTTTATTCCTGGATGGGATCAAAACTGCACCTATGTGAAGCTGGCAACTAGGTATAAAATAATTCATTTTTATTAATTCCATTCGATTGTACTAGGTATGTACCGGATTGTACCGCTTTTTAAATCGTTTGTACCTTAAGGGGGTGGGAGATATAAGGGTGCGACAGTATGACCCGCAAGCCACTTAAAAAAACAAGATTTACAATAATACCAACTTAAAGGAAATCGTTTGTACCAGATTGTACCACCACCAGAAACAAAAAGAAAATTGATTTTTTTTTTCAATCCAAAGTAAGCTATCCAAGTTTTCGCAAATTTGATGGAAAATTATTCCCATTCGATTCTACTAAAGATGTACCCGATTGTATCGCTTTTTGAATGATGAATGATGAATGTATTTTTCATCTGATTCCATTACTTCGCGAAATTCTAGTATGATATCGTTTGTACTCGTTTGTACCGTAGCATATTTTGATTGTACTTCCATTTTACGTTCAAAAAAAGACATTCTGCTGTGCCTTTTTCATCTGGTTCAATTACTTTACGAAATTCTAGTATTATATCGTTTGTACTCGTTTGTACCATCGCGTATTTCGTTTGTACCTCCATTTTACGTTCAAAAACAGACATCCTGCTATGCATTTTTCATCTGGTTCAATTACTTTGCAAAATTCTAATATTATATCATTTGCACTCGTTTGTACCATCGCGTATTTCGTTTGTACCTGCATTTTACGTTCAAAAACAAACATTCTGCTATGCATTTTTCATCTGGTTCAATTACTTTGCAAAATTCTAATATTATATCGTTTGTACTCGTTTGTATCATCGCGTAATTCGTTTGTACCTCCATTTTACGTTCAAAAACAGACATTCTGCTATGCATTTTTCATCTGGTTCAATTACTCTGCGAAATTCTAGTATTATATCGTGTGTAATCGTTTGTACCATCGCGTATTTCGTTTGTACCTCCATTTTACGTTCAAAAACAGACATCCTGCAATTTATTTTTCACCTAATTCAATTACTTTGCAAAATTCTAGAATTATATCGTTTGTAATCTTTTGTACTGTCGCCTATTTCATTTGTATCTGCATTTTACGTTCAAAAACAAACATTCTGCTATGCATTTTTCATCTGGTTCAATTACTTTGCAAAATTCTAATATTATATCATTTGCACTCGTTTGTACCATCGCGTATTTCGTTTGTACCTGCATTTTACGTTCAAAAACAAACATTCTGCTATGCATTTTTCATCTGGTTCAATTACTTTGCAAAATTCTAATATTATATCGTTTGTACTCGTTTGTACCATCGCGTATTTCGTTTGTGCCTTCATTTTACGTTTAAAAACAAACATCCTGCCATGTATTTTTTATATGATTCCATTACTTCACGAAATTCTACTAGTATATCGTTTGTACTCGTTTGTACCGTCGCGTATTTCGTTTGTACCTTCATTTTCAGTTCAAAAACAGACATCCTGCTATTTATTTCCCATTTGATTTAATTACTTTACGAAATTCTAGTATTATATCATTTGTACTCGTTTGTACCGTCGCGTAATCCGTTTGTACCTCTATTTGACGTTCAAAAACAGATATTCTGCTATGTATTTTTCATTTGATTCCATTACTTCACGAAATTCTACTATTATATCGTTTGTACTCGTTTGTACCATCGCGTATTTCGTTTGTACCTCCATTTTACGTTCAAAAACAGACATGTTGCAATTTATTCTTCACCTAATTCAATTACTTCGCGAAATTCTAGAATTATATCGTTTGTACTCATTTGTACCAGCGCGTAATCCGTTTGTACCTCCATTTTACGTTCAAAAACAGACATTCTGCTATGCATTTTTCATCTGGTTCAATTACTCTTCGAAATTCTAGTATTATATCGTTTGTACTCGTTTGTACCGTTGCGTATTTCGTTTTTATCTCCATTCTATGTTCAAAAACAGCCATCCTGCTATGTATTTTTCATCTCATTCCATTACTTCGCGAAATTCTAGTATTATATCGTTTGTACTCGTTTGTACCGTCACGTATTTCATTTGCACCTCCATTTTATATTCAAAAACAGACATTCTGCTATGTATTTTTCATCTAATTACATTAATTTGCGAAATTCTAGTATTATATCCTTTGGACTTTCCAAACGATATAATACTACTCCAAACGAAAGATCCAGTTTCCGTTGGAAACGAAAACTGGAACGGAAACTGGAATGGAAAAATCCAGTTTCCGTTGGAAACGGAAACTGGATCTTTTAATCCTAGAATCTCGTAAAGTAATCGAATCATCGAAATAGGCGACGGTACGGACGAGTATAAACGAAACAATACTAGAATTTCGCGAAGTTATTAAATCAGATGGAAAAAAATGCAGGATGTCTGTTTTGAAACGTGAAATGCAGGTACAAACGAAATACGCGACGGTACAAACGAGTACAAACGATATCATACTAGAATTTCGCAAAGTAATGGAATCAGATGAAAAATACATGCATCATTCATCATTCAAAACCGATACAATCAGGTACATCCCTAGTAGAATCGAATGGGAATAATTTTCCATCAAATTTGCGAAAACTTGAATAGCTTACTTTGGATTAAAAAAAAAATTAAAAATTTTTTTTTTCAATTTTTTTTTTATTTCTGGTGGTGGTACAATCCGGTACAAACGATTTCCTCTAAGTTGGTATTATTGTAAATCTTGTTTTTTCAAGTGGCTCGCGAGTCATATTTTCGCACCCTTATATCTCCCACCCCCTTAAGGTACAAACGATTTAAAAAGCGGTACAATCCAGTACATACCTAGTACAATCGAATGGAATTAATAAAAATGAATTATTTTATACCTAGTTGCCAGCTTCACATAGGTCAAAACTGCTGTCTTCGAAACACTATGGATATATCCAACATTTTAAAATTTTGTTGAGCCCGCGGTCCGCTAGATTGTTTCACTTTGTCACTTTGATTATGGTACAATAAATTTTGAAAAGCGGTCTCGGAAAGTCTTCTGATCTTCTTTTTCTGATTTTATGAAAATTTGTATCATCAGATTGCAATGGATGCCTACAAGCTTTGAAAATTCTGTGAAGCGATATGTGTAAAGAACACCTTGGCTCTAAATGTGGCATTGTGAATTAAAAAAATTTGTTACAAAGTCTTTGATTGCTCATTTCTGGATGAAATGAAAATTCAGAACGCAATGGATACATCCAAAAATTTTGAATTTTGTTGAGCACAATGTGCGGTATGTTTTTTTACTTTTCTGCTTGAGTTGTGGCACAATAAATTTGAAAAGGTGTTTCATAAAGTCTTCGGGTGCTCTTTTTCCTGAAGTATCAAAATTTTTATCATTCGGAATGCATCGGATACTAAAAAACTTTAGAAGCTTTCAGAAGCGACATATGTGTTGTATATTTCCAAGTTTGGCTGCGATTGTGACATTATAAATTGAAAAATCATGATTCAGATAGATTTTCTCTACAGTCACTCTGGCTTTGATTTTATCGAAATTGACACGAAGATGATACAACTGATGCAAGCAAACTCATTGGCATGATCCTGATCTAAGTTTGTTTGCTTTGTTGAATAATTTGTTTTAAAATACCCATAACATACTATCTGAACCTGTCACTATATTCAATGAGAATATTGAAATAGCTGTAAGTTTTCATTATAAATGGTATTTACAAATATCATGTTTTCACCTCGTTGTCAATAAAAATAAGACTACAGGAACGCATAAACTTTTTTTACAGTGGATTCGATATGTTTTCTATTTCTATACAAATATTTAAAATTGTATTTTTGATGTTTCATTTATTAAAAGTACAACATAATAAATAATAAAAAAATACAACATAATGTACAGAAGTTACTGCTATTCAAATATGTTTATTCGATGAAAACGAATTTATAGCTATACAATCCACAGAAAAATTCTGTCTGCCTTGAAATCGCGCTCAAAAAGTTTGTGAATTCAATTAGTTTTTGGAAAACTAATTTGTTTTCAATAATTCATTTCTCAGGCGCCCAGGTTCTGACGTATTTGAGTCTGAATCCAGAAGGACGAAGCTATATGCCAACAAAATTTGATTGGCTTACTAATAGAGAAAAAATTTCCAGATTGGGAATTTCCCCCCCTTCCTGCCAAGTTATAATCGAATAATACCCTATTAACGAATAACTAACATCTCGACAATACCTTAAGCCTGTAATTAACTCTTTCGAAAACATTATAACTTTGTTCGTTATCACAGGAACGAAACGTTCCTATATTCAAATAACCCCAACAACAATAAATTTATAGTGGGAAATATGTCCCATTCCCTTACGTCGAATTAGAAAAGTGAATAGTACTGATTCCTGTCACTGATATAAGTCGATGATCTAACGATACGAACACGTTGTAATTTTATTTGTTACGTACAGACTCTATTGGAGTCTATATGAAGTGGAATATTTGAAAATACCATAGAAAAAAGAAGTGATATCAAATAGCAAAAATCCCCTCCCGGGGAAAAAAAACCCGGACAAGTACATTGGTGGTCCCTCGTTTTCCTACGATATCACGAAAAATCGTACAAAAGATCCAAAACTCCACTGAAAGCAATTTTAAAAAGTGTTTACCTATTTTTTCATTCCGAAATCACAATAAATTTTACCTTAAATTTGTTTCCACAGAAAAAAACAGTAGTTGAATCATTAAAAAATTAGAGTAATGAAGATGAGAAAAATACTACTTATAATTGGTATGTAAGAAGTATTAATAGTCTAGAAAAAAAACGTTACTGTCGAAGTTACGTGCAGCAGTGAAATCTATGATATAAATACTCGAACAAGTATTCCTTTGGTGATACAGAAGATATCAACATCGACGTACAAAGAATACTTAACAAAATTGTTCAATTATCAATATTATAAATTGTAGATGTTATAAAATTATGTTTAAATACATGTTAAGAGGACTTGTCCAGACTATAACTTTTTATTAAAATTGCTAATTCAAGTAAAAATCAGGCGTCTCTCTCAAAATTGAAGGGTCATAATTACGCACTTTTTCATTGTCGGTTTCCTCTTGTTTAATTTTAATTTTCTTATGATTAATTTCCGCATAACGTTTTTAATTCTCCATTTCAAAACACAAAGGGCTATCTTGATGGTTAGAGGCCAAGAATGTTAAAATGAAATGAACGAATCTAGATTATTTTGTATGGAATTTGCGTGGAGTTAAAACCTTGGATTCAAATATGACGGTGCATTCATAGCCTATATTGATCGTTTGACCATTTACCAGTGGTTACTTAAATCGTCTACCAATAAATAGTAGATTTTCGAAGTATGATCACTTTCATTACTGGCAATATAAGTTTTCAATAATATGGCACGCTTCATTGCTGGCAATGTTATACTGTATCGCATCTTGAGAAATTTCATAACTGCCTGAGTCTTATGTTAGTGTAATTTTATAGCGACTACGAACAGGATTTCATTCTGAATGAATCGACGTCAAATGTTGTGGATGATACAAGGGTATCCTGAAATTTGGAGAAGAATTGATTTTCTTGTAAGTTGCTGCCGCTGAAATACAACACATGACTCCACCTCTAATTTGACTTTTACTTGAATTAGCAATTTTAATCAAAAGTTGTGGGCCGGACAAGTACTCTTAACATGTATTTAAACATAATTTTATAACATTTACAATTTATAATATTTATAATTTAACAATTTTGTTAAGTATTCTTAATACGTCGATGTTGATATCTTCTGTATCACCAAAGGAATACTTGTCCGAGTATTTATATCATAAATTTTACTGCTGCACGTAACTTAGACAGTAACCTTTTTTTTCTAGACTATTAATACTTCTTACATACCAATTATAAGTAATATTTTTCTCATCTTCATTACGCTAATTTTTTAATGATTCAACTACTGTTTTTTTCTGTGGATACAAATTCAAGCTAAAATTTATTGTAATTTCGGCATGAAAAAATAGGTAAACACTTTTTAAAATTGCTTTCAGTGGAGTTTTGGATCTTTTGTACGATTTTTCGTGATATCATAGGGAAACGAGGGACCACCAATGTACTTGTCCGGGTTTTTTTCCCCCGGGTGAGGATTTTTGCTATTTTTGTGATTCTGTTGAAAAAATGAAAAATGCCATTTGGGCCATGTTCAATCACTATAGTTCAACCTATAGTGATTGAACTATAGTTCAAAATGTCCAGCAGGTGCTGACTCGTGGTGTAATTATCAGCGTGCAAAAGCAGAGAAGAAGTTACGCTCTTTCAAACACGATTACAATGCCTTGCCAACGAATGTATTAGCTGCAATAAAACCTATTTACGAAGATCTTACAAAGGACGAATTACTACAAAGATATATAGGAGGATTTACGCAAAATAGTAATGAAATTTTTAATCAGAGCGTTTGGAAGGTCATCCCAAAAACGTTACCTGCCAGCTACACCACTATCAGCATAGCAGCCAACATTGCTACCTGCACCTTCAACGAAGGTTCATATGGCTTGTTAGCATTTTTTGATGCTACGGGAATTAAATTAGGACTAAACGCCCACAATTTTGCCGCAAAGGAGGACTCTGTTCGAGTTCAAGTGGCCAACCGACGTTCGACGGAAAACACTCGAGAGACAAGAGTACTTCATCGACAGAAGAAAATCGCTTCTACTGCGGCTGCTAAGGCGAAGGAAGGGTCACTTTATGGTGCCGGAATACATGATTCAAGGTAAGTCCAAAAATAATTTTTTTATTTGTATGTAAATTGCACTTAAAATTTTAAACGCGTTTTTTTTCGAAAGCACGTTTTCAAAGTCGGTGATCACTGTAACTCCAGAACGGCTTGATCGATCGTTTTGAAATTTTTATCACTTATTCTTACATAATTCTTACATAATTGTCCCCTGAATGGACGAAGGATTTTTATCTGCGATGAATAGTTTTTTTTTTATAACCGAAAATATGAGTGAAATTTTGGTCGAAAAACAAATTTTGACTTTGAACATCCGCCATTTTGTAAGAAATCGAAATTTTCATTAACCCTTCGTCCATTCAAGGCCCAATGTGATTTACTAATGATCCCCGTTAATTTTTTTGGTTTCAGATGATCCAGTGATGAGCAGCAGTTTCCCTCCGTTCGTACATGGGTGGAGAGGATTCTCTTTCTGTTATTCGCTGCTTTGGTCGTAAAACCGGGTGGTATCTTAGGTGGTTCCGCTATTTTAGTGAAAATTACCCCTTCTTGGTAACACCACCCTTGCTCAACTGGTGTCCGCGTATCCAACGGTCCACGGTGGGAAGATGTTGTCATTAGCTGATTGTTCCTCGGTTGATTGGATGGACGTTTTGATATTTTTCGAAAAATGAAGGAACGTGATGTATCTTCTGTTTCGCGGAATTGCTGCTTCCCCTCTTAAGGGACAATACCACTGTGACCCCCTATTTTTTTTCACATTTTTCAAGAATTTTTTTTTGTGGGAAAAAAAGAGATATTCGAAAAAATTTTTTGGAGTTTTGTTCCTTGTTTATTAATGTATCAAAAAACATTTTTTTCGCATTTTTCACGCCGCATGGTGGCGCTAGGGAAGCTCTCGCGTCAGGTGCTATCATCTCCGCAGTGGTTCGCGGTACGCAGCAGAACTCTCTTCAACGTCGATCTGAAAAAAATACCGAGTGTTTTCGTTAATAATATGATATTTTGAAGAGAAGTACATAGAGATTTGGAAAAATATTGATTTTTAAAAAATAGGCACGCCTTTGAAATTAAAGAATGATTTTTGAGCAAAATTTCTCGTCGAAAATAGGCTATAACTTTTATAATTATTGAGATATCGAAAAAATCCTATGTACTTCTCTAGATAATCTACTTTTATTGATACAGTAAAAATTTGAAGTCGATCGGATAAAAATTGCTCGAGTTCTGCTGCGTGCCGCACTCAAAAAAGTGGTTTTGAGAAAAACGCGTTCAAAGTTTTAGGTTTGTTAATTTATGTTATAAATTGAAAAAAAAATTATTTACCTTCAATCAGCGATGCCGGCACCATATAGCTGGCCTTCAAGAAGCAAATCGTTGTCTCCTGATTCTTTCCTCGAACTTGTTAAGGCTTTTCTCGCTTCTTTTGCAGCGACTGTGAGCGAGCGCTCCGCGAGCTGGATCCGCGCTGTGTCGGTCTCAACGCAAAAGTTGAAACAATTTGGGCCGATGGTTATCCCCAACGTCTCCAGTACTTTCATGAGACTTCTCAGGCCATCATTGAACACTAATACCGCGATATCAGTTGCAATATCAATGATTTTTTTGCTTCCGGACTGGCACTTGGGGGCTATTGCCCAAACTGATTTATTGTAGCTTTCGTTATTGTTTTGCGTATAGCCGCCCAAACAACGCTGCAGCAAATTGTCCCTGCACAAATTTTCGAAGATTGGCTGAATTGCCTCCAATATTTCCTGAGGAAGAGGCGGTTTATGGCGATATTTAGAAACATCACCATTTGCGACCGCGCGCTGCCACGAACACCACGACTCGGCTTCTTCCGGGCAATCGTCATGTTGTGGCTCACTGTCTGTGGACATTTTATGTTTGATAGTTGCCCAAATTGCCTTCCTCATTTTGTCAACATCATCGCTGTTCCTCCGAATAGCCAAGCCGTAATATGTGCTCAACTCGTCAATCAATTTTCCGGTGAGCTTTCCTCTGCCAGACAATCCTTTTTTTTCACGATTTCGCGGAGGCACGTCCCCATACGTTTTTGGACATGATCGATGCACTCTTTTTTTTAATCTCGAAACCGTAGTATGGATCGCTATTCGATATGCCCAGAAACGTTTTAGAATCGCCGTCACCAATATAATATTTATATTTTATGCCATAGAGCTCTTCAGACCGTTGAAACATTTCGATAGCTGCGTCGACTTCCATTTTTCCGGAGGAGCCGCTATGGTTCGCCTGGCACTCATCGTCGTGGGTAGCTTTCCATTCCCAGTACTCCGCGGTGTTTTCTTTTTTTCCCAATGCTCGCAAGCTTTGCAGTATTTCGATTTAACCATAACGTCAATCACTTTTGTAGTGTACCAGCCGATTAGCGATGTTATACTGAAAAGCGAGCTGAAACCGCGCTTTCGCCACGATCCGTCGCCTGAAACGATAATTCCGTCCGCCACCCCATTTTCCAACGAAATTCTCTGCTCCTCAAGTGCAGCCTTTTTTTTGCTCATTGCGCTCACCGCTTTAGTGGCAATCGAAATCGAATTTATGATTCGATCGTAAAAAGACTGAAATATGGGGCGCGGTGGGTCCATGAATGCACAAAATTTCATCAGGCTATTCAAACCGACGCCAAGAAGACGCATACTGAATACGATCCGACGATTTATTTCGTATGCATTGTCAATCACAGGACACGAATTGATTAACACTTTTTCACAATGGCCGCAATCGACCTCGATTTTGAACCCGAGTCCGCGCAAACTTTTTTCGGTGAATTTTATGTCACGATCACACACTTTACATTTCACTAACGTGGATATAATGTTCAATGCAGTGAAAAGTTGTACTATACGATAACTGAAATCGTTAGTAACACCGACCTCTAAATCGTCCGATGATTTTAACTTTTTCGCCGATGTGCTCACATGCTCTGCAGAACTGTTTTCGGAGCTATAACGGTTCGGAGGTTTTCGATTCGAAATTTTCGATCGACTTCTCGTCACATAGCTCCGTTTTGTTCCCTTTTTCCCCGTGTACACTTTCTTATCTTCCATGTCAACTTGAAAATAATCATTTGGAGCGTTTGATATTCACAAACGAAACGATTCGGAGCGATTAGACACGAATAGCGTCGCTTCTATTCGCAAACTGACGCTATGACGCTATCCCTATACCTGCCATGGAATTTTTTCAATTATCGCCACCAAGTGCTATTTTTCGAAACTATATTTATAACAATAGTTAACCGGCTAACAATAGCCGGTTTTTGTGAAGGGAGCCAAAAGAATACCTGAGAAAGGAGGGAAGAATACCTGGCGACCCTAAGGCGCCCAGCTGCGCGGGACCACCCCGAGCGTCGCGGACCGCTGCACCGCTTCACAAAATATTCAATATCTACGAAAATAATTATTTTTTCGACCTGGGTCCAACGGCATTTCAATCTTAAAAGTATTTTAGATTTTTTAAAATGGTTTTCAAAAAATCAATTTTTTGAAGCCGTCACAGTGGTGTTGTCCCTTAATCCCTTTTCTAATCAGGGAGTGACTTTTTCGTGGTCGCGTCTACATTGCTCCTTCGGTTTTGTAGGATGAATGTGTTTTCTTCCGAATGGTCTGTTCGTGCCTCCGATATACATTGGTGGGATGGTAGCCAGTGAGTAGGATTCGTATGAGTCGATTAGCAATGTGCGAGCGACTAAGGCAGTAGGGCGAAAACAAAAATCAATGCGCGTTTGATTCTCCCCCTTACATTGCGTTGATTGAAAAACTGTCCCTTTTACTTGCCTTCACTTTATTTACCTAAGATCTGTTATTTTTGGGCTGGCACGTACGGGCACTTGGTTTTAATGAGCCATGTTTTCTCTCCTGTTTTATAACCTCCTAATGGGTGTTTGTAAGTTGTGGGATAATCTGCCTGATGCTCTGTTGGGAACTTTCTGGACAGGACGTAACAATATGGGAAAACATTTTTCACTAAATAATAAAACCTGTTAAAAAAAAAATCCCGAAAAAAGCGTTTTTTCGGCGTTACAAGTAGCTCTCATCCCTTAAGCAACTGGAATTGGTTCATCTTAGATCCCCTCTGACCATAACAAGTTTCTTCCTCCCCCGCACTCCGAAACAGCCTCCATTTCGGCAAAACGTCACCAAAAAATAGGGTCTTCGCTAATATCTCAGTTTTCAATGGTCCTACGATATAAAAAAAAAGTTTATCAGAACTTAGGGATAATTAAATTCTCTATGAAAAATGTCTATAACATTTTTTCGCAGGAACAATATTTTCAGAGTTATAACCGAGATAAGTTGCACATCTTAGCTGATTCGCGTGGCCCACTGACACCAACCAACCCATCAAAGAAAGACACAACTTGCGATCCTCAAGGCAAAAAATAACAAAATCAACCTAAAACCGTGACAGGTATCGGCGGCAAAAGCCTCGTAAAGATATTACTTATGAAAGAAACGTGCTAAATACTCTATCGCAAAGAAATGTGAACGAGTATACTCCAAACTCGTATACCAGGTTTTAGCATATTTGTATTTTAAAAATCTATAAAATCTTCAAACATGAAAATCATTCATTTTAGCGAGTGAAAAACGTAATACTGCAGGATACTGCAGTTGCTTCGGTGGACTGCGCAACTTCCTGCAATAAGGGTGCATAAGAAGTTGGATATGTCAAATTGCTTATTTGACGTGAGGAACATTTTGCAATTGTTTTAGTTTCGATCGATTGACTGCTTCTATATGAAACAATATACCAGCTACAAAATATGTCCAACTTTGAAGGTTAATTTCACCTGTTATAAACAGTTTTGAACCGTTATAAAAAAAAGATGTGTCTCTCATTTTTCGATGGGCAACAACGTATAAAAAATTTATCGAAATCGGAGGGGTACACTGAAGTACCTTTCCTTGTGAGTTGGTTTTTGTATTTTCTGTATTTTTAGTATTTTCGATCGTTTACATTTTGTCAAATAAGGAGCGAAAATATAATTTTGGTTTCATCTGTATTTTCAGAGAAAAGTATCACCTCAAAACAATCCTGCATTTTTTCAAATTCATTATGGAAAATTACGAAAATCTTCGATTTGTCCTGTGGAATATGACACCTCAGGGATATCATACTAAATTTTTAATTTTTTTCGTCATGCCATTAGGCAAATATTAAATTTCGAAGAAAAAGTAGGAAAATTACGTTTTTTTATCTACTGAATCAATTTTCTCGGTTCCTATTGTCTGAATCGGGGTTGACTACGGCTCATTTTACGTGAGAGAGTTAGATCTACATAAAAATAGGGAAAGCTTCTACCTCATTGGAAGAGGAGGTATCTAAGAAAAAAACTGCCTAGGAGTACTAACAAGGGGAGTGCCAGATTTGGGAAATGCAGTTTGGGATGGGGCGACGCATGGTTGCAGTAGTACCACATGGTGTTGCTATGACACAGCCATGGGGCCAGATGGCTAACCATTTCCGAGAAAAACGCTCGAAAAATTGGGGTCACAAATTATATACTATAATGTGTTAAGCTTCATTCAGCGGGCCGGTAGCCGGGGCGGTAGCAGGCCAGTGTAGTGACCCGGAGGTTCCGTGTTCAAACCTTTGCTCGTGATTTTTTAATTTTTTTTTTTTCAAATTATTGTTCGTGTAACTTGCCAATGAATTAATTTAATATAACAATAATTATATAAGAAATATTTTTTAGAAAAATCTTGTTTCGTACTTTTAATGTATCTATTTGATTTCACTATTTCAGATTTACTTTTTGTAATTGAAAAATAACTTATCCAACGAAGTTTAAATTGAAACCATGTTTTATTTTAACATTTTGAAATTTTCGGTCGAAGTTATTTTCATCAAATATTCGTCCGTATTGTATATTGAATATTGTGTTTCTATAAAAGATATTTTTCCAAGAAATCGTCGTTCCGAGGCTTACGGCTTCGACCTGACCAGTTCAGGTTTTCGACCGCCTTTTTCCGTTATGAAACCGTTATAAAGGGGGATCTCACGAAAGGTGGCGTTTCAAAAATAGGGAGAGGAGAGGGCCAAACAAACTAGTTGAATCCTGATGCTTTGCACGAGTAGACGTATTTCGAAGTTTCGCATCGAAACCGACCACAGACAGAGAAATCTTTAGAAATGTCACCGAGGTTTGCTTTCCAATAGATAACCTCAAAATTCCTTGCTTTTGTAAAAAATTCTCATTTATTCGATGCGCGAATTGTTTAAATATCTATTATTTCGAGTATTTTTACGACAACTACCATTCTGGCTCTTGTACAACATCAAAATCTAGCAAATAAACATATCTTCATACCTATTCTTTATGACTTGATTATTATTCTCCTATGCACGCAATATTTAATATACAATACAAACGAAAATTTGAAGGGGATAATTTGGACGAAAGATTTTAATATGTTGAAGTAAAACATGTTGTCAATTAAAAAAAAAAAGAAAAAAAAACAAATTGTTCAACTTCGTTGTATAAGTAGTTTTCAATAAAAAAGGTGAAATAAAAAAAAAAATTTTTAAATCACGAGCAGAGGTTTGAACAACGAACCTCCGGGTTACTACGCTGACCCGCTACCGGGCTGCTTGGATGAAGCTCAACACATTCTAGTATATAAACTGTAATCGCGATTTCTCAAGCGTTTTTCTCGGAAATGGGTGGCCATCTGGCCCTATGGCTGTGCCATAGCAACACGATAGGGTAGTACTGCAATCACGCGTCGGCCCATCCCAAACTGCATTCCCCAAATCTGGCACTCCCCTTGTAAGTGTCGTCAGTGCATTGAGGTTCTAGTATGAAACCATGTGTGCTTACCATAGATTAGAAATGTGATCAAAATGCACGGGAGGATTGAAATTGATATACGAGTTGTTCAATTCACAAAGAATTATACAAGAAATCGATTTTATTTTTTTGAAAAAAAAAAAACCCCATTAATATTATCGTACATCGAGCTTATTTTCGAGAGAATATATGCTTCTTGTACCTGTGGAAAAGTCCATGATTCCCTGTTGGAACTCCAGCTGCTTGAGTCGCCACCATTACCATAAGAGTATTGAAATGGTACCACCATTTTTTCATACTGTCCTTGTAAGTAACGTCGAAGCGTCGTTGGAAGGATCTCGGTATTCCTTCCTTGTTTATCATATTTTCAGCGAGGTTGAAGAGGTCCAAGTTGGGCAGTTGACCGTTCAGTCCCTCCACCTTTATTTGAAACGAGTCATGTAATTATAACATTCTACTGAATTTCAATAGAGTAATCGACAAAATTTGTCTCCAAAATGGCTATTTTTTATATTGGAACATTAGTGTGGGTCATTTCAAGGCAACATTTTATTTTCTACAGACGGATACGAAACATTTTTAGTTAGTACCTAAAAACAAAACTTCGCCGAAGGGGAGCGCTGCCAAAAAAATACTTAGCGGCCACGAAACAAAATTGATGTTTTCCATTTAATTAATATTGGATAAGTTTTATTTCATTATTATTGGTACATCTATGCGACTTTTGATATTGCAATATTTTCCAAGTTAGTTTTCGTAGGAAATTAGATGATCTACGATAAAGTCCCTTGAGCCATGTCCGTAAATACAACATTTTCTGAGATATTTTTATTTTAAGTGACCTTCCAAGTTAACCAGCCTCAAGCGAGGCCAATACTTGGTTGGGTCACCGCTTAGCTGTGCACCGGTTCGCGCATTGATAGCTGAGTGTGAGGCAGTTTTTCAGAGTTTTCGATGGTACTATACCCAACTGAAAATCAGTAAAAATATAGCCACCTGTATCGAGCAGATTTTTCACAGTTTCCCTTGAATCTCGTGCAAATATGATACAGTAGTGCATTAGGGAAGAGTGGTTGTGGGTAACGCTCTTGGGAAGTCTCACAGGAATACGAAAATAGTGGAGTGGGGAAAAAGTGAGGTTGGAGAAATGGAATGGGCTCGTAAAAATCTGCAAGGGTATATGCACGAACAATAAACATTTAACAAAATATTTTATTTTTTGCACGAAAAGACAAGTTTTAGAAAATGCGGCGTAACTAAAGAATTATGGAGTTTCAGAAGTTTCCCGCTGGATCGGCTAGAATTTTTTCAGAATCTTTTTTGATTTTCTTGCTTTGACTATTTTTGGGATAGATTTACAAAAAGCGGAAACCTAATTTTGATTTAAAATTTAGCATACACTTTTATTTTTAAATTATATACCTCTACTAAAAAGATTTTTGAGTTTGTTTGAAAAATCGAATTTTAAAAGTTATCATTTTAGCCCGCTGAGTATATCTAAAAAACGACGCCAAATATCAAAAAGTCATACCTTAGTTATACTGTGATCAATCTGTATATTTTTGTTTACTTCAATCAAACAAAAATTCGATGTTTTTCTTTTCCCTTTCGTTCTCTAAAAAAATCGTTTACCTTCTTTCCTCTTCTCCTTTTTCTCGAAAATTATTTTTTCTTCTCTCCTCTTCTTCTATCTTTCAAAAATTCTCTATACTTCTCCCCTCGGCTTCTTTCACAAAAAAATGTTTGCTCCTTTCTCTCCTCTTTATTCTCAAATACATTTTTTTTCCTTCTCTCCTGATCTTCTTTCTCTAAGAAATTCTTCTTGCTGCTTTTTTCTTCTGCCTTGTTATTTTTAACTCCCGTCCGCAAGCTAAAAAGACGGGAGTTATGCGTTTCACTGCGATCAGCTGATGGATGGGTGTTTCTTTGTCGCCACTTTTTTCTTAAATCGTGACAAATGTCTTGACCAATTATTTTCTTATCTTTCTAACAAGGAAAGGTACCCCTCCGATTTCGATAAATTTTTTGTATGTTGTAGCCCATCGAAAAATAAGAGACACGTATTTTTTTATCGGCTCTTAAGGGGTTTTAAGGGGTGAAATGAACCCTCAAAGTTGGGCATGTTTTGCAGCTGATATATTGTTTCGTATAGAATCCGTCAACCAATCCAAACTAAACCAATTGCAAAATATTCCTCGCGTCAAATAATCAATTTGGCATGTCTGCCTTTTTATGCACGCTCATTTGCAAAGGGGTGAACCACCCCCTGAAATTGATATATTTTTTATATAAAAACGATTATTATTCGATTTTAATAAAACAAACGCTATTTTTAAGATCAAAATAAACTAAGTTGACGTGTATTTAGATTTCCCCCAGAAAAAAAATTAAGGGGTAAAACACCCATAAAATCCTAAATTTAATTTTAATCACCGAGAGATTTAAAATAATTCTTTAATCGTTTTAAGACTATTGTATGTGCACTCATACGCTAAAAAAATATTTATTCCGTATCTAACATCAGCTGTTATCATAATTATCTGAACAATTCAATACTCCTATATCAATTATGTTCATGAGGTTCATGATTTTTAATTTTCTGATGGCTCTATCGTTATAAATGCGTAAACTATGCTTCCAAATTTTATGTATCTTTAATTTTATACACCATTACATCATTTGAAATTTTATTTTGATCACAACATAGGTGATATCAAGAGACTCGGTAGAGTCTCGGGACAAGATTTAGATTTCCAGCTCTGTCGTCTGCTGTCCCGAGCACTTGACGAGTATCTTTTCTCGTAATAAAGTCATTCGCGGTAGTGGGAGTAAAAATTGTATGACGTTTTCGCTAATTGTAGAGCCTAGGAGTCATTTGGCGGCTTGAAAAGCGAACTTTTGACTAATTAAGCGATGCTCTTTCGATTGAGCCTAAAATCAGCATGATTGGCCGCGTAATTTCTGAAAATAAACTTTGCACAGGCTTACGATTATGCTCAATTGTACTACATTCAAGAATTTGCCGTGTCGGTATATGCGTGCAGACGACATATCCAAAGGCCTTTTGATGCCCATCAAAACCTATTTCCACCAAAGCCGGTCTCGAGCGACGAAAGTAACCACTTTCTGATTGGCCACAACGGTGACTACATCTTTCTTCTGTATTAATAGCACGGAAAGTTTGAACGCAGTTTTGAAATTGCGAAGTGAGAACGTGGGACGTGCAGGCCATATGGATAAATTTGGCCTGCACAAAAAACTTTAAGAAAGTAAAAAAGAACGCCAAATATTAAAAGACGCGACCTTAGTTATAAAATAACCATTCAATATTTTTTCTGTTATTATATTACAATTTTTACACCTCGAAAAAACCAAACAAAAAATGTTTATACTTAATTTCCAAAAAAATAAGTAAATATCAACATCCATTTCTCTTCCGTAATACTGAAAAGGGTACTTCACCCCAAAAACAATGAACAAACATACTAGAAAAATTTTGGCATTCATTATCGAATAAAAACCTATTTACATGTTTTATTTTGTTTTTGTCTTGATATGTGATGAGTACATAGAAAAAAGATCTAGTTGTAAATTGTTGCCGATGATTGAAAAAAAAAAAATGAAATCATTTCAACGTAGCCAAGAATGGTGAATGAATTACGAGTTTCGGAATGGAATCATGTACATCTTGAAGATTGACCTGCTAGAGGTTTTTGTCTCCTCAAGGGCTTCAAAAAAAATTCTGCGGATATAAAGAAAATGTTATTCTGCTTTTATGCTCGCTAAGCACTAAGAATGTACAACACAATTCCATAGAGAATAATACAAAAAACAATTACATATAAATGCGCAAATACGTGTACAAATGCATGCGTTGTATTTACACGTATGTACCGCACTAATTCACTGCAAATACTACACACAAACTTGGCGTGCATGGTTTTCAAATTACAGCTCAGTGAAGGAACACTCCATCCATCTGTATATTGAGCGAATTCAAATCACTGTAAAAACCAAGTGTGTTATTCAAACACACATTGAGTGTCTTCTGTGCTTAACGCCATAAGCAAACTATAGATTCGTTGTAGCCGATTTCTACATGTTTTAAAGTGTGTTGAAAATTCTACAGTTTGCTTATGACATAAAGTCCACCCATGAATTCATTTACTCGCCTATTTATTTCTTCGTTCATCCTAACCATCTATTTATATATAACCATATATGTAGCCTATCTAATCGTCTGTCCGTACGTTCAAAAAATGAGTATACGGTAGAACGGATAGATGGGTTCAGAATTAAGACGTATAAGGTTCAAGTTCCGTGCGTACATATTATTCTGTCATCCCATCCATTCATTTTTTTTTATCTGTCTGACGATTCGATCCATTATTTTATTCACTGAACTCAATCAATCATCAATCAATGAATCAATTCTATTTAGCCGGTGGGCCAGTCCATTCATAAATGCATCCCGTTCATCGATCCATTTATCTTATTTTGCCATTTCTTTTATTTATACAATACAACTCTCCATTCATCACATCCATTCATCATTTCATCGATTCAATTATTCGATTCGTTCATCGATATATACTGTTCAACTATCTACTGTTCACCCATTTCATTCATCCATCTTTACAGTTCATCTCATTTTATTATCCATTCGTCCTTTTCTTCCATTTTCATTCCTAATCTGTACAACCTAGTCATGTATTTCGTTGATCAAATCATTAATCGGTACTCTCCCGTTCTATCCACGGATCGGACTTCTTTCACTATTGATAGAAGAACTGGTTGAATATTGATTTGGATAGCATATTTAATCAACTGTGTCTTCTCGAGCTGTAATTTGAAAACCATGCACGCCAAGTTTGTGTGTAGTATTTGCAGTGAATTAGTGCGGTACATACGTGTAAATACAACACGTGCATTTGTACACGTATTTGCGCATTTATATGTAATTGTTTTTTGTATTATTCTCTGTGGAATTGTGTTGTACATTCTTAGTGCTTAGCGAGCATAAAAGCAGAATAACATTTTCTTTATATCCGCAGAATTTTTTTTGAAGCCCTTGAGCAGACAAAAACCTCTAGCAGGTCAATCTTCAAGATGTACATGATTCCATTCCGAAACTCGTAATTCATTCACCATTCTTGGCTACGTTGAAATGATTTCATTTTTTTTTTTTCAATCATCGGCAACAATTTACAACTAGATCTTTTTTCTATGTACTCATCACATATCAAGACAAAAACAAAATAAAACATGTAAATAGGTTTTTATTCGATAATGAATGCCAAAATTTTTCTAGTATGTTTGTTCATTGTTTTTGGGGTGAAGAAACCTTTTCAGTATTACGGAAGAGAAATGGATGTTGATATTTACTTATTTTTTTGGAAATTAAGTATAAACAGTTTTTGTTTGGTTTTTTCGAGGTGTAAAAATTGTAATATAATAACAGAAAAAATATTGAATGGTTATTTTATAACTAAGGTCGCGTCTTTTAATACTTGGCGTTCTTTTTTACTTTCTTAAAGTTTTTTGTGATTGATTTCACTTCTTTTTGAAAAACGGCCATACTCACCAACTGTCCTATAGAGGTAAAAAAAATTCTCATTCGGGAACAATGATTAATCAGATTTTTTTTGACATAAGTTGAGTAACTTCCTTCATATGACAAAAAACAATCGCAGAGCTAAACAGTAATTTCTTCCATCACTAACGCACAAACACTGCTAAATGAGTATTATATGAGGAAAACAAGTTTTAACAATGAAATGGAAAGAAAATGATAGTTATAAAGAAAATCAATTTTTTTGCAAAGTAATATCCGGATGTAAGATGGTCATTTGAGAACTAAGGTTACAATTTTTTAGTATTTGGCGTACATTTTTAATACCTTTCCAAAGTATTACATACAACAGTTTTTCAAATTCTAAGCGTAAAATGTTTTTCTCCACAGTGTCAACCCCCTTCGATATTACTCTTGAATTTTTATCAAAAACTATTTCCATTTTCATCAAAAACTTTGATGATGGGGAAAGCGTTCGTTGTATTTTTTATAATTGAACTGTGGATTTTTTTTACTATTAATCATGCACTAATCTCTGAAAAATCATACAAAACCGAATGGATAAGTGGGTCAAATTTTTCGTTTTGACAGATGCTTTCATTGAAAAATATGTCAACAATTGTTTAAAGATTACGTAAATCAATTTTTAAATTATAAGCAAAAAATGTTTTTTCCCGCAGCGATAGTCCCTTTTAATTTTGCTGTTAAATTTTCGTAGGAAACTATTATTCATTCAATGCATTTCAAGACTAGTATAATCGTGGGGAAATATTAGTCTAATCAACAACAAAAATGTTTATTAAAATTAGTAATTCGAAAAATAGAACTAGCTATTTTCTCATGTTTGTACTTCGCTTAAAATATATTAATTGAATTATGCTTCCATACAAACATTGAAGAAACAAATTAATTAGTACAAGCGCTATGAAAAAAGGTTATTTTATCTTAGGATAAAAAAAGGTAGGTGATGTAAACTTCGAATAATTTTTCACATAGTTTTAAACAAAGTACATTTCAGAACAAAAATGTTAACCTCCTAGACGATTCGTTTTGTTCGAGTTTTCAAGGAGCTATAGATAATAGATTGTAAAAAAAATCGATATTTTAATTATAATAATAATATACAACGAATGATTTCCATACGATCACACTTAAAATATGCTTAAAATTTCTCAAAAAAATAATAGTTTTTTTTATAAAAAAAATAACAGAAACTAAAATACTAAACTAACTAAAATAACAGAAATAACAATAATGAGAAAGAGAGCGAGCGCGCTACGAGCGAGAGAGAGGGGATGAAGATTCGCGCGCTGTCTCTCTCACTTAGCGGCGCGCGATAAAAGGGGGTATAAGCCTCGTTCAGCGGGACTGGGTGACGGAAAGCAGAGAAATGTAGAAGATTCTTATCAAAAGGACATGTGTCTCACATATTCAAGCGTGACTTACGCCCGTTTGTCTCCAGGAAGACAGATTATCCCGAAACATTCGATTTTAATTCATTAAATTATCATATCTCAAGATTGGCTAAACGGATCTACTTACAACAAAGACCAATAGAAAGAGAAAAATCGAAAAAAATTCGTCACAAATATTCAGATTTTTTACTCAAACGGTTCGTCCGTGAGAGCGATTTAAAAACGCTATAACGTCATAGAACCGGCATATTCGTGTATATAAAAGTGCGGCAGGGCTCGCGCTGACTTTTTCTTTTAATACTTGGCGTTGAGCCGCTACCGCGTCTCTTGATTTGAATAAAAAAATGATAATTCAGGGTACAGAAAGGGAGGACAAAACAATAAGGATGTGTCAAAAATGAAAAGCGACAGCTGATGGCAAATCTGAAGACAGGACACAATTTTTTCGGAATCACTATACTTGCACTGAAACTTCACTCATATTCAAATTAATATAACTTAAACAGAGTTAATAATAAAATTTAAATTCAAGACGAAAATTTAAAAAATTATGTTTCCCTCACATTTTATCGCATATTACTACAAAATACGCGCGCTGACCGTCTCGCAGGGGAGCAGCCATCTCAAATATCTACGAAGATGTCTGACTGGCATTCAGCGAGATTACACAGCGGTGACAAAACGTGTCCAAAATTATACTGATCGACATATAAATGTCATCCTTATATTTGTAGAAAAATTTATACAAAAACTTCATTTTTTTTTAGTAAAAAATAAAGAATAACATAGTGTTAGAGCGCGCGATACAGAAAACATACAATATTTTCATTCATTATTTATTGAAAACAAATGAGAAAGAGATAAAACGCGCGCGGCTCTGCGCTCTATTTTTTTTTTTTACTCCTACTCATTGTCAATGACACGCGATATCATATATTATATATTAATATTTTAATTATTACATGTGGTTATATTATTACATGTGGTTTATTTATCATGTGTATACATATCAAGAGACGCGGTAGCGACTCGATAGTTAGTGCATACAGGAAGTACAGGAAGAAATGCTACGCGTATTATTTAATTCATGTAATTTAAACCAATTTTAAACAACTGAAAAAAAAGTGAAAAACGACCATGTTCAAAAATGTATACAAGGTCCGAAAAAAATCGTAAAAGTATTTAAATATCTCAGAATGAAACTGTATATACCCTCTTCAAAATCTTGTTTGCTAAATTGGAATATCTACTTTTTGGCAGAGCAATCGAATTTTTAGTGTGGCTCCAAATTTTACGATTTCGGCCGGCATATATATAGAGCGCGCGAAACAGCGGGAAAGAGAAAGCACGCTATACACGCGAGAGAGAGGGGACGAGGTTTAGCGCGCTGTCTCTCTCACTCAGCGGCGCGCAAGGAGAGAGGGTAGCCTCGTTCAGTGGGCAGCGTGACGGACAGTAGAGAAATGTAGATTATCGTTAAAAGGGCGTATGTCCCGCCCATTCGAGCGCGACTTATACCTGTCTGATCCTAAGAATCCTAAGAAAAGCACAGTATCCCGAAATGTTCGATTTTATGTCGCTAAATCATCATATCCCAAGATTGGCTGGACGGATTTACTTGCAACAAAGAGCAATAGAAAGAGAAAAATCGAAAAAAAAAATCGTCACCAATATTCAGATTTTTTGATCAAACGGTTCGTACGTCAGAACGGTTTGAAAACGCCGTGACGTCATAAAACCGGCATATTCGCGTATATAAGAGTGCGGTAAGCCTCGCGCTGGCTTTTTCTTTTAATACTTGGCGTCGAGCCGCTACCGCGTCTCTTGATCCCTAGAAAAAACTTTTAAAAAGTAAAAAAAGAACGCCAAGTATTAAAAAGTCGCGACCTTATTTATAAAATGACTTCTCTATACTGTTATTATCACGTTAAAATAAAAACTATGCTGTTATTCACGACTTTCATTTCTTTTTTGTTACATACAAGAAGTTCATTCACCTCGGAAAAAAACTACGCAAATAATATTGTCCTATATTTCGAAAAAGAAATGTAATCATTTTCATCAAGCCAAGTAGAGTGAATGATTTACAAAATTCCACTGGAAATTATGTGCCCTTTAACGGTGCCCGATAAAGGGTTTCGTCGCTTTAAGGGCTTCCGAAGAAAGGCCTAAAAATATCAAGAAATTAGTATTATAATATGCTGAATGAATGAAACAAAAATTATATAGAAAAGCGCACGAATACACGTTCCTATACGTACGTACCACAAAAATTCACTGCAAAAACTATACAAAAACTTGGCGTGCATGATTTTCAGAAATAAGTTCGGGAAAACTAATTTAATAATTAAATATTTGTTCTCTCATCAATAACGAGAGGAGCCCCCGAATCCGTTCCCAGATCGAATGGGAGGATCGTTATTAAGAAAGAGCTAAACAAAATAAATGGATGATGGATTTATGGGATGGATGGATAATTGGATAGGAAGCATAAACAGATAAGTTGAATAAGTGACCGAAAACATGCGAATATAGATGAATGAGATGAATGGTTAACAATGCATAGTCGAATGGAATGAATAAGATAGAGGAATCGGATGAATTAGCCGATGACTAGGATGGACGGGTGGACAGAAAAACGAATAGATGGGATACGGTTGGGACGGTTAAACGCATGAATCAATATACGAACGGACGGATGGATGGAATGAATGAATACTTGGGTTGGAGGGACGAACAAATGGGTTGGAGAGAGCAGGCCAGCAAACGAATGGATGGGTGGATGGATAACAGATAGGATATAAGGATAGAAGCAATAGATAATATAATTAGATATACTGGGATCCTAATACAATAGACCCTAATTGATGAAATGTCGATCGGTCTCCGCTCCGTTGGGGAAGCACCCGGTCCAATCCGGCCATTCGTCTAGTGCGCAGGAACGGAAAGACGAAGTATGCAAAATGTTCTGAATTCACAAGTGCGATACGAAGTGAGTCCTGCTGCTGTTTCTCATATCGAGATCCCAGTGTACTTAAATTTGCTGCTAGTACAGATGGATGAGGCGTTCCTTCGCAGAGCTTATTTCTGAAAACCATGCACGCCAAGTTTTTGTATAGTTTTTGCAATGAGTTTTTGTGGTACGTACATTTAGGAACGTGTATTCGTGCGCTTTTCTATATAATTTTTGTTTCATTCATTCAGCATATTATAATACTAATTTATTGATATTTTTAGGCCTTTCTTCGGAAGCCCTTAAAGCGACAAAACCCTTTATCGGGCACCGTTAAAGGGCACATAATTTCCAGTGGAATTTTGTAAATCATTCACTGTACTTGGCTTGATGAAAATGATTTCATTTCTTTTTCGAAATAAAGGACAACATTATTTGCGTAGTTTTTTTCCGAGGTGAAGGAACTTCTTGTATGTAACAAAAAAGAAATAAAAGTCGTGAATAACAGCATAGTTTTTATTTTAACGTGATAATAACAGTATAGAGAAGTCATTTTATAAATAAGGTCGCGACTTTTTAATACTTGGCGTTCTTTTTTTACTTTTTAAAAGTTTTTTCTAGGGATATCACTCCTTTATTGAGAAACACGACAGTACTTTGCTCCAGAAATAGTGAAAATAGTAAAATGATGAAGTTGTGAATAATGAAACTGAGTGGAACAAACAGTAAAATGGTAAAAGCATATACTATTTTAGCGAACACTGATTAGTAAAATGGAATAGAAAATCTCTATAATCGTCTGGGAATGCAAAATTGTCTGAAAAATAATTCATTTTAGAAAATC